>JAJOZX010005812.1:15000-175000 GCA_023014485.1 Bathynomus jamesi
CTCTTGTGTATAAAAAGTCATCCCAACTCGCGTTAACAATGTATTTTTGAATAGTGAAGTCGGCCGGGACAGGATCAGATGCCTAAAAGTCTACAGTAATAAATTAACTTCATATATGGTCTCATTCACTCTAACGATCTACCATTATCTATCTCTCTCTCTCTCTCTCTCTCTCTCTCTCTCTCTCTCTTCTATATATATATATATATATATATATATATATATATATGTCCTCATCTCTCCCCCCCCCCCTCGACTGAAAAATAGTTAAATATCTCAAAAACGAACTTTTTACACCATAGACAGAGGTTTTTAAGAGTTCTCCATAAATACTTGTACCGTCTTTATAACACACCACTTGCATACATAGCAGCTTAGCCATTAAACGTACAATATATACTATGTAAATCCCTTCTAATAACTTATTAAATTACATCGTAAAGTTATGTGTATAAGTTGTAAAAACACAAATTCTCATTGAAGTCAGTCAGTAGTAATCGATCTCAGCATGTGGCCGGCCAGTATGGCCAGATTGCGCCCTCTAGCTGTCGGTTTTGTAAGTGCGTGGACACAGGACACAATACGGAGGTTCTAATGGGCTGAATTCAGCGTTTAGGAAGACAGTAATAAACTTAATTGATCACAACTGGGCAAATGAAAAAAATAGGACGCGAACGCTATATATATATATATATATATATATATTCATCTGATATAGTCTATATTTACAACTTCTATTTCAACATATATTAAAAACTGATCTCAGTGTATTATTTTATATTAAAAAAGGTTATGTTTAAAATTATGCGGTTGTTTACATTCCACAGTAATTCAATTTTATAGTTATTCACTCATTAATTGTCAGTTTTCGTGGAATGTGTGTGTGTGTGTGTGTGTGTGTGTGTGTGTGTTGTGTGTACTTGACAATAATTTTTTGCGGGTTTTAATTCACAAACATTCCCTGACTGGGTTCAATAATTTCATTCATTTTATGAATGCTTAATTTTAAACCAGCATTCATGGAAGATTATGCAAGTATGAAAATTTAATGTTATTTTGTTTTATTTTAAGAAGGATATTAATATTAAATATTTATTTTAAATATTTATCATTAAAAAAAAATAATAATTTTTTGTAAATGTTCTCTTTGCATGTCATATACAGTATATATATATATAATATATATATATATATTTTTTTTAAAACAGTATAATTCTTGTGGCTTTGAATCCTGAACAATTTTTAATTGCTGCTCTACTATATATATATATATATATATACGTATATTATTGATTTATTTGCTTAACTACAGGTATAAAATTCCTTTGGTTTTACTATGATATTTTCAGTTACATGATATAAAGCAGCGTTCCCAAAGGAGGGTGTCCTTACCCGGGGAAATAGGTGGTAGGATGCAAGATATATTCGTTCAATGACTTCATAAACATACAAACTTAATAATACAGACAAAATTAATAAGTTACTGTGCATTTGTTTTGTATATTTATCACTATGAAATAGTATAAAATTATTATAATGTAATTTTAATATCCGAAATTTAAGTATAAAAATTAAAGGGGTCCTTGGAAGAAAAAAATTGGGGAGCCATACACTCGTATATAAGGGATGCGCACATAGCAGAAACGACTTGTTTGCTCTCTTGGTATGTGGAAATGGGCTCCAGTAAAGCATGAAACTTATACTGTAGTTAAAATAATATCTGTAAAAAATGACAAGTTTTCCACAACAGTGGTCAAAGCCTTAATTTTGGTTCAGATGTCCTATGGGTGATCGAAAATGTTTTACTCTGAAGGGCAAAAGTTCCAATATCAAGATCAAAGTCAATCAAGGTTTCAAAGTTAAATAATAAAAAATGCCACTGGATCGGCTCCCCAAAGTCTAGAAAGGTAGTTCTGATGTCAAAATGATCTTTGTAATAAAATAAAGGCACCATGTAGGACACGTGTAACTCCTCAGTTCACCAGGTCACACACACGAAGTTATATTATTAATCATGTAACCACTGGTTTTGTTTTCTTTAAAATAGCATAACTATGCCGTGTGACCTATCATATCAAATGTCTCGATAATACAAAGGTAATTACGATATATGATGACCTGAACTGTGACCTTAACCCATGATCAAGCGATTCCTGAAAGAGGAGACTGATGGGAAAAATGTGATCTTTGTGTTCTCCGATACAATGAAAGAAATCAGGAAGTCGACCAATGCAGGGACTGCGGAAAACAATTCTTCGATCCTAGCAAAGGCTGCAGCTTTTCTTCGGCGGGAGATCGAGCAAGGCCCATTCTGGTCTTTCAATAGGGAGTTTGACGACCGGTGCCAAGAAAAATCATTCTCCAGCACTAAAATTCTTCTCCGAAGGAGGACTTTCACTGCAGCTGAATGAAGCAAGCCGGCGCTGACAGTTGCACAGCTGATAGCTTCAACACTGTTTCGAAAAGGGCTAATTCTAATACGAGCAAATCCCGCACTCTGACGCTAAGTTCCTAACTTGGTCTTTACTGTCATTTCTCAATTCAGAAGGAAGGTATTTGTCAATCTCCTGAACAGATTCGGAGCATCCGACAACTCAAAAGAGCCATTGAAAATGAATAACAGGTGTCCTCTTCCTTGTCCCAACGGGTCACAGAGGAATGGTTGGTTTGACTGATGAATCTCCAGAACAGTGTCTTCACGACTGGTGCGATCGATAATATCGATCACAATCTATCCTCCACTACCGCAAAAGAGGCTTTCCATGGGACGGCCATGAAACTCTTCCAAGTCAAGTCAACACATGAACCAGTGATTCCTCGTGAGCAAGAATCAAGTGAGGAGGTTTATGTCGAAAGCTGCCTGCCAAGGTCGTACACGTTCGTACCTCAGTTGGATGTTTATGTCACAAGAGCTGAGATACCACTCATGCTTCTAGTCACCGTCCCGAAGAATCCATACATCTTCGGAAAGGCCTTCATAGAAGAACAAAAATGGCTGTGTCACGTTACATATTCCCTAACTCAAGGATCCTGCAAGGAAATGTCATGGCCAGGATATCACGTCGCAGAGTTGAAGAATGCAGATGGAAGTGAAAGAAAGCTTCCAGCGAGCAAGGCTGTTCTTCCATTGTTTTTCGAGAAGGCAAACTCTGCTTCATTGATCAAACATGGGCTGGAGAAACAAATGGAAGCTATCCAACACGTCATTCCTGGTCAGATCGCAATGTCTGCTATGGACCAGTCCCTGTTCGCTCTATCGAAGTACTTACAGTGGACGTATCCTGCCTTCGGACAGGAGAACGTGGTACTCATGCTTGGCGGCATGCACACAGAAATGGAAATGTTGCCGGCAATTGGGAACGTTCTTCAGTGGTCTGGCTGAATCACGGCAACAACACAGACTGGAGTAGTTGGCCCTGGAGTTGCTCAGGCAGTGCTTTGGGTAGTCTACTGAAAAAGGCCCGTTACTACCATCAGGTCACGGTTGATGCTCTCTGGAAGTTCAGAAAGGAAGCTTTGGAAGAGAATCCCGAGTTCATGGACGATTAAGGAGCTTGACTATCAGCAATGAACATGTTGATCACATCATGCAATGATCAAGGTGAGGTAATCCGACCCCTCTTTTCATCACTAATTTTTTATGAGCATTCCAAATTGCGTGTCATTGTTTAGATTCATCTTAATTACTATCCTATTATAGTAAAAGGCCTAACTGTGTGTTCAATTATTTTATTCTATTTTTGTAGATTCGTTCCATGGACACTGATGTAGCAGTTGTTTTGTGCGGACAAATGGCCAGCCTTCCTCCAGGCATTGAAGTATGGCTCGTGCTCGGGAGGAGCAAAAGCTTGACGCAACTCTGTCTGAGTGATTTGGTCGAAGGTTTGAATGCAGACATAGATCGTGCGTTCCCATTCTTCCACGATTTCACAGGATGTAATACCGTGTCGTCGTTCTTCGGGAAAGGAAAGGTTACGGCTTGGAACGTATGGAGGAACTTCGGTGAAGAAATGACGCAGACGATGAAAGACCTCTCCCCGATCAGAGCGAGTGATAAAAGTTTCCAAATCCTTCAACGATTTGTGTGCCGCCTTAATGACAAAGCCTTTAAACTAAAACAAGTCAATCTCCTTCGGGAAGCGTTGTTCTACCACAAAACCCCAAAAGTTGAATGCCTCCCACCAACAGCGGATGCTCTGTTCCTCCATTCGAACAGAGCCCTCTATCAGGCGTCCATCTGGGCGAGAAGTGACACTCCTCTTCTGGAAATGCCATCTCCAGAAGATTGCGGATGGAAAAAGGCCTTAGACGCTCCCTCCTGGAGCCCCCGTTGGATGTCCCAGCCACCTCTTGCATCACCTCAGCAGTGCAGATGTAAGAGACCATGTCACTCCTGCATTTGCAAACAGTCTGCACTTGTTCCTTCGAGAAGTGAGGATGAACAGGTGAGTTAATGACTACGACCTTCACGAACGCCTAATACAAACTCTGTAGTCGTGAGCACTTCCGCTGTCAATGAAAACACTGCAAACCAATTCGTTTCATTGGGTCTTCCAGTTTGATTTCTCACACGATCTTTTTTTTTGTCAAAAAAGCTATAACGAACCTTGGTCGTGACCTTTTTCATGGGTCAAGGCCACAGGTCAGGTCATCACAAGTATCATAATTACCTTTGGCTTATCGAGACATTTGATATGATAGGTCACACGGCGTAGTTTATAATAATTTTAGAAAAAACAAACACAGTGGTCACCTGATTGACAATATGGTGTCGTATGTGCGACCTGGTGACCTGAGGGGTTGCTTTTATTCTACAAGATGTATTTATTTTATTACAAAGATCATTTTGACACTAGAACCAGCTTTCTAGACCTTTCGATCTCGAGGCATTTTTAAAAAGCTTTTAACCTTTTTCCCTTTAGGATAAAATTTTTTCAGTCACCCCATGGAACATCTATATAAAAAAATCAAGCTTTTTACCGCTACTGCGACAAATTTGCAGATACTCCCTTGACTCAGAAGTTTTCAGTAATTTTATAATTATGATCTTGACTTCATGGACTGTATACATTACTCATACATTTTTTCGTATGCTCTCTCTCTCTCTCTCTCTCTCTCTCTCTCTCTAGAGAGAGAGAGAGAGAGAGAGAGAGAGAGAGAGAGAGTAAATGTAAACATTGCTATAAATCGATTTGTGAAATTAATTAATTTAACAAAATGTAGCTATAAAATGTCGCTTATAAAAGATGAAATTCTGCGTCCATAAAAAGGCTTAAAAGCGAAATAAGATCCACAGTAACCATTTTAACGCAGTGTAAAGGGACGAAATTTTAATAAAAATTAACAATACAATTATTTCATTCACCGAAACAATGAATTTTTAACCTCCTCCATCCATGCAGTTTTAATGCACACACACACACACACACACACATAATTATATATATATACTTTATGAAAACAAACGTGTGTGTGTATATATATATATACAGAGAGAGAGAGAGAGAGAGAGAGAGAAGGTGCGTTTATTATAAATCACTGGATACAGTTGCGGAAAGAAAATCGACGAAAATTTTTTTTTTCCACAAATTCCCCCCAAATTACTAATTACATGAGCTTTTTCCTAATTTGATTTTCTTTCCTGCGATTTCTTGCTGCAGCTGTATACGTCTATACCTCTCTAGCCTCCTAAACGGCTTTGTTAAACAGTTATGTGAAACAACTTCACATTATGAAGATTGTTTGTCATTATCCGTTTGAGAGAGAGAGAGAGAGAGAGAGAGAGAGAGAGAGAGAGAGAGAGAGAGAGAGAGTTGACAAAAGTAAATAGACATCACGATAATTGTCCTCAAGAACAAATAACAAAGCTCATCAATGGAATGCCAGAACGTGTTACCTTTACATGATGGAAATGGAGAAAACAAAACACGATTCTAAATATATCCATTCAATAAATCTATTATTAATTATTAACTTTATTATCAAATAAAAAATTAACTCTCTCTCTCTCTCTCTCTCTCTCTCTCTCTCTCTCTCTCTCTCTCTCTCTCTCTCTCTCTCTCTCTCTCTCTTAAAAGTCCTGAATCATAGAAATATTTATTTTTCAATTGTATTATAATATATGTGGACATTAAAAATATTTTTCCTATGATCCAGGACTTTTGAAACACCGTATATATATATATATATATATATATATATATATATACACAAACTCAGAATGGTTCCCTGAGAACATTATATGTTAAAACACAGACCGTGCATGGCACAAGGAACTCTTCTGGGAAAATTAAATCCACTATAGTCATTTACCATTACTTATTCGGACTATAGTGGATTTAATTTTCCCAGAAGAGTTCCTTGTGCCATGCACGGTCTGTGTTTAACATATATATATAATATATTATATATATATATATATATATATATATTATATATATATATATATATATATACTACTGTACAAAAGTCTTAGACAAATTGCATTTTTCCACTCTGATGCAAAAGGAAACTAAAAACTTTGTATTCAATGCAAATATACTTTCAATGAAATGAAAATCCAATTCAAATAACCAAATTTATACAGAATCCACCTTCATATAAACTATAGTGAGTGTATCCACCCTTTCTTTTCCTTTAAAGCCGTTGAAATTCTTTTTGGAACACTTTCAGACAATTTTGTTTTAAACTGTTGTGGTATTGTGTTTCGAGCTTCTTTCGAGACCTTCCACAGATCATCTGAGTTGCTGGAATTCTTTTTTGGTTTGACTTTATCCAAATAGTCCCATACAGCTTCAGTGATATTGAGATCTGGGCTTTGAGGAGGTCATACTACGCGTGAAGGACTCCAGCTTTCTCTTTTGTTTGCAAATAGGTTTTAATTATTCCAGTTGCGTGTTTTGGATCATTACCCTGTCGTAAAATAAAGTTTGGACCAACAAGCCTCGTACCTCTAGAAATAATATGGTGGATCAAAATCTGTTTGTACCTAGCAGTATTCAATATACCATAAATTTTCAGCAATTTTCCACCACCACTCGAGGAGATGCACCCTGAAACTTGAATTGAATCTCCTTTCTGCTTAACTGTTGGCTTCAAGCGAGGCTCTTTATAGGTTTCAGTTGTTCGTAGTCTTAAATAATGTCCTCGATTACGAGTACATTCAAATAAGTGAAACTCTGACTCGTCCATCCAAAGCACCTTGGACCATTGTTCCATAATCCAATTTCTGTGTTCTTTTGCATATGAAGCCTTTTACCCTCGTTCCCCTTTTCTTAACATATGTTTTCTTATTGCAACACATCCTTTAAGTCCTGATTTCAAAAGTAACCTTCGTACTGTTGATGGATTGACAACGACACCCGAGCCTTCTACCAGTTCTGTTGCCAATTGAACACGTCTTCTTTCTATTCTTTAAAGATAATATCTTCAGGTATTGCTCATACTTGTTGGACAGTTTCTGAGGTCTTCCAATCCTGGGTTTTCAATTATAGACGATGTTTCTCTGTACTTGTCGATAATGCTTCGGATACCACGCCTCGAAAATTGAGTGATGCGAGCTATTTCACTCAATATTTTACCTTCTTTAGACAGAAACACAATTCTATGGCGATCTTCAACTGAAATTTTAGCAAACAGTTGATCCTGGTAGGTCTTTACTTTGTGAATTAAAGGTTTAATACATAGTTTATATCAAGGTATATTCCATATAAAAAAGGTTATTTGATTTTGATTTTGATGTATATATATATATATATATATATATATACAGTTTCGTATCATTAAAACAAGTATTTAATGTTTTTCTTTTAAATGACTTCCGTTTTTTCTCTGATCGTCATATTGTAAAAAAAAACATTTTTCTTCACTCGACTAAAATCAGATATGACGTAAAATAAGCATGACAAAAGCGAACTTAAAAAATGAACAAAAAGCAGGTTTCCTTTATTCAGAATTAATTTGTCACACCCCCACACCTTTTTTTTCTTCCTCCAATTTCTAAACCGTTTATACGCCCATTTCAACATTCAAAAATTATGTCTAATTTTTGGTTTTTCTTATTTTTAGCTTCGTCGGTGCGGAAAAAAAAATTTCTTTCAAATTTAATTTGAAATTTTAGTTAGCGTGTGTGTAAAAAAAAAAAATTAAAAAAAAAAAAAGTAAAATAGCAAAATAGGTAATTAAAATGAATTTGAAAAAGGGGTTTTGACGCGATTGTACGTACAATGTACAGGGTAATTAAAAATAATGTTAATACTTATATGGGAAAGACTTGCAGATGTCATCTAATCAATATCACCAGAGATGTGCCTTAGGGCTCTGGAAGCAACTTTTGACAGCTTTCATACATGCAGAGATATCCGTGGACAGTAAGTAGAGACTGTATGAAGCACTGTTTGCATCACGAGAAATGTCTACAAATAAATTGGAAATAAAAAATAAAACCCCATATACGTGTTAACATTATTTTGAATCACCCTGTATAAATATAAACGAAATGTTGCGTTCATTAAAATATTATACTATGTTGCGAATCACGTGTATGAAACCATATTTTTATTGTCATATTCTATGTAATATGTACTGTTGAATGATACAATTTCGGAAAAAAGTTCGCCAAGAAACCTAAAATTTCTAAAAAAAAAAGGATGAAAAATTATTAATTAGCAATAACTGGGTTTTGGTTTTAAAATTTTACTACCTTTGTTAGAAGTAATAATGATCTCTCTCTCTCTCTCTCTCTTCTCTCTCTCTCCAGTATATATATATATAAAATGTTTGAGACTTCATCTTAGTTTCACATAGCAGTGATGATTTCAGAAGAAGACATAATTAAAAATATAGTTCATTAGAGCCTTCTAATCACATTGGATTGATCAAAAGTGAGGCACCATAGAAATATACTGTACCTATTCTTATTTATTAAATGGTGCCATGGTGCGTGACTCATGAACATCTTTGTGGGTTAAGCGTGTAATTTCACGTAACGCTTAAAAATTTCAGGCATTTCGTCTAATGCCTAACCAAACCTAGTCGACCAAATCTAACTTATAACCTAACTAAGCTAACTTAACCTCTTAACGACTGTAGTTTTTGTAGGGTTAAGTTATGAGTGCGTGTATGGGAAATGGTATAAATTCCAGTGGTCCAAAAGAGGTTAACTTAACCTGACCTTCACTTAATGATTAAGGGTCACAGGCATTATATACGCGAAATCCCTGGCACTTTTATAGGCATTACACAAAATGCCTAAATGATTTCACATATTGACTGTAACAAATAAAATGTCTTTCCAAGAAAGACGAATACAAAACATAACCAAGCACGTCTTTACGAAGACATGAACAAAAACATGACAAATTTCGAAACTTGGGGAAAAAAATATACGAACTGATGTTGAAAAAACATTAAAAATATCTACAAAATTACTTGACAAAAAGATAAAGAAAATCAAGCGTTTAACAAAAGGTACATGAAAATTATAAGATAACAAACTTTGAAAGAGATGTTTTGTTAAAGAAATAAACAAAATAGATATTTATGAAACAAAAACATGATCAGACTCTGTAAAAAGTATCATCTTAGATCGAATGATATCTGTGGTCTGGTGTTGTTCACAGGGTCAAGAAATAGAAGTTTTTTGAATGAGGTTAAAAATGTTCTCTCTCCGCGTGCGAATTGAGTATTTTTATTCTGATGACCATCCTGAGTACCAGTTTAAATGTGCACTTCTGATTATATATATATATATATATATATATATATACACACACACACCTCGTTAACCTCGTTGCGGTTTCGTGCGTTGGTCTCTCTTCACACGGAGGTCAAGCTGGTGGCCCCGCCTCTAGGCCTGGCTTGGTAGAGGAGCGAGTTGCTTTCTTGCGCTCTCCACCGTACATAGCCAGGTACACCCGGCTCATCTCGTACCGTCCTGAGCCAGCAGGCATCTAGTCCTCTTGAAGACTTCAACTTTGACCCCTGTAACGTTTCTGAGGTGCTTAGGAAGCTGGTTAAAAAGTCTTGGTCTCCTGACAACCAAGCTATTTTCCTTCAGTGTTGAGCAGGTCCCTTGTCGGGCCTTTAATTTCAGAATACTACACATCCTGCCTTTCCTATTTTCCAGTGTTGTATGAATGGTAAATGGGTTTAGTTTGAAGTTTGGTACCAGTTTTTCGATCATTTTCCATATGTAGATTATGGTGTCCCTCTCTCTTCTTTCCAGGGAGTACAGATTTAGTTTACGTAGTCTTTCCCAGTAGTTGAGTTCTTTGCAGCCATCAATCTTTGCTGTGAAATGTCTCTGAGTTTCTTTTAGTTTATTATCATAGTTTCTTCCTTTTTATACGGGGACGTCAAAACTGAGCAGTATTCAAGTTTTGGTATAATCAATGTTTTTAGCAGGGGAATCATTACTGTCCTGTCCCTTCTTTTGAACATTCTTAGTACTTGTCCCACGACTCTTTTTGCTTTATTTATCGCTATCTCATTTTGTGTTTCGAATTTCGTATCATCGGTCATTATTACCCCCAGATCGATCGCTTTCGTGCTTCTCTGAATTTCCTGTCTATCTGGAGCATAATATGCATTCTGTGTAAGTTCCTCTTTTCTACCATATCTCAAGAGCTGAAATTTCTCGGTGTTAAATGTCATGTTGTTGTCTTCTGACCATTTGTATATTTTGTTCATGTCCCTCTGCAAAGCCTCCACTTCATTTACATCGCTGATTTTTCTGCTGATCTTTGTATCGTCCGCAAACGATGTTACTATACTGTTGCTGTTTACTCCGCTGTCTATGTCTGTTAGCATGATAATGAACAGGAGTAGCGCTAGTAATGTACCTTATGGTACTGAGCTGCGTACTTCCGATTCTGATGATTATATACCTTGAATTTTGACGACCTATCGACGCTCTCTGAGGAAGTTGTAGATCCATTTTCCCACTTTGCCTGTTATTTCCATATATTTAATTTTATGTGCTATTATACCGTGATCACATTTGTCGAAAGCTTTAACAAAATCCGTGTATATGACATTGTAGTTGTCATTGCCTTCCAGTGCATCTAGGATATTGTTGTGTTTCTATTAGTTGTGATAGGCATGATCTACCTGATCAGAATCCATGCTGATTTTCGTTGAATCTTTCCAGTGTCTCCAAGAAATCATAAATTTTCTCTCTAACTATTCTTTCAAATACTTTGATGAGGTGGGATGTCAATGACACTGGTCTATAGTTCTTTGCTTGAGATCTGTCTCCTCCTTTATATGTAGGGAGGTTGCTCTTTTCAAGGTGCTCGGTATTTCCCCAATGTCTAGGGATCTTCTCCATATCCAGTATAAAGGTATAGCTATTTCATTTTTACAGTTTTTATATATAGGGACTATATAAATTTTCTTCTCTTTCCTTTTTTCTCTACTTCTTTCCTGGCGTAGCCGTGAATGGATCTTGGGGTCTTTGTTAGCCTGTAACTCTGTAACTTAGCGAAAACACTTGTAATTGAAAAGGGTAACCATATTACGTGTTAAGACGTTTCTTCAAATAGGTTACCCCAAAGGTACTGTCGATAGACCAAAACACTTTAGCCCAATCCTCAGAGGTCCAACCTTTATGCTCTTTTGTCCACTGCAACTTTTTTTCGCGCTAAGTCTCTGGCAGTCAAGGTTTCTTTCTTGCCTGTATCCTTAGAGCCCATCTTCATTAAGTCTTCTTCTGACTGCACATGCAAAAACAATAGTTCCCGTTGCCTTCTGTAGGTCACATAAGGAATCTAAAACTGTTTTTCTATGATCTATGAGGGGAGTGGGTTTTATTTTGTCTTCCCGGCTGGTTGTCACCTATTTTCGACTAATTTGATGCCAATTGGTATGAGAATTATATACTCTCTTCACAACATTCCAATGTACTCCTAGTTTGAACAGCATATCTTGAACATTTTAATTGTTTTACAGTTGTAACATAGGAAAACCCTTGAGATGACATTTCACCACTACAAAATCAAAACCTAAAGACCTTTTCCAAATCTTGTGTTGGGTCATTCCATGGAGATGTCAACTTCCAAGCCAAAAATTTTTTTCAGCAAAACCACACTTGTAATACACCATTTTATAGGGAAATGTTTCTATTTTAATATTCTAAAGAGATAGTGATCCTATCATGTACAGAAAAAAGGTTATGTAGTAAAATATAAACGTAGATCAATCATTAGTTTTATAGTGTCAAGAAATAGCAGAGTTGGCAGTGTTGTATTGTCCTACAGAATGCACAGATCACTACCGTGTTGTACATTGGGGTACTATCTATGTATTCACTTAATAACAGTTCATACTTGCCAACCATTTTTTCTTCAGCCTTTGTTGAGGTGAACCATGTCTCTTATGTAATGAGCATTATTATTATTTTTTTTTTAGATAGCACAATGCATAAAACAGGGAGACCCATAACGATATGTATTATCAATAAGTTATCAAAGACACATAGGATGGTAATGAGTTTTTACTTCTGTCTCCTTCACTTTTAAAGAAAACGCACGTAACGGTGGTTACAATATCACTGTAATGGTCGTTACAGTCGCGCAGTGTGACGACCGTTACATACTTTTTTTGCAAACTGCGTGTATAAATGTTGACCTTGTTGGGACATGTCAATCTTAAGTATTATGTTTAACAATAGTAAATGTTTTTTAATTTATTTCAGATTTCCTAAGTGTCACTCTCCCCCCTCCCTCTTCCTTTCCCTCTATATACAGTAGGCCTATACAGTATATATGATATATGGTTAAGTGGTTTATCGTCATCATTTTATAGTGGAAGAATTTATTGTTGCCATTTTTACCTTTGTCTAATCTTTTAATGTTAATTATGAAGTTGAAGTTTAGGTCGAGTGGTCTCGCGATATGACGTCATCTTGGTCGTTTATACGAGCACTCTGTGCAACGGTGACGAGCGCGCTAAATTTAAGTTTCATAAAAACGCGCGTTAAAGTTTTAAAGCTCGCGCACATGGTCCACCATCCCCCCCCCCCCCCCTCTAAAACAATGGAAAATTACTGGGCGATAAAGATGAGCCCGCCATATGAGGACCGTGTATTATGATAGACAATGAATAGACCTTTCTCGTACCATAAAAAATGGATTTTTGGGACCATGACGGCCTCGTCACTGTCGCACATATATTTTACGAGACTTCCAATAATCTTAATGACACGCAAAACTTCCGGAAAAGTTAAAATAATGTAAAAATGAATAAAATTTAACTCATTATTTTTACTTTTTTTTCATTCCTGATTCGAAATTTTCTTAATTCTTTGAATTTTCACGGACTTGAATTTTGCTTTTTTTTTTCATGGTTTGCTTTTAAAACTGTCACCGAATACTTTTTCTTTGTGTGCCTTTATTTAAAAATTGTTATACTGTTAATTAACAATAAAAAGTAAATAAAAAGTTAAAAGAATGATAGACTTTAGGTATTAAATTATTTTGACTGTGCGTAGTTAAAGTGTATTTTGTTTTGTTTTTTAACTCGATAGGAGGAAATGCCATTTATGATGTGCTATTAATCTCTAAGATAATATTTGATTTATAGAAAACTACGAAACAGCATTTCCAAAAATCTATACAGGGATGATCTAAACTCAAATATAAATATGTAGTGAATAGGTTTTATTATTTATTATCTTCATTATTTATTTACGCTTCTTTCTACTTTACTATCTATTCTCTATCGGCTCTTAGCTTCATTTATCACTTTGTTTCTCTACACTCTTTTTGCCGTATCGTATATATATCATGGTAGCGCGCCTAGACTGAAACCGTTACAAAACGAAGGGGGGAGGGGGAGTATATTGATACTCTTTATTAACACTTATTACGTTTTATTAATTTCGAAAATAGTTTAGTTAATTAGGGGTATGCGAGTATGAAATATTACTAAATATATTTACGTCGGAGAGGGCACAAAACAATTTGACTTTAAGATCACATGGCTCTAAATCTTACGCGTATCGCGTCCGCCCCAAGACTGAACCGTTATAGGGTAGTCCACTCTCTGGGCCTATTCAGGATTACCAACCCTACCCATTTTAAACAATCTACAATCTAACAAACATGCTTTCTCGTAATCTCATAATTATTAGTAAATGATTTACATTAAACATTATCTTAATTAAACAAAACAGAAATTTATATTCTTAACTAAGCATTACTACAAATATATGCAACAGAACAGGGTGTCCCAACCGGTATGATGCGAAATTTCATAAAAACTGACAAAAATAAGTAATTCAAAATTGAAAAATTACTTAACAGATGGTAAAAATTTCAAAAGAAAAAACATTCGCGGTTTATCACGTCCATACCGACACCACCAATATAGGCTCAGTTTAAAGTTACGTGGTGTTGGGTGCGGGGGCGAGGATTGGGGGCTGGGGAAAGGAACTGGATGTTGAAGAGTGGGAGACGAAAATCTTCCGGGGTGTTAAGAAAGAACAAGTGACATTTAGGGTGTTTTCAGCTAGAAAAGGTTGGGAAACCCCATGCAACTGAAAAAGTACAGTAGCTTCCTTTTAAAAAAATTGTAACATTACAAACGGACACTCCATTTTTCTGACAAATTTTTCTGAAACTTACGACGAAATATAATTAGTTATGATAAACAATCGTAAAATGCAAATAGAACGTTATATACTTAGCATTTGAAGGATGGATTCAGTAAATATTTTACATGCCTATAAATACTTTTCTTGCGAAGGGATTTCTTTCTGTTCTCGAATAAATGGCCCTTTCCTCTACGAGTATATAGCTACTACCTACGTTATATCTAAAAATTCGCTAAAAATAAAGCGAAATTCATTTACTTCATTTGACTTCGTGGAGAGACTTGTCTTTGGACCTAACCAAATTCACCCATAAACAAACCACTTAAAGTGAGAACGCTTTTTGAGGTCTAAATTATTTTTAATATTGCCTAAAGTTTGCAAGGACAACAAACTGTAATATACTTATATTGTGCCTTTACAGTCGGACTAAATTTTATATAGGCCTATATACGAGTATTCGAATAAGGGTCACGTGTAGAAAATGGATATGTAGTTTATAGCGCATTGCATTATATATTTCCTCTAAAAAACGATCCAGTTTTGAAGTTGGGCAATAAATGTACAGGGTGATTCTTTAATTATGCCACATTTTCAGAAAATATTTAAGACTCACTAGATGAACTAATATTAATGAATCTTTGGCAGTTATTTTGAAAAGATTTTATTTTTCCTCAGGCACATAATAGGCTTAAAATGCCCTCCCCTTTGCGAAATTATGACGAATCAGGGCAGTAAAATTTCTTATCATTTCCTCCAGCGTGCGTTCCTTGGTCCAGTCTTTAGTGACACAATAATGGACCAAAATGTTTACTTCCACATCCTCCAAGAATATTTAATCCCGTTTCTTATGGGCCAAGATATCTAAAGACCAGAATGTTCAAAGAGAATCCCAAGACAATGACAGTTCTAAAATCAGCGACTGAACATGAAACCCGTTCTATTTCTACCAAAAGGCTAGAGGCCATGATAAAAAAATTACACTGCCTGGGATTTGTCACGTAATTTAACAAAAGGGAGGGAGGACGGGAAGGAGGACACTTTGAGCATGTCATGTGTTTTAAAAACAAAAAATTTATTACAATAATTGTGCCAAATTTCATGAAAGTAAATTAATCTATTAAATTTTAATTATTTTTGCAACGTGTGCCATAATTAAAGAACCAATTTGTGTTGAGGGCTGTATATAAACTTGCTCCATATTAAATACAGGTTTTAACAAAGAAGCCAAACTTAATGAGCTTCCATATTCGATTTAGATTAGTAAAGCATACCCAATTATTAGATTACTAAAATATATTTATAGGTATTATGAGTATAACTATTTTATAAACCTGTTGTTATCGAAGTAAATATTTGCAAGAATTTAGATTTTTCGACACCACAACTCCGAGATGAAGTTATTTGCATAATCAGCTGTTACAAAGTACATTACATGTCATTTCATTTCATCTGGAAAACATGAAGCCACTGGGACCTGTCGAGGTTATCCAGAACCTTCTTTTTATTTGTTAGTCCCACAGCCTAGCCTATGCTGTATAATTTTGACTCATACATCTAAAAGAAATTAAATAATTTATGTCTGTATATCGGAAGATAAAAAGGGAAAATATTATTTCGGAACAACGGAACAAAGGACAAAAGTAATAGTCGGTAATTGGGCTTTAGTGTTTGGACATTACCAGTATGTATGAATAGGTCTGTTAGCTAGATCTAGGCCTAAATTACAGTTAAGAAATTTTCATCAGAAATCATTCTGACTTTTTAACAAATTAAAGCGAATTCACAAACATTTAACTTTCTTATAACTCAAATATTATCTGCCAGCACATTAAAACTTTATAAACGTCGATGATTTTATGCAATGTACATCAGGTACATTAATGTATGACATTAATAAAACTGTCTTAATTATTTCTACAAGAAGAAACTAAAAATTAACGTGTAAATGTAGTGTATACTTACATAATATAATAGTTACCCTTTATATCATCCAGCAAAGTGAGTTTTCTTTCAAGTATTAGTTTTCTGTTAGATTTATGGGGGTAACTAATATAATTTCAAGCTTTGTCCAACACGTATCATTTCCCTTCCCTGGGTTATATTATTAATTAACTAAATTCCATTTTAGCGGCTCTACTTGAATGTGACATAAAACAAATCAGTTTAATGGGAGTTGACTATTCAGTAAATGACTGAAATTTATTCCGACAAATGAGGAAACGAGTTATAATTCTATACATACAGGAAATAAGGGGCCAGTTCGGTGCTACTGCAGTATGCGGTCTACCTACGATTGGTTAGGTTTAATCATGATATTTTCGTTAAAACTAACGAAAATATCATGACTAAACCTAACCAATCGTCAAGGGCGATTGACAATGGGATGTAAACAAACAATTAGTAAACAAGATAAGAAGCTATAATTAAAAGGTAGACCGCCGAATCGTAGGTAGACCGCATACTACAGTAGCACCGCCAGTTCTGTATTGCCCCCCCACGCAAAATATGATTTTATTAAACATTAGAATTATAAATTATTTTGATACAGTCTATTAAAAATTCAAAATAAAACGCAAAATATGATTTTATTGAACATTAGGATCACTGGTGGGAGATATAGTAGTTTGGCCGCAAAAAAAAAAACGTATAAAACCCTATACCGATCAATTTGTGATGCGTGATCTTCACAGGGGCTCCGCCCCCGTACCCACGAGACCTAAATTATACAAATGATAATGTAATAACATGTGCTCACCTTGCCTAGGTAGCCGGAGCCATAAGGACTAATGTAAAGGATAAAAAAGTTAAGTGCACTTTTTTAAATTTATTACAAACCAATATTTTCTGAACTCCATCAGCGTTAGCAAAAATAAATTCACCATATTGAATATTTTTATCAGAAGTAGAAAGCCATGGTTGTTTTTTACTAAAAAAAAAGCACCAATTTTTTAATAAAAATATATACGAAACTATTTTTTAATAAAAAAATGTGGGGGGCAATACGGAACTGTAGCCGGAAATGGCAACCAGTATTTCGATTCTGATTTGAACATTTTTGGATTCGGACCAAAATTTCTGTAGATTTGAATATTACTGATTATTAGATTTTGGCTCATTATTTTGTCGGATTAAGATATTTCATTAATGAATTTGTTTCTTATTTTTTATTTATTCGACAATCTGTTTCATCAACCAAACAAAATTTTCTACACGTCTGAAAGTTGTAATGCAGGATCATCATTTGGTTAATATTCTGTTAAACTGAAACCAACATGGCAACATAATATTCTGAATCGTTACGAAAGATAACGTGGAAAACTATGTTTTATATAGTGTGTAAATGATTATAAAACAATAAGTAATTATAAAGCTTAGGCCAACGTATATTACGAAAGAAAAGAATCCCCGCCTGAGCAACACCACCTAGGTTAGATTAGGTTGGTTAGATTTGGTTAGGTTAGGTTAGGTTAGAGGGTTAGGTTATCTGCCCTAAAGTATATATATATATATATATATATATATATATATTAAGAATAGTGATTCTTAGAAGTAAGATCTCTATCCAAATTTTTTTTAAGATCTATTAAAGGCAACCCATACCAAATCTTAATAGAATTAATAATACTCAGAGGGCAATAAACTGGCACAGCGCTCAGGCCAACTAATACGGCCCATTGGTCAACTCCTCTATGAGTATCACACCGACCTTAGTGTCTTCACTTCGCTTATAGGGAAACGATATTACCCACTGACCTTCCGACGCTGACCTTAAAAGAATCATTTGTTTTGTAAGAAACATTTGTGTAACATTGTGTAACATTTGTTAGAATCATTGTGAGTTATTTTCCTAATAGAAATTTTATATTTCCAGCTTCATGCAACTGTTACGATGAAGGCAGGATGCTTATTTTATATGCTATTCCCCAGTGTCGGAGCTCTCGTCGCTGAGAATCCGACTTTGGATGTTGGTTAAAACTTGGTGAATAGTGTTTTATTACTAATATTTCATGCTGGCGTTATTATTTGTAATTTAGTATTTAAGGAATTTTCAAGTTTTGTAGCCAGTTTAAAATGCTTAAACGAATGTACAGTTCTTATACGCATATTAAGTTCACCTTCAAAAAGATGTTGATTAAGGGTGTCATGGAACTTCAATCAGCCGCCATTGCTTATTTGCGAAAACTCTTTCGGGATTTTATTTTATATTACACAACGATACATCGCATACACACACACACACACACACACACACCATTCTCTTCACAATAATTTAAAAATTAATGTTTACGGGTAAACTTCATATCATCTTCTAAATGGCAAATTATTTATTTATTTTTTGGAGTGGAATCTTCTCCTTCAGGGGAGATTTCTCCCGAGTAATATCCTTTCCTTCCGACCAATTCCTTTTACATTTTTAATATAAATATTCCATCAACATTGTTAAAAATGTTCACCACATTGCAACATATTTCTGTTAAAATCGCTCAATACCCAAAATTGGTTCTGTCATGCATGAAACTATTGAATATATGGGAATCGAAGCATGGCTTAATTTTTCATTCAACTTATATTTTTTCTGTTCTTTCTTTGTATTCCAGTACTTCGTTATCTTCAAAACTGTTTTTACTCTCTACAACTCCATTAATTCCCTTTCAAAACTTTATATTGTAGGGGGGTGGGGGCATTTTTTTTTTAATAAATTCTATGAAAAGTACTTCATATAATGTAGAATATTTGTACTTAGTTCTAATTATTGTTTATTTCAAACCACGCAAGTATCATTACTCAATTTTAGATTTGTATAATAATTATCAGATTATAGCAACATTTTCTAGTTTTATTATTGGAGGAATTTCCATTTATTTGTAAAAAAAAAAAAAAATTATGGTCAAAGAAATCGTGGTGACCCAAAATTCAATCGAGTTAATAAAAAATATTAGAACGTACAGCATGATTGAAATTTTTCAATCGTCTTGATTTAAAATATGGGTTAAGCGTACGCTTATCAGGTAGACAAAACAGTCTAGCTTTTATGTGTATGCTTCTGGCAGTTATTTTCAATTAATTAAAAAGTGATTAAAACTTAAATCAGATTTTAACTTCTTAAGCCAATGTTTTCGATTACTTAGATCTTATGTTGTTTTTAAGCCTTCTTCAGAACGTGGCTACAATATTTTAAGCGAGATTTATCGGATGTGGAAAAAAAAAATGGTAAATAAACCTGGCATCAATGAAATTCGGCTCTGAAAGTTTAGCACGGGACTTCCTTAGATTATAGCATTGGAAGATATTTTATCTTAGATTAGGGAAAGAAGTAAATAGTCTGTACTTCATTTAATAAAAAAAAACAAAAAAAACTGAAGTGCTATTTTATGGATTTTTTAAAACACAAACTGGAATCTTTGAGTTGCCAGTTCATTGCAAGATACTAATGAGCCCTAAAGATTATGCTCAATGAACTGATATTTCATTCTTTCACATTTTGTTTGATTTAAGAAATTATTTTCGTCAGTCTCTGAAATTATTAGTTATAACTGAAATTTAAACAGTTTTTTGGTATAAGATTTAATGCCCACATTAAGTTTAAAAAACCACTTACTTCATACGTATTTATTAGATTATTGTAGCTACATGATGTTAGTAATTATGCTTCTAAGTGAACAAATTGTACTACAACATTTTGTATATATATATATATATATATGTTAACCCCTCCGTCTATGGCCTTAGTCGGTTCGAAGTTGACGGGGGTTCTGGTTAGGTGGCAGCAACGGATTTGTTACTCGCAGCAGTGTCTTCTATACTACTCTCCGATTTCTTCTTGTAGTGGATCGGAGGATTCTGTGGAGATCTCTGAAGGTTCCCCGATTCTTCTTGTAACATATCGGGAAATTATTTTTCTCTATTTTAATGACTAAGTTCTCTGAAGAGAGCAAGGCTCGAAGAAGAAGATAAATACTTTTTTTTTATGGTAATTTACTGCTAAAATGTTACAGGTAATGCTCAGCCTCTAAGTTAGATCAGTCAATTCAGAATAAAAATATTGGAGAAATTTTATGGTCTTTTATACTGAATATTTACTGACATCATTATTATTTAATGCTGATCCGTTTTTGTTTTTTATTCTCAATAGGCTGATTTACTTTGCAAAACATTTAAAGACAAAACAAATATTTTTGCTGTAACAGTGTCTAGTGCAGTGTCAGAGCTAAGCAAGAGGAAGCCATATTTTTATTTTAAACTGCATATTGACAGATCTGATGTTATCATAATCTGCCGAGTTAACTAAACATGGAAATTGAAATATGCCTTCCCATCACGAATTACAAACAAACATGCACATGGGCAAAAATTAAAGGCTTAAGATTAAAAATTAAACATTAAGCAGGATATGACTTCATCTTTTACAACGAAGAGAGAATGTATACAGGAAATGAACAAGATTACATTATTAAGCTAAGGCTACAAAAATGATTAAGTTGTTTAAAAGAAATAATTAACCACTTATGAAATAGAAAGCAAATAAAAAATGTATCTAAACTTGTGTCAGCGTTATGCGATTCTGGACGTTATACTAAATGATTAAGTAGTTTAAAAGGAATAATTTACCAATTATAAAATAGAAAGCAAATCAAAATTTTATCCAAACTCGTGTTAGCGTTGTACGATTTTAGTCTTTATATGTCAAAATGACAAAATGAATATATGAATAAGAATATAAGGATTATATAAGTATACGAAGTATACGAGTGAACATAAGAATTATATGAATGAATATAGGAATTATATGAATGTAGGAATTATTCATTATTCATTTTTACATATATTTTTAACAAACATTTTGGATCACCTGGAGATCAGGGCCTCCAGCCTTCTTTAGTTAGCTTTATAAGACTAACTAACGAAAATATCACGACCTAACCTAATTAATCGTCAAAAGCGTACAGTTGACCTAACGATTGGTTAGGTAAGGTCGTGATATTTTCGTTAGTTAGCTTTATAAGGCTAACTAAAGAAGGCTGGGGGCCCTGATCTTCAGGTGTTCCAAAATTTTTAACGGTTAAAAAACGGACCATTAATTTTTTTTTCCAGCAACCCCCGCCCCCTCCAAAAGCCTGGCAACATACTCTCTCATCTTAAAGAAACATTTTTTGTAATTAATGTCAGATGATTCCTGAACTAATAGTACTCACGTGGTTATCCATGATTCACGCAATTGTGAGTCGAGTTAACCGTGAATTACTAATTGTAATCACCGAGTTAACCGTGATTTGGCACAGAGTTTACATCCACGCCTTGCAATCTATACTATAATAAGAGAGCTGTCCGTCCGTCTGTCTGTCTGTCTGTCCGTCCGTCACACTTTCAGCGTGTGTGCGTGCGTGCGTGTGTGCGTGCGTGCGTGCGTGCGTGCGTTTGTGTGTTTCAGCGTGTGTGCGTGCGTGCGTTTGTGTGTTTCAGCGTGTGTGCGTGCGTGCGTTTGTGTTTCAGCGTGTGTGCGTGCGTGCGTTTGTGTGTTTCAGCGTGTGTGCGTGCGTGCGTGCGTGTGTGCGTGCGTGCGTGTGTGTGTTTCAGCGTGTGTGCGTGCGTGCGTGTGTGCGTGTGTGTGTGTGTGTGTGTGTGTGTCTGTTCCAGCCACAGCTCCAAAGTGAAAGCAGTTACAAACATAAAACTTCACACACATATTGATTAGGTCCCGAGGTTGTGCACCTGGGTGTTGAATGCCCGGTTAGGTTAACTGTACGCCCTTGACGATTGGTTAGGTTAAGTTAGGTTAAGTTAGGTTAGGTTAAGCTTTAACGAAAATATCACGACTCAACCTAACCAACCTAACCAACTAACCTAACCTAACCTAACCGTTGTGCACCTGGGTGTTGAATGCCCGGTTAGGTCAACTGTACGCCCTTGACGATTGGTTAGGTTAAGTTAGGTTAGGTTAAGCTTTAACGAAAATATCACGACTCAACCTAACCAACCTAACCAACTAACCTAACCTAACCTAACCTAACCTAACCGTTGTGCACCCTGGGTGTTGAATGCCCGGTTAGGTCAACTGTACGCCCTTGACGATTGGTTAGGTTAAGTTAGGTTAGGTTAAGCTTTAACGAAAATATCACGACTCAACCTAACCTAACCAACCTAACCTAACCAACCTAACCAACCTAACCTAACCTAACCTAACCAACCTAACTTAACCAACCTAACCTAACCAACCTAACCTAACCAACCTAACCAACCTAACCTAACCTAACCATTCAATTAACCATTCAATTAACCTAACCTAACCGTTGTGCACCTGGGTGTTGAATGCCCGGTTAGGTCAACTGTACGCCCTTGACGATTGGTTAGGTTAAGTTAGGTTAGGTTAAGTTAGGTTAGGTTAAGCTTTAACGAAAATATCACGACTCAACCTAACCAACCTAACCAACTAACCTAACCTAACCAACTAACCTAACCTAACCTAACCTAACCAACCAACCTAACCAACCTAACCTAACCTAACCAACTTAACCAACCTAACCTAACGAACCTAACCAACCTAACCTAACCTAACCATTCAATTAACCTAGCTAATAACAGCTAATAACAGCCTTCGAACTACAAAAAATATTCCGGCCCTCTACTTGGATATGTTTTACTACCCGCACGTAGGGCGGGTCTTTAGCTAACCGTCAGCGAAGCGACGGGTATTGTACTAGTTTTAGTAAAAGGAGGGGGTTACAGTCTTCGGGAGCGGATGATCTTCACGTCTTGTGATGAGTACACTGTAAAAGGAGGGGGTTACAGTCTTCAGGAGCGGATGATCTTCACGTCTTGTGATGAGTACAATCTACTTAATTGTATATTATACTGTAATAGAACAGTATTTTGTGTGGTGGCGCGTTCTACCAGGTGGCGGTGGCGGAAGCAGCGGCTGCACCAGTGCACCACCCACCCAGCGGTGGAGTGTACTGAATTAATCGTGAAATCGGGTTATCTGTGATCATGAAGTGCCTATCAATTACGGATAATTGAGTGAGTACTGTACTTAATTTTGGGGCAAGTGTAGTTTATGTCCCCCTGTAGTGCATAGTGTAGTTTACGTTCCCCTACATTATCCTAGTGTAGTTTACTTCCCCTACATTATCCTAGTGTAGTTTGCGTTCCCCAACTTTGTCCGCGTATACCTAATCAAATAAAACGTTAAAACTAACGAAAATATTACGACTTAACTTAACCAATCGTCATTTTACACACACACACACACACACACACACCACACACACACACATATATATATATATATATATATATATATATATATATGTGTGTGTGTGTGTGTGTGTGTGTGTAAAATGACGATTACACACACACACACACACATATATATATATATATATATATATATATATATATGTGTGTGTGTGTGTGTGTGTGTGTAAAATGACGATTGGTTAAGTGGATCACCTGAAGATCAGGGCCCCCAGCCTTCTTTAGTTAGCTTTATAAGGCTAACTAACGAAAATATCACGACCTACCCTAATCAATCGTTAAGGACGTACAGTTGACCTAACGATTGGTTAGGTTAGGTCGTGATATTTTCGTTAGTTAGCCTTATGAGGCTACCTAGAGAAGCCTGGGGGCCCTGATCTTCAGGTGATTCGGTTAAGTCGTAATATTTTCGTTAGTTTTAACGTTTTATTTGATGGATTCATTTAAAAAATGTCTCCTAAAGATCCTAGTGTAGTTTACGTTCCCCAACTTTGACCTAGTGTAGTTTGTGTCCCCTTTTGCGTCAGGGGGGACGTAAACTACACTTGTTCCTTAATTTTTAATGTTAAATGTACTTTTTTTAGCCAGTATTAAACAGTTTTCAGTATCAATAAAGCCTAGAATGGACAAAACTACTTTTTAACTGTTTATGCACTTAAATTTGCCATATAGGCCTAAAACGCATTCAACAGTGAAAATCAACCCATCTCCCAGGTTATCATAACATGAGAAAACAAATGACTTTGGAGAAGATTCAGCCTCGAAGAAATTGGTTGGTTGGTTGCTCTATTTAAAGTCCTTCATTCAGAGAGTGTGTTGAGACGGGTGGTAACATCACCAGCTGGGTAAAATAAGTCCCCTTTAAAAGGAGAACTGGGTCGAGCCAAATACATTATATACAGCAGGCTCATCACTGCACCCTCGTCCCATTTCTTATACAGGCTTGGGTCTGTTCATGGCTAGCTTTTGAAACCGTTTATATGCGTCACGGGCGAGGCTATTCTCTTGTTTAGTTAATTTCAAAACTTAAAAGAACTGAGGATTATTTTTAATTCCTAATGATTACGATATTATATAGGGTGATTCACTCACTGGTGGCCCTAGGCGATATATTAGCGAGACTCTCGGGCTACCAGCGAGTGAATTACTCTGTATTAAGTTTATACATTAGATTATAAACTTTTATTACATTTTTACGCTCGGTTGTGTTACCTTTTATCCCGTCGTAGTGAAGTGGATAGCGCTCCTCACCTTCCATTCAAGAGATGGTGGGTTTCAACCCTGGTGGGGACAAATTTTGCATATATACAGGGGGGGGGCCAAAAGTCACCCGACAGTTGAAAGTAAACTATTAATGAATAACTGTCAGTTGACTTTTGGCCCCCCCCTATATGTATGTTTGTGGCCAGATTACAACACCACTTTCCGTTAGATCGGTGTTTCCCAGCTGGATTTGCCCCACGACCCTCGTATCAAGGCTTTAGGTTGGCGTGACCCCTTATCATCCCCTAAGGGTAAACGAACTCACGAAGCGGCTTTTTTTTTTGCCCACAAATCACTACGACAGAGGTAAACAAACTACGACCCGGGGGTTCGCGACCCACCATTTGAGAAACACTGCGTTAAATCGTTAAGCGACGTTAGGTCTGTTCAGCATTTGGATGGGTGACCATTCTCCGCGTTTAGATGATGTAGCGACCAATAGTAGATTCTTCGGAAACTACATAAAGCGTAATGAATCCTCATTCCAAAGAAGGAAATCTCTTTCTGGAATGAATTCCACCAATATATTTAAGCAATAGAGATCCAATTATAAGGAAGGATTCTTTCTCAACCCCCACCCCCACCCCCCATTTCCTCCCCACTCTCCATCCCCCATTTCCACCCACTCTCTATAAAAAAAAGTAAATAAGATTCTCTCTCTCTCTCTCTCTCTCTCTCTCTCTCTCTCTCATCTCAATTACCTTGTAAGCAATTATTTTATTATTTTCTTCCATCTGAGACCCGAGAAAAATATATATTTTTTCGTCATGTCATTTAAGTATTTTGGATTTAAAAGATAAAATCGTAATTATATTGTATGTGAAGGTCATAAAACTGTAATAAGGCGGTATATATGTATATAAGAATTATATTTCATAGAAAATAGAAAGAAAGACATAAAATAATGTGAAAGCAGAGAAAATAATTCATAAAAGGAATTTTTTTCTTAAAGTTTAGACTGTTTACAGTAAATTGTATAAAAAAATAAGAAATTTACTTTAATATTACAGAGATGACAACTTTTAAGGAGGAATTATATATATATATAATATATATATTAATATATATATATATATATATATAAAAAAAAAAAACCATGAAGGAAAGGAAACACAGAATGGTGCTCAAGCGCTTTCGTCTAATGACATTCTCAGGAACACTGAAGTACATAAAGAGTTACAGCCTATGTATAGGTTACAGAAAAAAAAAATATATATATATATATATCATAGAAAAAATAGCCCTACCAATAATTCAGGCATTATCTATAAAATTGGTTGTAAACAATGCGATTCCTTTTACATAGGTCAGACGGGAAAGGATTTGTACACACGTATAAAACAGCATCAATATTCCGTTAGAACAGGACAGTCGTCCAGTGCCCTTTTTGTCCATATGTCAGAGTTATCCCACTGTATTGATTGGAATAATGCTTCAGTTTTATTTCACTCTAGCAACATTGTTAATAGAAATATTCTTGAGTCTGCCATTATCCAACTTACAAATAACTTCAACATAAGCAAAGGTCTTTTTCAACTCGATCCTGTTGTTTTGAATTCCTTCAGAACAGATTTAGATAAGAAGGGTAGAACGCTAAATCTTTGGTAAACTTGTACACTACTCTAATAACTTTTATTTTTCAATTTATTTTTATATATATCGAACTTAAACAAGAAGGGCAGAGTGCTAAACCCTGAGCAGATTTCCAGTATAAATTTGTATTTTTTTTTTTTTATCTATAACATTGGTTGGAAACAATTCATTTGATCTTGCGCTAAAAATCGGTAGTTTTTCCTTACAATTTGTATGCTCCTCCCACAATCCTTTAATGTTTAATTTTTATTTTTAATTCTCCGTTTATTGTATATATAATTATATATATATATATATATATGAAAAATTATTTCACGAAAGTGACACGTGAAAAGTATTTATGATGAATAAAACCACGAAGGAAAAAAGAAACACAAAGGGGTGCTCAAGCGCTTTCGTCTAATGACATCCTCAGGAACACTGGAGTGAAAGGACAGATCAAGGCAATATATAGGTTACAAAAATAAACATACATACATACATATTCACATATATATACTATATATATATATATATATATATATATATATATATACATATAATAGTAAGCATAGAAAAAATTGTGGGAGGAGCAAAAATTTATATGGTCACAGAAGAATAAAGAAATAAAAATAAATATAAATATAAATTGAGAAAAAATTAATTACAAAATAGTGCCTTAGTGATATATATGTCACAGCCTAAATAATCATAAAGAAATAAACAGGCAAATAAAAAAAAACCATAAATATATATACATACATAAATATATATATATATATATATATATATATATATATAAAAAGACACTTTTAGCACTTTGGCCGACCTTCAATATAAATTCAAATGGCTTGTTTATGGAACAGGTCACAAAAGAATAAAGAAATAAAAATAAATATAAATATTGTAAGTGGAGTCTACCAATTCAAGCTCAAAAGGGAAGTTTTACAATCAATTTAATAGATGCTGCCAAATTGATATATATGTCACAAAAAAATAAAGAAATAAACCAAAAAAAAAAAACAAATTAATTATTAAAAAAATAAAAAATAATAATAATAAATTGAAAGATAAATTTTAAGAGAGGCACACCAATTTATAAGGGAAACTTACCACATATGCATATTATAGTCACAAACGAATAAAAAAGTACAAGTAAATATAAATTGGAAAACAAAATGATGCCTAGATGATATATAAAGAACAATAAAATATATACAACATATATACGGTATATATACGAAATATAAACGCAATATATACAGAA
Organism: Bathynomus jamesi; assembly: GCA_023014485.1. Lineage (NCBI taxonomy): Eukaryota > Metazoa > Arthropoda > Malacostraca > Isopoda > Cirolanidae > Bathynomus > Bathynomus jamesi. Next base: position 42,948 of record JAJOZX010005812.1, read on the forward strand.
TATATATATATATATATGCATAAGGGAAAAAAATTACCAAATTTGTTTTTATAATTATTGTCTGAAAAAACGGTAGGTCGCAATAATTATAAACAATAATTATAAACAATAATTATAAAAACAAATTTGGTAATTTTTTTCCCTTATGCATATATATATATATATATTCTGTATATATTGCGTTTATATTTCGTATATATACCGTATATATGTTGTATATATATTTTATTGTTCTTTATATATCATCTAGGCATCATTTTGTTTTCCAATTTATATTTACTTGTACTTTTTTCGTTTGTGACTATAATATGCATATGTGGTAAGTTTCCCTTATAAATTGGTGTGCCTCTCTTAAAATTTATCTTTCAATTTATTATTATTATTTTTTATTTTTTTAATAATTAATTTGTTTTTTTTTTTGGTTTATTTCTTTATTTTTTTGTGACATATATATCAATTTGGCAGCATCTATTAAATTGATTGTAAAACTTCCCTTTTGAGCTTGAATTGGTAGACTCCACTTACAATATTTATATTTATTTTATTTCTTTATTCTTTTGTGACCTGTTCCATAAACAAGCCATTTGAATTTATATTGAAGGTCGGCCAAAGTGCTAAAAGTGTATTTATATATATATATATGATGAATAAAACCACGAAGGAAAAAAGAAACACAAAGGGGTGCTCAAGCGCTTTCGTCTAATGACATCCTCAGGAACACTGGAGTGAAAGGACAGATCAAGGCAATATATAGGTTACAAAAATAAACATACATACATACATATTCACATATATATACATATATATATATATATATATATATATACATATATACATATATATAGTAAGCATAGAAAAAAATTGTGGGAGGAGCCAACATTATATGGTCACAGAAGAATAAAGAAATAAAAATAAATATAAATATAAATTGAGAAAAAATTAATTACAAAATAGTGCCTTAGTGATATATATGTCACAGCCTAAATAATCATAAAGAAATAAACAGGCAAATAAAAAAACCCATAAATATATATACATACATATATATATATATATATATACATATATATACAAATATATATATATATATATATATATATATATAAAGACACTTTTAGCACTTTGGCCGACCTTCAATATAAATTCAAATGGCTTTTTTATGGAACAGGTCACAAAAGAATAAAGAAATAAAAATAAATATAAATATTGTAAGTGGAGTCTACCAATTCAAGCTCAAGAGGGAAGTTTTACAATCGATTTAATAGATGCTGCCAAATTGATATATATGTCACATTATTAAAAAAAAATAAAAAATTGAAAGATAAATTTTAAGAGAGGCACACCAATTTATAAGGGAAAAATTACCACATATGCATATTATAGTCACAAACGAATAAAAAAGTACAAGTAAATATAAATTGGAAAACAAAATGATGCCTAGATGATATATAAAGAACAATAAAATATATATACAACATATATACGGTATATATACGAAATATAAACGCAATATATACAGAATATATATATAATATATATATATGCATAAGGGAAAAAAATTACCAAATTTGTTTTTATAATTATTGTCTGAGAAAACGGTAGGTCGCAAAAGAATAAAGAAATAAAAATAAATATAAATTGAAAAAATTACAAATAATACACGTACACATGTATACCCGCATACCCAAATATATATATACATATACACACATATATACAAACACACACACACACACACACACACATATATATATATATATATACAAGCTTGACCTTCACGAAATGAGAAATCATCCCGCAGAACCTTTGTGAGGTTGTAAGGTAAGGTAAGGTACATACACATATACATATATATATATATATTTAACTGCATACATACATACATACATACATATACACACATACATACATACATATACACACATATACATACAAACACATTTAACTGCAATGACCACACACATACGCACATACACATACATACATACACATACACGCATACAGCAAAAAATTGAAAAATAAAATTGTAAGGGAAACAACAGACAAAAACAAATTTTTTACCAAAGATTTAACAACCTGCCCTTTTTGTTTAAATCCATTCTGAAGGAATTCAGAGCAAATGTACTTAAACTTTTGGATATCAGTGTAGTTTTTTCATATAACAATATTGTGAAAAACATCATAGTAAAAAATAGCCCTACCAATAATTTAGGCATTATCTATAAAATTGGGTGTAAGCAATGTGATTCCTTTTACATAGGTCAGACGGGAAAGGATTTGCAAACGCGTGTAAAACCTTACCTTACCTTACAACCTCACAAAGGTTCTGCGGGATGATTTCTCATTTCGTGAAGGTCAAGCTTGTATATATATATATATATATATGTGTGTGTGTGTGTGTGTGTGTTTGTATATATGTGTGTATGTATATATATATTTGGGTATGCGGGTATATATGTGTACGTGTATTATTTGTAATTTTTTCAAGTTATATTTATTTTTATTTCTTTATTCTTTTGCGACCTACCGTTTTCTCAGACAATAATTATAAAAACAAATTTGGTAATTTTTTTTCCCTTATGCATATATATATATATATATATTATTCTGTATATATTGCGTTTATATTTCGTATATATACCGTAAATATGTTGTATATATATTTTATTGTTCTTTATATATCATCTAGGATCATTTTGTTTTCCAATTTATATTTACTTGTACTTTTGTATTCGTTTGTGACTATAATATGCATATGTGGTAATTTTTCCCTTATAAATTGGTGTGCCTCTCTTAAAATTTCAATTTTTATTTTTTTTTTAATAATGTGACATATATATCAATTTGGCAGCATCTATTAAATCGATTGTAAAACCTCCCTCTTGAGCTTGAATTGGTAGACTCCACTTACAATATTTATATTTATTTTTATTTCTTTATTCTTTTGTGACCTGTTCCATAAAAAAGCCATTTGAATTTATATGGAAGGTCGGCCAAAGTGCTAAAAGTGTCTTTATATATATATATATATATATATATATATGTGTATATATATGTATATATATATATATATATATGTATGTATATGTATTTATGGGTTTTTTTATTTGCCTGTTTATTTCTTTATGATTATTTAGGCTGTGACATATATATCACTAAGGCACTATTTTGTAATTAATTTTTTCTCAATTTATATTTATATTTATTTTTATTTCTTTATTCTTCTGTGACCATATAAATGTTGGCTCCTCCCACAATTTTTTTCTATGCTTACTATATATATGTATATATTATATATATATATATGTATATATATATATATGTATATATATGTGAATATGTATGTATGTTTATTTTTGTAACCTATATATTGCCTTGATCTGTCCTTTCACTCCAGTGTTCCTGAGGATGTCATTAGACGAAAGCGCTTGAGCACCCCTTTGTGTTTCTTTTTCCTTCGTGGTTTTATTCATCATAAATACTTTTCACGTGTCACTTTCGTGAAATAATTTTTCATATAATGAACACCACGCGTTCCTTCGCCTTGCTGTTCCCTCTATTGTCCCCGTTTGTGTCGGTGTTTGCTTCTACATTAATGAAGGGGCATGCAATTCGGATCCGACGGAAGTTTCTTACTAATTGTCTGGAGGAGCAGGTCCTTCCCAAGTCCCTCCTTCCGATTCGCCTCAGAGAAATGGACGACCATCCGTTCAACAACTTTAGCAGAGTAATTTTAAAGAAACATATTGAAGTCACCAGACAAAATGAGTGGTCCACCTTCAAAAATTTAGGCATTGCCAAACGTAATGTTTTGACTGTTATTCCCCAACCGTGGATCCAACCTTTGTTTGATGAAATTTACAACGAGTTGCGTCGGAGAACTTCTTCACTTCGAAACATTTTGGATCGCAAAATTAAAAGTCTCATTCGAAATAGTCAGTGGAGTAAAAAAGCAAGCTCAAAGTGTGTTTTGAACCTTTCTTCGAAAAACATTAGTGACGATGCAAAAAGTGCCCTTGGATTTGGTATGTCCTTTTATATTGTTAAAAAACCTACTGCTTTACAAATTTGTCATAGTCTTGCTCGTTTTGAAAAACAGTGTAACCTTCCTCAGTTTTTAGTTAACATAGTTAAAGGCCTGGTCTATGGTGCTGCGAATATTTCTTACGAAGATAACTTTCCTAAACGTTTCCGCAATAGCCTTTCACAATTAAAAAAAGATAGTGAGCTCCATATTACTAAAGCAGACAAGGCTAACACCTTAGTCATTATGGACAAAGTGGATTACATTGGAAAGATGAATGAGCTGCTTCAGGACCCCGCCACATACGTGAAACTTAGGAAGAACCCACAGGATGATGTCATCAAATCTTTCAATAGTGGCTTGAAACGCATTCTCAAAGATCATAAGGATTTAATTCCCCTTTTTTTGTCCACTTCACCTGCTTTGCCTTATCTTTATGGTCTTATTAAAACCCACAAACCGGGTAACCCTATGCGCCCTATTATTAGCTCGGTGGGCTCTATTACCTATAAACTCTCCAAATGGCTTGTTAATGTTTTGTCCCCCATTCTTGGAACTGTCTCTGATTCACACGTAAAAAATTCCATGGATCTCACTGAAAAATTGAATAATGTTCGCATTAATACCAACGATAGATTGATCAGTTTCGACGTTTGTTCATTGTTCACAAAAGTTCCGATTGATGATATGCTTGACTTTCTCGCCAGAGAATTACATAATTATGATTTACCATTACCTGCACACACTGTTTTGGAGCTTATTAAGCTTTGTATCAAGGATTGTAAATTCACTTTCAATGGCGAGCATTATCAACAAGTTTTTGGGATGGCCATGGGCAACCCTTTGTCGCCCCTTCTCTCCAATATTTATATGGAGTTTTTTGAAATTACTTACATTCCGAGAATCCTGGGGGTTGGCATCCCTTGGTTGCGGTACGTCGACGATATTTTGTGTATCTGGCCCATGAATCGTGACCTGGATGACTTCCTCCTTCAGTTAAATGACCAAGTCCCCTCCATTAAATTTACTTTAGAAGTGGAACAAGACAACTCAATCCCGTTTTTGGATGTGCGTGTTCATAGGGATAGCCCGGGTTTTAAGTTTAGTATATATCGGAAAAAAAAAACAATTTGTCCTACGTACACTTTTACTCTGGACATGACACCCCTATTAAAAAGGCCATATTTTCCTCAATGTTTCTCCGCGCTCTTAGGATCGCCAGTCCTGAATACATCGATGCCGAATTGGAAAATATCAACGGTATTGGAAGTGAGTTGTGTTACCCATCTGCGTTCATGGAATCTTGTCTTAATAAGGCTAAACGAACCTTCTATCGTGTGAATAATAACACTCGCACCTTGTCAAAGAATATTTTAGTACTTCCATTTTTCCCGGGCTTCTTAGGCATTGCTAATGTACTTAAACTTTTGGATATCAGTGTAGTTTTTTCATATAACAATATTGTGAAAAACATCATAGTAAAAAATAGCCCTACCAATAATTTAGGCATTATCTATAAAATTGGGTGTAAGCAATGTGATTCCTTTTACATAGGTCAGACGGGAAAGGATTTGCAAACGCGTGTAAAACAGCATCAATATTCCGTTAGAACGGGACAGTTGTCCAGTGCCCTTTTTGTCCATTTGTCAGAGTTATCCCATTGTATTGATTGGAATAATGTTTCAGTTTTGTTTCACTCTAGCAACATTGTTAATAGAAATATTCTTGAGTCGGCTATAATTCAACTTACAAATAACCTTAACATGAGTAAAGGTCTGTTTCAACTTGATCCCGTTGCTCTGAATTCCTTCAGAATGGATTTAAACAAAAAGGGCAGGTTGTTAAATCTTTGGTAAAAAATTTGTTTTTGTCTGTTGTTTCCCTTACAATTTTATTTTTCAATTTTTTGCTGTATGAGTGTATGTGTATGTATGTATGTGTATGTGCGTATGTGTGTGGTCATTGCAGTTAAATGTGTTTGTATGTATATGTGTGTATATGTATGTATGTATGTGTGTATATGTATGTATGTATGTATGTATGCAGTTAAATATATATATATATATATGTATATGTGTATGTACCTTACCTTACCTTACAACCTCACAAAGGTTCTGCGGGATGATTTCTCATTTCGTGAAGGTCAAGCTTGTATATATATATATATATATATATATGTGTGTGTGTGTGTGTGTGTTTGTATATATGTGTGTATATGTATATATATTGGGTATGCGGGTATATATGTGTACGTGTATTATTTGTAATTTTTTCAAGTTATATTTATTTTTATTTCTTTATTCTTTTGCGACCTACCGTTTTCTCAGACAATAATTATAAAAACAAATTTGGTAATTTTTTTTCCCTTATGCATATATATATATATATATATATTCTGTATATATTGCGTTTATATTTCGTATATATACCGTAAATATGTTGTATATATATTTTATTGTTCTTTATATATCATCTAGGGATCATTTTGTTTTCCAATTTATATTTACTTGTACTTTTGTATTCGTTTGTGACTATAATATGCATATGTGGTAATTTTTCCCTTATAAATTGGTGTGCCTCTCTTAAAATTTATCTTTCAATTTTTTTTTTTTTAATAATGTGACATATATATCAATTTGGCAGCATCTATTAAATCGATTGTAAAACCTCCCTCTTGAGCTTGAATTGGTAGACTCCACTTACAATATTTATATTTATTTTTATTTCTTTATTCTTTTGTGACCTGTTCCATAAAAAAGCCATTTGAATTTATATGGAAGGTCGGCCAAAGTGCTAAAAGTGTCTTTATATATATATATATATATATATATATGTGTATATATATGTATATATATATATATATATATGTATGTATATGTATTTATGGGTTTTTTTATTTGCCTGTTTATTTCTTTATGATTATTTAGGCTGTGACATATATATCACTAAGGCACTATTTTGTAATTAATTTTTTCTCAATTTATATTTATATTTATTTTTATTTCTTTATTCTTCTGTGACCATATAAATGTTGGCTCCTCCCACAATTTTTTTCTATGCTTACTATATATATGTATATATTTATATATATATATATATATATATATATATGTATATATATGTGAATATGTATGTATGTATGTTTATTTTTGTAACCTATATATTGCCTTGATCTGTCCTTTCACTCCAGTGTTCCTGAGGATGTCATTAGACGAAAGCGCTTGAGCACCCCTTTGTGTTTCTTTTTCCTTCGTGGTTTTATTCATCATAAATACTTTTCACGTGTCACTTTCGTGAAATAATTTTTCATATATATATATATATATATATATATATATATATATATATATATATAATATATATCTAATATATATATATATATATGTATATATATTTATGGTTTTTTTTATTTGCCTGTTTATTTCTTTATGATTATTTAGGCTGTGACATATATATCACTAAGGCACTATTTTGTAATTAATTTTTTCTCAATTTATATTTATATTTATTTTTATTTCTTTATTCTTCTGTGACCATATAAATGTTGGCTCCTCCCACAATTTTTTCTATGCTTACTATATATATGTATATATATATATATATATATATATATGTATATATATGTGAATATGTATGTATGTATGTTTATTTTTGTAACCTATATATTGCCTTGATCTGTCCTTTCACTCCAGTGTTCCTGAGGATGTCATTAGACGAAAGCGCTTGAGCACCCCTTTGTGTTTCTTTTTTCCTTCGTGGTTTTATTCATCATATATATATATAATATTTTCTGTAACCTATATATAGGCTGTAACTCTTTATGTACTTCAGTGTTCCTGAGGATGTCATTAGACGAAAGCGCTTGAGCACCATTCTGTGTTTCCTTTCCTTCGTGGTTTTATTCATCATAAATATTTTTCACGTGTTACTTTCGTGAAATAATTTTCATATATATATATATATCTCTCTGGGCTCAACTCTAGAAAGACGTACGGTCCTGATGGTGTTCCTCCTGTTGATTTTAAGAACTGTGCTTCTGTGCTGACACCCTTGCCTAGTGCTTAGGCAAACTCTTTTCATATTTGTCTTTCATCTGTTACTTTTCCTTCCTGCTGGAAGTTCGCTTTCATTCATCCTGTCCCAAAGAAGGGTGACCGCTCTCGACCGTCCAACTAATGTCCAATTGGTTTGATTTCTTGCCTTTCCAAAGTTTTTTAATCTATCCTTAATAGGAAGTTTCTTAAGCACCTCTCTTCTCACAATCTTCTTTCAGTTCGTCAGTATGGGTTCCGCAAGGGACGCTCGACTGGCGATCTTTTTGCATATCTCTCTAACTCTTGGTCATCCTCCTTTCGGAATTTCGGTGAAACTTTTGCTATTGCGCTAGACATAGCGAAAGCTTTTGATAGAATCTGGCACAAATCTTTAATTTCGAAACTGCCCTCCTTCGGTTTTTATCCTTCTATCTGTGCCTTCATTTCTAATTTCCCTCCTGGCCAATCTATAGCTGCGGTTGTAGACGGCCACTGTTCTTCTCCTAAACTATTAATAATGGTGTTCCTCATGGTTCTGTCCTGTCACCCACTCTTTTCCTTTTATTTATTAATGATCTTTTAATTCGCACTTTCTGTACTATCCACTCCTCTGCTGATGATTCCACCCTTCTCCTCTCCACCCGCTTTAAAAAGCGTCCCTTTCAATAGTCAGTCCTCTGATCTATCTAGTATCTCTGATTGGGGCAGAGAAAACCTCGTGGCTTTCAATGTCTACTCGTTACAATCTTCCATACGACTATCCCCTTAACTTCATCATTTACACAACTCAATCCTTCCTCTTCTCTTCACAGTCTTGGTGTTTCCTTTTATCCTGATTTTTCTTGGAAAGATCACATATATTCTCTCTCTAAAACAGCTTCAAAGAGGTTAGGTGTGTTGTACCGATTTCGCAGTTTCTTCACCTCCGCTCAGTTGCTGTCTCTGTCGGTCCCAAACAATTGGTCCAATGACAATTGGTCCAATGACGATTGGTCCAATGCCGATTGGTCCAATCAGACAATTCTTCCAAGGAAACATTTTTCCAACGACGATTCGTCCAATCGGGCGTTAAATGGAAGGAAGTTAAATGAAACTTAGAAAAAAACTTTATTTACAGAAATTGATATAATAATTATTTGAAATTACTTTGTTTATTTATAAAACATACTTTAGCTAAAAGCTACATATTAAACTAAAAGCATAAAGCAAACTTATTAACTAAGAGAAAAATGCAGTATCAGGTATTCAGTATCAGATTAAAGTCTATGGTGGTAATGCTAATATTTTTAGTAAGAGACAACCTTGGTTTTCTACTACAGATAGATTTGTTAATTATGGCGATTTGATATTTGGAAATACTGATGGTGTACAGAAGTATAATAATACTAATCCTTCTTTTTATTTGAAACAAACTTATTATATTGCTTTTAATGGTTTTATTGGTATGTAATAAATGAAAACTGTTTATAATGTCGTACTTACCCTTTACATTAGTTTGTTCCTTGTTCCGGCTGCCCAGGCATGGTGGGTACAGTTCTTCCACACACTTATCCCATTGTATAATTTAGGTCTCGGGGGTACGGGGGCGGAGCCCCCGTATAGACCACGTACCTCTACATTACGGTGCATAGGGTTTTTCCTTTCCTCTTTCGGATAACACTATTTCGCACACACGCCGCTTCATGGGTTTCACAAAAGCAGTTGTAAAGGGAAAAGAGATGTGACTCTTATGAAATCTAACACAGTAATGTTGTAAGTCGAACCCCCAACATTTCCACGTAAACTATTGGTTTTAAGCTATACTCGTCGTTGTATACGCTACCAGTTGGACCAATCGGTATTGGACCAATCGGTATTGGACCAATCGTCATTGGACCAATCGTACCAAATGCGTCTCTGTACAGGGGTCTTCTCCGTCCCTGTATGGAGACGCTTCTCAGGTGAGGGCTGGCTCAACCTTCGCAGCTCTGCTTGACCAGGTGGAATCAAAGGATTTTCATCTCATCATTTCCCCGCCTCTTACTGACTGTCTTCAATATCTCTTTCTTCGCCGCAATGTTGCCGCTTTACTCTCGATATTATAATGGACACTGCTCTTCCGAACTTTCTGACTGCATGCTTCGCCCTTTATGGAGAGCACGCAGTACCCGACTTTCTACATATTCTCATTCTTTTTCTGTCCAGCTCTCTAATGCAAGGGTTAATCGGTATTCTCAATTTTTCATCTACTCAACCAGTGAACTCTGGAACAGTTTCCCTCAGTCTATCTTTCCCCTGTTTATGACCTCCAATTTTTCAAACGCAGTGTCCATGCATCTCAAACATTTTGGATCTTGATTTTGGCTCTCTTTTTCTTCTGTGGGGGAGGGGAGTCATTTTAATGGACATTCGCCCTTGTCTCCTCCTTCCTGCATGAAGAAAGTCAATTATTAAATTATGAACATTTATTTTCACGTCAAAGTTATTGAAAACATCGTTTCAAGGTCTAGTTTTTTTGTCTTTTCTCAGAAAAAAACAAGACTAATTCCATTTAAGGAAACTTATAATATAAATTTTAATCAAAATTAAATCTTGCAACTTAATTTTCAAAGTTTTTCGCAGATAAAAAAAAAACTATAAAACGTTTTCTTAAAATTCAATAAACTTTATCGGAGGCGAATTGATTATAAAACTTCGACAGAAGCAGTTTCCAGTTAGCCATTTTAAAGTTTAGTTTTGACCTTGTTTCTTGGTTCATTAAGTCCATAATATTAGAGAAACAGTTAAAGATAATGAGTTTGAAAATGTCTTTCTTAACGCTGAGTTTCAAAGGAAAGTTTATGAATAGGAGCAGGAAAGGATATACGGGTAGCGAAACAAAGTCGATCTGCACAATGTTGACATTGTTACAATATCTATACTAAAAAGTTAGTTTAAATTAGGTCAGGTTAGGTTACATGCCTTGTTAGGTTATTTATGCCTGGTTAAGTTAAATCTGGTTAGGATAGGTTAGTCTTTTTCAGTGAAAAACTGAAATGTACAGTATGCATGGGTTAGTCACTTTCATTTAAAATATTAACGCGAAACGGGATAGGAAAATGACTACCCTAACCAAACCTAATCTAACCTAACCTAGCATAACCTAATCAAGCATAATTTAAATTATCTTAACATGAATTTGACTGACATGAGATTTTAGAAATTATGCAAATTTAAAAATTTTGGTTTCGACTTTATACAATACACATAGCGACCTTGTGCAGATGGACCTTATGTATGTCGACAGTGTGTAGATCTACACTGTTCCACTATCCTGTTTCTTCATAGACGAAAACAATTTCTTGCGGGATTTGTTTACTTAAAGATAATAAATAATTTTTTCTTTAAAAGAAACTGATTCTCCAAAAACGCATTTCCATCGTATATTATTTTACCAGTTTTTGGGACACTGAAAGCTGATTTATACTGAGGTCTTTGTACTTCAGATATTTCATTTAGATCACCGGTCAATGCATTGTTTTCATCCTTCAAAGATCCGATAGTCGCGTGACTTCTTTTGTGTCTTCCCTTTTTGCAAAATTATAGAAGTATTTGGGGTTAACCTTTATCGCTTCTATAGCGTCTTATTCTTCTCTCTCTGCATGGTTGTCAGTTAACCCCTGTATGTCGCGATCTATGCTTTCTGATGTTGTTGTCTTTGCAATTTATTGATTTTTCATTCATTCTCTTTCTCTTGCGGAACATTGACCTCTTTTGTTTCTCAAACCTGCTTTTTCTTTACTCTTTGTTGTTTTGTGGGACATGTTTTTCCACAATTTCTAGCGTCTTCTCTTCGAGGGTTATTAGTATCTCTTCTGCTGTCTTATCCTTAAAGGTGGTTTTCCAGTCTATTGCTTCCCTGCTGGATGTAATACCTCCCTAATTCATAGTCTTGGAGTGGAAATTAAAAATGGATGTAATACCTCCCTAATTTACAGTCTTGGAGTGAAAATTAAAAATTTTGAATTTGCCTCTTTCTATAGCGCGCGTATTTTCCTTCCCTGTTGCTTTTATATTGGTTCTTACTTCACTAATGTTGTGATCTGATAGTACAGTTGGGGATATTTCTGTTATCAATTACCGTATTTGTCGGCTTATAAGACGCACTTTTTTTCCTTATAAATACCTTAAAAATCGCCCTGTGTCTTAGAAGCCGAAAGGAAGAATGAAACGTCCATCAATAGCACGAGTGTGTGAATGAATCTGAAGTTGATTAATAACAAATAATAAGAGTAATAATCATATTATATTTCTTTATTGGCTTTTGGGTTTTCTTTTTATTGAATTTTACATATCCATTGTATTAACAATAAAGTGCATCAAAAACTTTTTTCTTGAATTTACCTTTCCAAAATTAATGTGCGTCTTTCACGGCGCAGCGTCTTGTAAGCCGTCAAATACGGTAGGTTGTTGTTGTTTGTGAATACCAGATGGAGGCAGTTGTTTCTTCTGGTATTTTATGTTACTGCTTGTTCCTCTCGTTTGTTTCTCTTGTTTGATATATCTGTTTTTTCTGGTCACTCTCCATCCTGTTCCATCCTGTTAGATATTTAATAGGATATTAATATATTCACAGTACTCTAGCCTGAATAAGCCGTTGAAAGCATGGAGGCTTTTTAGGCAAAATTAATGGCATTTAGTTTATTTATTACATAAGAGAAGTGAAAATGGTTAAGTAATAGTAACAGTGATAACAAATAATAATAATAATAATAATAATAATAATAATAATAATTAGAGTTTAAAAATGTGCAAAATGTTACATAATTTTAAATTAAATGATTTATTGTATATTTAGTAGAAAATGAATGATTCTTAATAAAAAATATAAAAGAAAGGATAAATTCTGAAATTAAAAGTACTTCAGTAGTATAGCCACAACATGTCGGACAGAAAATGGATCAATTTGAAAATTTCCCCCCTCACCGTCCTTCATGGCGGTCCTCCACCGTCCTTCATGGCGGTCCCTCCTTTATGAGGTGTTCTTCATGGTCCTTCAAAAAAAAAAAAAGGGGAAAAAGGAAAAAAAAAGAGGGGAAAAAAAGGCGGGGGGGAAATAAAAAATAAATTTAAAAATAAATTTAAAAATAAATTTAAAAAATAAATTTAAAAAATTAAATTTAAAAAATTAAATTTTAAAAATGATTCGTCTTCACCCTCCTTCAAAAAAATTTAAGAAAGGATTGAGCCTCGCCTTCCTTCTTGAAAAAGTCCTTTCATGGGACAAACAAGAACAAACATGCAAAAACATACATACATTCGAGTACTTCCTGTTCAGGCAAATTCCACCAGACAGTAGAAATGGAAACGAATATCTGAAAGGTTTTAATACGTCTAACGAGAATGTGCATCAGCACATCGAATTTTCAAATGTTAACAAATTGCGAACAATACATAAATGAAAATCAGAGTGATCATATTTTAAACCGAATACAAGTTCTTTGTTTAAGATCTGTATTATGAAAAATAAAATGAATATTTATTATTTTTAATTTAAATAAATTAATTTCTCTCTTTTCTAAGGGAAACTGGCTTATTTTCAAATGAGATGACCTTCAAATACAATATATACATATAGTACACGCATATTTGTTTATTTACTTTTAAATATGTAGTTTTCTGTTATTTCCATCGCTATATACCATTACATTCACTTTCACATGCTATCTTCTGGTATATGAACTAATAATTTTACCGTTCATCAAATTTCGTTATAAAATTACATGTGTTAAAAAGAACATCAAGTTGCGTAACGATGCTTTAAACTAAATCACCAAAGTTGTTTTCCTCCTCTAAACATCCACTTAAATATTATTACTAATATTGATTTATTTTATTATTACATATATATATGTACACATGTTAAGAGTATTTATTAAATATATTGATTTCAATTTATATCTGCAGCTATCAATCTTGCATTATTCTCGTAATTGTCAGGTTAGTTGCAGTTTAACCCCCAATCTTGCTATATACTATTAGTTGATACTAATCTTGCTATTATTATTATTATATATCATATATATATATATATATATATATATATAACATCCAAATAAGTAGGTTCGGGTAAAAAAATTTCTTATTAGATGCAATTAAAGAAAACGGGATGTCGAATTTGTGTGGGTTGTCATTTTTAAATAGATGCAGCGGGAAATAGGTACTGAAAGTTGAGAGATTTTTCATTAAGAACCTTTCTACTTGTAGTTATAGTTAGGACTATTCACATTACTTTAATTATCATTTCTCTAATTTAACGGCTGTTCACAATTCCTCATAATTCTCATAATAAACGTATTTGTTTTCACACCAGTCAGGCCACTGTTTACATCAATCACACAGAATGTTCATGCTTATTGTTTTTGTCATTAGCTGTACCAATCATGTCTTTACAGACTGAAGCCTACCGTTACACAACGTTTAAAATGTTATAATTAATGCTTTATGATATCAGATCTCGTATAAAAAGCATTATTTTCTGTACAAATGGCCACAAAAATACTTTCAATCCTAATATATGTACGTATAGTATGCAACATACGCCTTTTCACCTGTATTAAAAACGTAAAAGTATCATCATGCGATCTTAGTTTCCGCAATGACGTGAGCCCTAACATTTAATTTAAAATTATTTAACAGATCATTCGAGGGAACTGTACATCGATCTCATTATAACTTCTGACTCATAATAACCGCCATACATATTTACACGAGTTCAATTTAAATATATATAATATATATATATATATATATATTATACAGTGGTGTAGTGCTAAATAAAGAAGTGAGGGAACGCATTTTGAAAGTGTTACTCAGATGCGGGGGGGGGACAATAGCGAGCGCGGCGAGCCCATACAGCTGGGGGTCCGGGGGCACTGTAAGCCCCCGGGAAATCTTTTGAAATCTGACCAATTTCAGGGATATTTTGAGGTCATATGCACTGGATATTAGGATATATTCCAAGGTTGAAGATGCAGTATTTCCAGTGTCATTAGATATATGACATCCAGTACGATCAATAAAAATAGCTAACAACTGGAATGATTAACTAAAAAAAAGTTAACAACTGGTACGCCGTGGTGACTGTTTCATCAGATCTTTATAGGCTAGCATTGCCTCAGTCGAAGCTAAAAGAAATGAAACAGTTAATGATTCTTATATTTCTTCTAGGGGTGGGAATTAAAATTTCATGACGTTAGAGATTTGTAAGTTCGGATTTATTTGAAATAGTGAGGGAACGCCGTTCCGTCTACCAAAAAAAAGTAAGGGAACGCCGTTCCCACAGCACTACACAATGTATATATATATATATATATATATATATATATATATATATATATATATATAAGGAGTTTGTATGTGCCATTCCAACAGAAGGCAGGAAGTGTCTGAACCCTGTTTCTCCCATCACTGTCCTCTTCATCTGGCCTTTTTACATGTCACGTCTACCCTGTGAGCAGCCCAGCATACTCTCAAATACGCGCTTCTCACTATATTCCTTACTACACACGCATGCATCTTACACACTACACAGTCTTTTCAAAAAAGGTGTAATTTCAGTAGTCTCGGAGATTCGCGATTGTCCCCTCCTACATTTTCTCAGTAATTGTTTTCAGACTAGTAGCTAAGTTTAACTTTCTTTTAATGACTATTAGTTGCTACTAATCTTCTTCTTATTCTTATTATTATTATATTATCATTATTATATATATATATATATATATATATATATATATATATATATATAACATCCAAATAAGTAGGTTCGGGTAAAAAACTTTCTCAGTAGATGCAATTAAAGAAAACGGGATGTCGAGTTTGTGTGGATTGTCATTTTTAAATAGATTCAGTGGGAGATAGGTACTGAAACTTGAGAGATTTTTCATGAAGAACCTTTCTAGTTGCAGTCATAGCGTCCATTCACATTACTTTAATTAGCATTTCTCTTATTTATCGACTGTTCACAATTCCTCATAACTCTCATAATAAACGTATTTGTTTTCACTTTTCTTTCATGCCAGACAAGTCTCAGTATTTACATCAATCACACAGAATGTTCATGCTTATTGTTTTTGTTACTAGCTGTACCAAACATGTCTTTACAAATTGAAGCGTACCGTTACACAACGTTTAAAATGTTATAATTAATGCTTTATGATATCAGATCTCGTATAAAAAGCATTATTTTCTGTACAAATGGCCACAAAAATACTTTCAATCCTAATATATGTACGTATAGTATGCAACATACGCTTTTCCAACTGTATTGAAAACGTAAAAGTATCATCATGCGATCTTAGATTCTGCAATGACGTAAGTGAGCCTTAACATATAATTTAAAATTATTTAACAGATCTTTCGAGGGAACTGTACATCGATCTCATATATTATATATATATATATATATATATATATATAAGGAGTTTGTATGTGGCATTCCAACAGAAGACAGGAAGTGTCCGAACCCTGTTTCTCACATCACTGTCATCCTCACCTGGCCTTTTTACATGTCTCGTCTACCCTGTGAGCAGTCCAGCACACTCTCAAACACGCGCTTTTTCACTATATTCCTTACTACACACGCATGCATCTTACACACTACACAGTCTTTTCAAAAAGGTGTAATTTCAGTAGTCCAGAAGACTCGCGATTGGCCCCTCCTTCCTGCATGCATCGTATATATTACGAAACAATTTATAAAGTTCTCTCTTATTGCTTTCCTTATTGTAATGGGTATCACAACCGATTTTTCAATATTATTTAAGTATTATGTTGAGCAACATAACCCCCCCCCCACACAGACTAGTTTCTTAGCATAATCATGAAACATGAAACAAGATTATATTAATATATATGAAAATGAAAATGAAAAGGTTTATTGGCAGACTATAGTCCATATGACAAATATTATTAATACAATGACAGTTCATACACTAAGGATAGAAATATATACAATTGATTAGAAATAATACTGCACTGTCGAAGTTAAGTGGAGCTACAGACAGACGTTTTCGTACCAAGAAGTCCATAGCTTAGAGGATAAATGGCAGGACTCATGGATAGCTTGGATGATCGGGTTGGTTGACTTTTAATTCTTTGCATAGACTGTGTTGAGCACGTCTTGTTACCTCCGGGAAGCTCGGAACATTGCGGGTAGCAAACATTTGCGAAGCTGAGCATCTCGGGGGTAATTTATGTAAGAGTCTAAAAGACCTGTTGTACATCAAATTTAGGGTTCTGCCAGAACCTTTTTTATAATTCACCCAGAGTTGCTGACCGTATATATTACTGCAGAAAGCACGAAAGAGTGTCTTTAGCTTCACTTGTACAGAAACGAAAGTTCCTTATGGTCATGTATATATATATATATATTTCATATATGTGTCATATATATATATATATATATATATATATATATATATATCCAAAAGTAGTTTGAAGGCTTATTCCATCTCACGACTGACTATAATTATACACTTTAGAGGAGTTTGAAAATTGCATATATTTAGACAAAAAGTATTAGGTCTTAAGCTGATTTCATGTCAATATCAGCGTGCTTCACTGCCCTTTCAGTCATTGTGACCTTAGATCGTACCAGAACTATGGTCTTGACAAAGCACAATGTGTTAAATTTACCAAACAAGGATTACCTATGTTCAGGACTCTGGACATTTCCATACTCAACATCAACTATGCCCATTTGATCGTACCTTCTTTATGTACATGCAATAGCATCAATTGGTTAAGCTTTCTCTGAATCGTGTTTGAACTCAGATAAGATTTAATACGCACGATATTACTAAACGAGCGTTCACTACAACACGTAATGGAGGCAGGCATCACTATAATTAACTTTGTTTACGTAATCACAGAGGAGATAAGAAATTACTGGTCAGGTGTCAGTGATTGCACGTGTGTAACTACATTACGTAGGATTAACTGCTCAAGGGATTCGTGAACACAAAGTTCATACAGAGGTTGTTAGATGAGTATGTAGTCTTGCAGGAAGGAAGTCTGAGCCCTAGAATGAAGTTACACTCACTAATTATGCTGTGGACGTCTATCCTTTGCATCCTCGAGAAGCAAATCTTTACACTGGACATACATTTTGCACTATACTTCGTTAAAACTCTCAGTTATGGGTATTATAATGAGATACAGAGCTTCATAATGTGCCTTTCTGTAATGATCTTCAGATGCATAGCTACCTTCCGGTGGAACACAATCCTCTTCTAGCCTAGCTGGAACTCTTCTAAATCGAGGCTGTGAGGGTACATCTACCTGACAGGAACCTAGTGACTGTACATTCTTTCAGAAAAGACTAGCCCCTTCATCATTGCGCATATTTCAAAGAGTTTTATCAGTCATACCACCAATAGTTATATATATATATATATATATATATATATATATATATATGATACACACACACACATATATATATATATATATATATATATAGAGAGAGAGAGAGGTTGCAAAGAATGATGATGCGAAATTTGAATCACAAAATAAGTAGCAGTAAACAGAGTAAAGAGAATAACGGGGCAGATATTGATAGTCTTTAAACGATGGGATAGGAATATAAGGATTCCTATACTGAAAACCCTGATCATACCCAAATTGGAATACTGCTCGGTTCTAACATCCCCATATAAAAAGAGGACATTAGGCAGCTGTAAGGGATTCAGAGAAGCTTCACAACCAAGATCGATGGGGGGGTGCAAAGAACTAAATTACTGGGAAAGATTATGAAAGCTATTCATATTTTCACTGGAAAGGAGGAGAGAGAGAAACACCATTATTTACACTCGGGAAATAATGAAGAAACTTATCCCTAATCTTACTCTGAACCCTGTAACTTCCTAAACAACGGTGGAAAGTAGAAAAGGAAGACTGCGTCGTGTTCCCAAATTAAAGGCGAGACAGGGAACATCCTTAACCCTGAAAAAAATTAGTTTTGTGGTGAGACGACCAAAACTGTCTAAACAAAAGCCCAAAGACCTAAGGAACATGAAGGGAGTTGCTGTGGACATCTTCAAAAGATGATTAGACGCCTGGCTCAGAACAATCCCCGATGAACGGGACGTACATGGCTATGTGAGGTGGGGAGTACAAGAAAGCACTCGCCCCTCGACCAAGACAGGCCTAGAGGGGACACCAGCCTTACCTTCGTGTGAAGAGAGAACTACGCACGGAACTGCAACGTTGCGTATACACACACATTTTATTCGTGCATTTATCCGTGATTCACTGTCGTCAATTGAATTAACATAACCTACTAATTGTTACCACTGTACACTTAACCGTGATCGTGACATGGTGCTAGCCGTGATTTGAGGGTGTTTACATTTGGGGGTCTCCTCCCGCCATCCCACACAATGCGTCTCAGTCAATGTCTCTCAGCGCAGCCAAAGACAATATTACGGACGATACAAAGATCAGCAGAAAAATCAACGAGTGGTACAAAACTTCAAAATAAATCCAATTACCTTCCAAACAACACAGGACAATAGGAAAGTCAGAATGTGTAGTGTCCCAAACTAAAGGCCTGACAAGAGACCTCCTCAACACTGAAGGAAATTAGCCTGGTTGTCAGTGGGCCAAGACATTTTAACCAGCTTCACCTTCATGTGAAGAGAGACCGACGCAGAGGGGGGGGGCACTACCATCGAGTATAGCAATTTAACTTGAAGTAGTAGCATTATTAAATATTTAAATTAAATAGATGATTCTTTCGCAATAAAAATTAGGTGGTAACCTACATCTTAACACATAGCTATCATATCTACAGCTAATTACGCAAAAGTACATTTCTCTTCATATTGAGTTGCCAGATAGCAATATTTATTAAATTAAACCATATATTAATCATCCATTTAAATAGTGTACCACAATATTTAAATGGATGATTAATATATGGTTTAATTTAATAAATATTGCTATCTGGCAACTCAATATGAAAGAGAAATGTACTTTTGCGTAATTAGCTGTAGATATGATAGCTATGTGTTAAGATGTAGGTTACCACCTAATTTTTATTGCGAAAGAATCATCTATTTAATTTAAATATTTAATAATGCTACTACTTCAAGTTAAATTGCTATACTCGATGGTAGTGCCCCCCCCCTCTGCGTCGGTCTCTCTTCACATGAAGGTGAAGCTGGTTAAAATGTCTTGGCCCACTGACAACCAGGCTAATTTCCTTCAGTGTTGAGGAGGTCTCTTGTCAGGCCTTTAGTTTGGGGACACTACACATTCTGACTTTCCTATTGTCCTGTGTTGTTTGGAAGGTAATTGGATTTATTTTGAAGTTTTGTACCACTCGTTGATTTTTCTGCTGATCTTTGTATCGTCCGTAATATTGTCTTTGGCTGCGCTGAGAGACATTGACTGAGACGCATTGTGTGGGATGGCGGGAGGAGACCCCCAAATGTAAACACCCTCAAATCACGGCTAGCACCATGTCACGATCACGGTTAAGTGTACAGTGGTAACAATTAGTAGGTTATGTTATTCAATTGACGACAGTGAATCACGGATAAATGCACGAATAAAATGTGTGTGTATACGCAACGTTGCGGTTCCGTGCGTAGTTCTCTCTTCACACGAAGGTCAGGCTGGTGTCCCCTCTAGGCCTGTCTTGGTCGAGGGGCGAGTGCTTTCTTGTACTCTCCACCTCACATAGCCATGTACGTCCCGTTCATCGGGGATTGTTCTGAGCCAGGCGTCTAATCATCTTTTGAAGATGTCCACAGCAACTCCCTTCATGTTCCTTAGGTCTTTGGGCTTTTGTTTAGACAGTTTTGGTCGTCTCACCACAAAACTAATTTTTTTCAGGGTTAAGGATGTTCCCTGTCTCGCCTTTAATTTGGGAACACGACGCAGTCTTCCTTTTCTACTTTCCACCGTTGTTTAGGAAGTTACAGGGTTCAGAGTAAGATTAGGGATAAGTTTCTTCATTATTTCCCGAGTGTAAATAATGGTGTTCTCTCTCTCCTCCTTTCCAGTGAAAATATGAATGCTTTCATAATCTTTCCCAGTAATTTAGTTCTTTGCACCCCCCCATCGATCTTGGTTGTGAAGCTTCTCTGAATCCCTTACAGCTGCCTAATGTCCTCTTTTTTATATGGGGATGTTAGAACCGAGCAGTATTCCAATTTGGGTATGATCAGGGTTTTCAGTATAGGAATCCTTATATTCCTATCCCATCGTTTAAAGACTATCAATATCTGCCCCGTTATTCTCTTTACTCTGTTTACTGCTATCTATTTTGTGATTCAAATTTCGCATCATCATTCTTTGCAACCTCTCTCTCTCTCTCTCTCTCTCTCTCTCTCTCTCTCTCTATATATATATATATATATATATATATGTGTGTGTGTATCATATATATATATATATATATATATATATAAGCTATTGGTGGTATGACTGATAAAACTCTTTGAAATATGCGCAATGATGAAGGGGCTAGTCTTTTCTGAAAGAACGTACAGTCACTAGGTTCCTGTCAGGTAGATGTACCCTCACAGCCTCGATTTAGAAGAGTTCCAGCTAGGCTAGAAGAGGATTGTGTTCCACCGGAAGGTAGCTATGCATCTGAAGATCATTACAGAAAGGCACATTATGAAGCTCTGTATCTCATTATAATACCCATAACTGAGAGTTTTAACGAAGTATAGTGCAAAATGTATGTCCAGTGTAAAGATTTGCTTCTCGAGGATGCAAAGGATAGACGTCCACAGCATAATTAGTGAGTGTAACTTCATTCTAGGGCTCAGACTTCCTTCCTGCAAGACTACATACTCATCTAACAACCTCTGTATGAACTTTGTGTTCACGAATCCCTTGAGCAGTTAATCCTACGTAATGTAGTTACACACGTGCAATCACTGACACCTGACCAGTAATTTCTTATCTCCTCTGTGATTACGTAAACAAAGTTAATTATAGTGATGCCTGCCTCCATTACGTGTTGTAGTGAACGCTCGTTTAGTAATATCGTGCGTATTAAATCTTATCTGAGTTCAAACACGATTCAGAGAAAGCTTAACCAATTGATGCTATTGCATGTACATAAAGAAAGGTACGATCAAATGGGCATAGTTGATGTTGAGTATGGAAATGTCCAGAGTCCTGAAACATAGGTAATCCTTGTTTGGTAAATTTAACACATGTGTTACAACGACTGAAAGGGCAGTGAAGCACGCTGATATTGACATGAAATCAGCTTAAGACCTAATACTTTTTATCTAAATATATGCAATTTTCAAACTCCTCTAAAGTGTATAATTATAGTCATCGTGAGATGCAATAAGCCTTCAAACTACTTTTGGATATATATATATATATATATAATATATATATATATATATATATGACACACACATGAAAGCTATATATAATATATAATATATATATATATATATATATATATAATTAATATATATATATATATATACATGACCCTTAGGAACTTTCGTTTCTGTACAAGTGAAGCTAAAGACACTCTTTCGTGCTTTCTGCAGTAATATATACGGTCAGCAACTCTGGGTGAATTATAAAAAAGGTTCTGGCAGAACCCTAAATTTGATGTACAACAGGTCTTTTAGACTCTTACATAAATTACCCCCGAGATGCTCAGGTTCGCAAATGTTTGCTACCCGCAATGTTCCGAGCTTCCCGGAGGTAACAAGACGTGCTCAACACAGTCTAATGCAAAGAATTAAAAAGTCAACCAACCCGATCATCCAAGCTATCCATGAGTCCTGCCATTTATCCTCTAAGCTATGGACTTCTTGGTACGAAAACGTCTGTCTGTAGCTCCACTTAACTTCGACAGTGCAGTATTATTTCTAATCAATTGTATATATTTCTATCCTTAGTGTATGAACTGTCATTGTATTAATAATATTTGTCATATGGACTAAAGTCTGCCAATAAACCTTTTCATTTTCATTTTCATATATATTAATATAATCTTGTTTCATGTTTCATGATTATGCTAAGAAACTAGTCTGTGGGGGGCGTTATGTTGCTCAACATAATACTTAAATAATATTGAAAAATCGGTTGTGATACCCATTACAATAAGGAAAGCAATAAGAGAGAACTTTATAAATTGTTTCGTAATATATACGATGCATGCAGGAAGGAGGGGCCAATCGCGAGTCTTCTGGACTACTGAAATTACACCTTTTTGAAAAGACTGTGTAGTGTGTAAGATGAATGCGTGTGTAGTAAGGATATAGTGAAAAAGCGCGTGTTTGAGAGTGTGCTGGACTGCTCACAGGGTAGACGAGACATGTAAAAAGCCAGGTGAGGATGACAGTGATGTGAGAAACAGGGTTCGGACACTTCCTGTCTTCTGTTGGAATGCCACATACAAACTCCTTAATATATATATATATATATATATATATATATATATATATATATATATATATATAGATATATATATATATATATATATATAATGAGATCGATGTACAGTTCCCTCGAAAGATCTGTTAAATAATTTTAAATTATATGTTAAGGCTCACTTACGTCATTGCAGAATCTAAGATCGCATGATGATACTTTTACGTTTTCAATACAGTTGGAAAAGCGTATGTTGCATACTATACGTACATATATTAGGATTGAAAGTATTTTTGTGGCCATTTGTACAGAAAATAATGCTTTTTATACGAGATCTGATATCATAAAGCATTAATTATAACATTTTAAACGTTGTGTAACGGTACGCTTCAATTTGTAAAGACATGTTTGGTACAGCTAGTAACAAAAACAATAAGCATGAACATTCTGTGATTGATGTAAATACTGAGACTTGTCTGGCATGAAAGAAAAGTGAAAACAAATACGTTTATTATGAGAGTTATGAGGAATTATGAACAGTCGATAAATAAGAGAAATGCTAATTAAAGTAATGTGAATGGACGCTATGACTGCAACTAGAAAGGTTCTTCATGAAAAATCTCTCAAGTTTCAGTACCTATCTCCCACTGAATCTATTTAAAAATGATAATCCACACAAACTCGACATCCCGTTTTCTTTAATTGCATCTACTGAGAAAGTTTTTTACCCGAACCTACTTATTTGGATGTTATTATATATATATATATATATATATATATATATATATATATATTTATAATAATAAGAAGAAGAAGAAGAAGAAGATTAGTAGCAACTAATAGTCATTAAAAGAAAGTTAAACTTAGCTACTAGTCTGAAAACAATTACTGAGAAAATGTAGAGGGGACAATCGCGAATCTCCGAGACTACTGAAATTACACCTTTTTTGAAAAGACTGTGTAGTGTGTAAGATGCATGCGTGTGTAGTAAGGAATATAGTGAGAAGCGCGTATTTGAGAGTATGCTGGGCTGCTCACAGGGTAGACGTGACATGTAAAAAGGCCAGATGAAGAGGACAGTGATGGGAGAAACAGGGTTCAGACACTTCCTGCCTTCTGTTGGAATGGCACATACAAACTCCTTATATATATATATATATATATATATATATATAACATGTGTAGTGCTGTGGGAACGGCGTTCCCTTACTTTTTTTTGGTAGACGGAACGGCGTTCCTCACTATTTGAAATAAATCCGAACTTACAAATCTCTAACGTCATGAAATTTTAATTCCCACCCCTAGAAGAAATATAAGAATCATTAACTGTTTCATTTCTTTTAGCTTCGACTGAGGCAATGCTAGCCTATAAAGATCTGATGAAACAGTCACCACGGCGTACCAGTTGTTAACTTTTTTTAGTTAATCATTCCAGTTGTTAGCTATTTTTATTGATCGTACTGGATGTCATATATCTAATGACACTGGAAATACTGCATCTTCAACCTTGGAATATATCCTAATATCCAGTGCATATGACCTCAAAATATCCCTGAAATTGGTCAGATTTCAAAAGATTTCCCGGGGGCTTACAGTGCCCCCGGACCCCAGCTGTATGGGCTCGCCGCGCTCGCTATTGCCCCCCCCCCCCGCATCTGAGTAACACTTTCAAAATGCGTTCCCTCACTTCTTATTAGCACTACACCACTGTATAATATATATATATATATATATATATATATATATATATATATATATATATATATATATATATTTAAATTGAACTCGTGTAAATATGTATGGCGGTTATTATGAGTCAGAAGTTATAATGAGATCGATGTACAGTTCCCTCGAATGATCTGTTAAATAATTTTAAATAAATGTTAGGGCTCACGTCTTGCGGAAACTAAGATCGCATGATGATACTTTTACGTTTTTAATACAGGTGAAAAGGCGTATGTTGCATACTATACGTACATATATTAGGATGAAAGTATTTTTGTGGCCATTTGTACAGAAAATAATGCTTTTTATACGAGATCTGATATCATAAAGCATTAATTATAACATTTTAAACGTTGTGTAACGGTAGGCTTCAGTCTGTAAAGACATGATTGGTACAGCTAATGACAAAAACAAATTAGCATGAACATTCTGTGTGATTGATGTAAAGAGTGGCCTGACTGGTGTGAAAAACAAATACGTTTATTATGAGAATTATGAGGAATTGTGAACAGCCGTTAAATTAGAGAAATGAAATTAAAGTAATGTGAATAGTCCTAACTATAACTACAAGTAGAAAGGTTCTTAATGAAAAATCTCTCAACTTTCAGTACCTATTTCCCGCTGCATCTATTTAAAAATGACAAAACCCACACATTCGACACCCCGTTTTCTTTAATTGCATTTAATAAGAAATTTTTTTACCCGAAACTACTTATTTGGATGTTATATATATATATATATATATATTATTATATATATATATATATATAATAATAATAATAGCAAGATTAGTATCAACTAATAGTCTTTAGAAGAAAGTTAAACTTAAACAATTAACCTGAAAACAATTACTGAGAGAAATATATAGCAAGATTGGGGGTATAGTTGCCAGATGCTTTATTACGAAGGGAATTGAAATCAATATATTAATTTAAGTACTCTTAACATGTGTACATATATATGTAATAATAACAATAAATCAATATTAGTAATAATATTTAAGTGGATGTTTAGAGGAGGAGAACAACTTTGGTGATTTAGTTAAAGCATCGTTACGCAACTTGATGTTCTTTTTAACACATGTAATTTTATAACGAAATTTGATGAACGGTAAAATTATTAGTTCATATACCAGAAGATAGCATGTGAAAGTGAATGTAATGGTATATAGCGATGGAAATAACAGAAAACTACATATTTAAAAGTAAATAAACAAATATGCGTGTACTATATGTATATATTGTATTTGAAGGTCATCTCGTTTGAAAATAAGCCAGTTTCCCTTAAAAAAGAGAGAAATTAATTTATTTAAATTAAAAATAATAAATATTCATTTATTTTTCATAATACAGATCTTAAACAAAGAACTTGTATTCGGTTTAAAAATGATCACTCTGATTTTCATTTATGTATTGTTCGCAATTTGTTAACATTTGAAAATTCGATGTGCTGCATGCACATTCTCGTAGACGTATTAAAACCTTTCAGATATTCCTTTCCATTTCTACTGTTGGCGGAATTTGCCTGAACAGGAAGTACTCGAATGTATGTATGTTTTTGCATGTTTGTTCTTGTTTGTTCATGAAAGGACTTTTTCAAGAAGGAAGGCGAGGCTCAATCCTTTCTTAATTTTTTTTGAAGGAAGGTGAATCCGAATCATTTTAAAATTAATTTTTTAAATTTAATTTTTTAAATTTATTTTTTAAAATTATTTTTAAATTTATTTTTTATTTTTTTCCCCCTTTTTTCCCCTCTTTTTTTTTTCCTTTTTTCCCCTTTTTTTTTTTTTGAAGGACCATGAAGAACACCTCATAAAGGAGGGACCGCCATGAAGGACGGTGAGGGGGGAAATTTTCAAATTGATCCATTTTCTGTCCGACATGTTGCGGCTATACTACTTACTTCATGAAATTAGCATAGTTTCGACAGTTAATTATAAAATGGGAACTTAATTACTATGGTAAAAATGGTAGTAGTGAACTTATACATCAGTAGAAGCTAATGAAGTGCTTTTTTAGTGATTTGCGAAATACATTTAAATGCATACAGCATATAATTTTTTTGTCATTGTATGAAGAATTACAACCCTTTCGTCATCGTATGAAGAATTACACAACCTTTCACGTCATCGTATGAAGAATTACAAACTTTCGTCATCGTAGAAGAATTACACAAAACTTTCGTCATCGGAAGAATTACAACACGTTTCGTCATCGTATGAAGAATTACAAACGTTCGTCATCGTATGAAGAATTACAAACCTTTCGTTCATCGTATGAAGAATTACAAACCTTTCGTCATCGTATGAAGAATTACAAACCTTTCGTCATCGTATGAAGAATTACAAACCTTTCGTTATCGTATGAAGAATTACAAACCTTTCGTTATCGTATGAAGAATTACAAACCTTTCGTTATCGTATGAAGAATTACAAACCTTTCGTTATCGTATGAAGAATTACAAACCTTTCGTCATCGTATGACGAATTACAAACCTTTCGTCATCGTATGAAGAATTACAAACCTTTCGTCATCGTATGAAGAATTACAAACCTTTCGTCATCGTATGAAGAATTACAAACCTTTCGTCATCGTATGAAGAATTACAAACCTGTCGTCATCGTATGAAGAATTACAAACCTTTCGTCATCGTATGAAGAATTACAAACCTTTCGTCATCGTATGAAGAATTACAAACCTTTCGTCATCGTATGAAGAATTACAAAACTTTCGTCATCGTATGAAGAATTACAAACGTTTCGTCATCGTATGAAGAATTACAAACGTTTCGTCATCGTATGAAGAATTACAAACCTTTCGTTATCGTATGAAGAATTACAAACCTTTCGTCATCGTATGAAGAATTACAAACCTTTCGTCATCGTATGAAGAATTACAAACCTTTCGTCATCGTATGAAGAATTACAAACCTTTCGTTATCGTATGAAGAATTACAAACCTTTCGTTATCGTATGAAGAATTACAAACCTTTCGTTATCGTATGAAGAATTACAAACCTTTCGTTATCGTACGAAGAATTACAAACCTTTCGTCATCGTATGACGAATTACAAACCTTTCGTCATCGTATGAAGAATTACAAACCTTTCGTCATCGTATGAAGAATTACAAACCTTTCGTCATCGTATGAAGAATTACAAACCTTTCGTCATCGTATGAAGAATTACAAACCTGTCGTCATCGTATGAAGAATTACAAACCTTTCGTCATCGTATGAAGAATTACAAACCTTTCGTCATCGTATGAAGAATTACAAAACTATCGTCATCGTATGAAGAATTACAAACCTTTCGTCATCGTATGAAGAATTACAAACGTTTCGTCATCGTATGAAGAATTACAAACCTTTCGTTATCGTATGAAGAATTACAAACCTTTCGTCATCGTATGAAGAATTACAAACCTTTCGTCATCGTATGAAGAATTACAAACGTTTCGTCATCGTATGAAGAATTACAAACCTTTCGTTATCGTATGAAGAATTACAAACCTTTCGTCATCGTATGAAGAATTACAAACCTTTCGTTATCGTATGAAGAATTACAAACCTTTCGTCATCGTATGAAGAATTACAAACTTTTCGGTATCGTATGAAGAATTACAAACCTTTCGTTATCGTATGAAGAATTACAAACCTTTCGTTATCGTATGAAGAATTACAAACCTTTCGTTATCGTATGAAGAATTACAAACCTTTCGTCATCGTATGACGAATTACAAACCTTTCGTCATCGTATGAAGAATTACAAACCTTTCGTCATCGTATGAAGAATTACAAACCTTTCGTCATCGTATGAAGAATTACAAACCTTTCGTCATCGTATGAAGAATTACAAACCTCTCGTCATCGTATGAAGAATTACAAACCTTTCGTCATCGTATGAAGAATTACAAACCTTTCGTCATCGTATGAAGAATTACAAACCTTTCGTCATCGTATGAAGAATTACCAAGAAACCCAGATCTTCGTTGTATAAAGAAGCGATCACCTTTGCCAAATAGAGAATGGAACCAGCAGCGTCTCCTAGATCAGCATCGCGACAACTCAATAGCTCCTCATTTACTCCAGACCAGTTACAAACAAAGATAAGCAGTAATCCGCAGGACAAATCGACTTCTGACATCTCCAGACCCGCACGTTTATCACTAACAATAACTTTCCGGAAGTAAAGGCTCAAATAATGAAAAATAATTAATAGATATTAAATCCGAAATGTATTATAACAGAAAGAGTAAATTTTTATTAGTACTGTAATTTCAAATCTCATTTTCATTTTTGCCATTAATTTTGTAAAATTTTCATCAAGTATATTAAATTAATTTTCAGTTCCTCTACATTCATTGATTCATTTTTAAAAATAAATTGGTTACCTACGAATGGATTACGGATGTTTCGCAATTGTTCGGTATTCTGTATAGCGTTAATACTATTTTTGGTTATATTGAAAATAGGGAAATCCAAAAATGTGGCGTACGTAGTTCTTTCAAACATGTAGTTAATGAATGTCCTAAATATGAAGAATATTTGTACAATAAATTTAGATTGGAGGACGCTGAATATTTATACAATAAATCTAGATAAGAGGACGCTGAATACTTATATAATAAATTTAGATAAGACGACGCTGAATCTAGATAAGAGGATGCTGAATAGTTATATAATAAATCTAGATTAGACTAGAGGACGCTGAATATTTATATAATAAATTTAGATAAGACGACGCTGAATCTAGATAAGAGGACGCTGAATAGTTATATATTGTAATGTATATGGTTGTAAATTTTGACTTGGTCCACAATCGATATGGACCGTGACTTATTTTTCGTGACAAGGTACTAGTATTGATGGATATCGTAATGAAATTGACTGGATTCTTTGGATCTGATATATTTGCATGTTGGTTATAATAGATATAGTGTGTAACATATTTGTGGATAATAGTCTATTATGACTTGATCCTCTGGATCCAGAGATTCTATCTTTAGTTTTAAATCGATAATTAATTAGTTTTGCTAAATTGGTCGTTGCCAATGTACAGGAAGTTGTTACATAAATTTCTTATGTTCTTGTGGTTCGGAACCCACGTAAAATTGTAGGTCCCCTCCGCCACCACGGAGGACATACACAATTACGAACACAGTTAGGTAGACCAGCCATGAGTGGATCCTAGGGTCTTTGTTGGTCTGAAACATTATAACATTACATTATAACATTATAATAAATCTAGATTAGACTAGACTCTAGAGGACGCTGAATATTTATATAATAAATTTAGATAAGACGACGCTGAATCTAGATAAGAGGACGCTGAATAGTTATACTGTATAATACAAGTTTATCTAGAATAGAGTATAAGCGTAATATCTTGTTTCACTTTATAAGAGGTGAGGAGAGGGAGAGAATGTTGAATATAAGACACAAAAGAACGAAAGACCGTATGATAATAACTATGGTAAGCCTAAACATAGATACAAGAATGAAAGATTTTACAATGATAGATACACTGATTATGATACTGAAAGATATGAGAGACAGAGAACCGCGGAAGAGAATACGCGTGTGAACAATTATATAGAAAACAATCTTGAAAAATTCTAGGAAAATGGAAAGTATGACGTACATAGGAATAAAAAGAGAGAAAAGTATGAAGAAAAGTGTGAAGAAAATGTAATTATGCAATTCAACGTACTATCCAAAATGTGGATCAGCAATTAGGTGTCATGAAGCCTTTCGATGGCGCACTCGTACCATTCTTCATATATAGAAAATGATTTGAATGTAGATTATGAAATTTGTGAATTATGAGATTTTACTCAAAATGAAGATTATGAGATTTTACTCAAAATGAAGACTATGCGATTTTACTCAACATGAAGATTATGAGATTTTACTCAACATGAAGATTATGAGATTTTACTCAACATGAAGAGTATGATATTTTACTCAACATGAAGACGATGAGATTTTACTCAAATGAAGATTATGAGATTTTACTCAAAATGAAGATTATGAGATTTTACTAAAAATGAAGATTACGAGATTTTACTCAAAATGAAGATTATGAGATTTTACTCAAAATGAAGATTATGAGATTTTACTCAAAATGAAGATTATGAGATTTTACTCAAAATGAAGATTATGAGATTTTACTCAAAATGAAGATTATGAGATTTTACTCAAAATGAAGGTTATGAGATTTTATTCAAAATGAAGATTATGAGATTTTACTCAAAATGAAGATTACGAGATTTTACTCAAAATGAAGATTATGAGATTTTACTCAAAATGAAGATTATGAAATTTGTGAAAATTATGAAATTTGTACTCAAAATATAGACGTTTCGGATCAAATTGTAAATGAAGAGATAAAAACAGTCTTATTGAGGATATATTAGATATGCTCCCAGTAAAAATTCAATATTATGACTTAACTGCTAATTATCGTAAAAATTGTGACATCTTTGCTTCTTTGATTGCTTTTCTTCTATTAATTATATTGAAAATGGTGATGACAATACCGAATGAAAGTTTTCCTATTTATTCTTTGGTAAGGAAGCTGGCAATTGACAATTCCATTAGATGTAGGCCCAATCTGTATAAATACATTAGATGTATCTTAGATGTATCATCCATTAGATGTATCTGTATAGATATGACCAAATTCAGATACAAAAATTTCAAGAAGTTAAATTAAATTTATTTTATAACTTCCGAAAATCATTGTTCAACTCTCTAACCTCAAAAAGCACAATTACAATTTTCATATATACATAAAGTAAATATATCCTCTTACTGAAATATTCATATTACAATTATCTTCTTTTTTTTTTTTAGATATTTGTTCTTCTCTTAAAGTTAGAGCAAAAGCAATTTCTATTATTTATTAACTTAGAAGGAATCTTCGTAGCTCTCAAAGTTTCATCTTTATATATATATACACCTAAATTTGGTATGAGCTGCATATTAGAATACCAATATATATATATATATATATATATATTTTAATGTTAAATGGTATTCGGTAATAGTATATAACAGTAAGTACTGGTAACATTAATGGTAGTAATAGTAGGAAATTACCAATAAAAAGAGGAGTTTACAGATTTCATAGTGTTTACATATTCCAGTGTATCTGATATAATAATATAATTAATTATTAATAGTTAATTATTTAAATTAATAATTAATAATTATTTAAATTAATAATTAATAATTATTTAAATTAATAATTAATAATTATTTAAATTAATAATTAATAATTAATTATTTAAATAAATGATTCAATCAAAAATGCAGAAGCATAATCCTGTCGTAATGACGACTATTTTAACGAGCTTGTTTATATACGTTCTTGCCAGTTCATATGTGCCTGCATTTATTTTATTTATCATAACCTAGATTCAAAATTTATTTATAATTCAATGAAGGCATTAATTTTAAAATTAATTTTCAATTTTAATGTAAAATTTTAAAATTAATAAGTTTTTATAATAATTTTATAATTATAATAATGTACAATGCAGAGATGAATTTTAGTAAAATTATACTTGACAATACGTAACTGGAATTAGTGATATCCTATTATTACAAATAAAATAATGATTAATGGGAAATAATATAAGAAATCTGACCGTTATTGTTCGCAGGTGTGAAGATGAATTCGGGATACTTTTCGTGATGTGGAACTGCTACACTGCAAACGGAGTGAACTGAAACTATTGTGCATTAAGCTCGTGATCAGACATGATGATGAGGGCGTGAGTTCGCAAATGGAATGTACAGAGATACATTAAATGGACTGATTCTTTGTATTCATTTCTTGTTTTTCATTTAATAAATTCAAGCGTGGTTTGACTTAAATGTTTTAGTGTTAATTTTCGTAATAATTGTTTGGTAGTAAGACTCGTCAATTTATTGGAACTTCTTAAATGGTTTAGAAAGTGAGGAGATCAGCATTTTTATTCAATGTACTTTTTTTTTTACGGAGATTAATACTGTTTCTGTATTGGTAAAACGCTTAGTTATATAATCTGAGTTTTCCAAAAATGCTCGTTTTTAAAAAACGATATGAGTTTAGATTCCCTAATTTATGTAAATCCCTTTAACCCACGTGTCATGAAGCCCATGCAACTTGACGAGATTTAGGGACAGTTTCAATTATTTCTATCGACAAAGACATGGTTTGATAAGTCTTATCTAAATTGCAGTAAAGTTTTGTTACTCATGCACAATTTCGGACGGCTGGAAATCGTACTGGAAGTTAGATTAGAACTGAAGGCGGTAGTTAGTCCTCACACGAATTAACACGGGTAATAAACAAAAAGAAAAAAAACATATATACAAGGTGAGTCAAAAGTCAGGAAACGTAGGAACTATGCTTTTTAATGCAAATATACATATATATATTTGCATTGAAAAACGTAGTTCCTATGTTTCCAGATTTTTCACTCACTCTGTATAATCCATTTAAATTGTAACAAGAAAAAAAAATTATAACAACGGTCTTATAATGTTTAAATTGAACTTATAAGAGTCCCGTTAATATCCAGGGATGGTTGTATTAATTGTTTAAATTTAATTTTATGATTATTCTCTATGAAACTCTCGTTAAGATCCCGGGATGGATGGATTAATACACTCCATTCTTTGTCCTCTGACAAAAGCCTATCACATTTTTACGGACGGATACAGCTCTGCTCTCGACTCCATCTCTCGCTTCAACTTCTCTCTCCGACTATCTTCCGGTATTTTTCTGCGCTCTCTTTCCTCCGTCCTGTTCGTTGTTTCCATTTAGTGATTTCGTTTGATGAGAATATTTTGAGACCCTTTTCCTCATAAACCTAGAACTACACAAAACTTTACAACGCTCTATACTAAAAATTTTAGTAATTCCTACTTCTTGTATATTATTTAACTAACTTATTTGGCCTATTTAACATTATTAAATCGTTTAAATATATATTTCAAGGACTATCTAAAATCTAATTTGTTTTTAATGACATGACTGGACGAAAAGGAGGCGTAATATCACGTGACTGATTTTCCCATAAGACATTGGCTCAGCACAGCACAATACATCCCATTTCACGAATTCCATCGTGACAGAATTACACAACACAACCCGTTTTGGTATTTTCTAGTCATATTATTATTAGAAAATGTTGGAAGTAGTTATTTAATAGTTATTTTTTAAATCTCTCTAGCCATACCTTTATTACTGAATAGAAAAGGAAGCTATTATTAACGCATTTCTTTTCTAGATTATGAAACAATGTATGTGACAGAATTAGTTGCCTCTGACAAATGTTTTTACACACTTGCAGTATTTGTGGGATATCTCTAAATTGGCAGTTTCTCGTGACTTTTTTTTTTGGTGAAAAAAAAAACAAAGAAAGGTCGAATATGGTTGATTGCAAGTGTATATAAATTCTGTCTAGGCAATGTTATTTAAGCTTGGGCTTGTCAATTATCGTGATGGAATTACTTTTTTTTGGGTGCGACAGAATTACCTTTCCAGTAATTCCATAACAAGACAGAACAAATATCTAATAGAAAATATCCTTTACTCTTGACAAACATGAAGAATCGACTTCTCCTCAGTAGAATGATATATAAGTTGACAAGATTTTTCAAACTTTTAAAAATAGCTTTATTGTCACGATTTGCGTGGAATTCCTGATTTACAAAACAGAAATTGTTCAGATTTTTACATACCGATCGTCACGTAGCCCTTTTTGTGATTGATTTTAGGCCTATATGAAATTTTTAGAATCTAACTGTTAAACCTAACTTATGTTGTTAAGTTATATATTATATATTTAATTATTTTCTCTTTATTAATAAACCCCAATTTCGCAATTCCAACACTAGGCGTACGCTAGGCTTGGTGGTTAGGTTAGGTTAGTAAAGTGGGGTGAATCTTATGCCCGGGTTAGGCGTACTTATGTCCGGTTAGGTGTACACTAGGTTAGGTGAGTAGGTAGGGTTAGGTTAGTAGAGCCATATATATATGGCGTGTACGGAAAAAAGTTGAAGTAAATACCTTGACCTTGGAAAAGCAGCCAAGGAAATTTTAGAGGAAAGAGAAGAATAGGTAAACTAGTTCTACAATTACGCTATGCACACATAGAACTCAAACACTAGATAGAACCGTTGTATAAACCAACATAATGATATATTTGTCCTGATCGTATCACTTGGTATCGTAATCACTTGGTATGAAATCACTTGGTATCGTAAGAAAAACCTCAAACATATGTTTTTTATTTTATACAAAATATCTACAGCTCTATTTACCGAAATATCGGGGCTACAAAGACCCCATGGCCTACTCTAGGCTAGCCCCAAAAGGATTAAGATAGAGGAAAAGGTTAAACGCTCCATGTTTACTAGGGCGGAGTGAAAAACTCATTTTTCGAATTTTCAAATTGGCTAGTGTGGAAAATGTGTGGAGTAGTGAGGAAATAAGCTGGTATAAATTTAAAATCATAACATTAATATCTTCAGGTGCCACAATGACCTTCAATATTGAAAAAAATTGAAAAAAGCAGATTTTAACCAATAATTACAGAAGAGTCCACGATGCACAATAGACAAGAATTTATTCACACTTGTATAAAAATAGCTCAGTCAACCTTTAAAAAAAGTTTCTATTCTCTAAAAACAGTTTTCTATAGTCAGCTCACTCAGCTGTCACGTGAGTACCTCGGTTCAGTGTAGCTGTCGCTCTCGTAGCAGGTGGGTGTTCTGTTGTTGGCGTTACTCAGATAGTCTAAACTATATTTCTTATATATTTTGCATTTCTGTATTGTGTTGCCCTAAGTTTGCCCTAAGTTTGCCAATTAACGCATAATTGATATTAGCTCTTTCTTTTTCAGATTTGTATACTTTCAAATGTCTCGAGTTTGTGCAAAATCAACCAGGGCCTCAACTGAGTGCCCCATGTTTGGTATGGGGGATGATTTGTGGCACAGGAATCTTCCTACATACGAAGGAGTTTTTAAATATTACTTGTTTGTAAGAAACGATTTGAAACAGAATACTAATAAAGATCCTTCAATATCTCAAATATTAGAACAAGTTGTTGATAAATTGAAAACAATTTGGGAAAGTGCTTCCGTCCCAATTCTGTCAGACAGGCGAATTGAAACAATGTTCAGAAGCTACCACGAAAAGTATCGTGTCATTATGAAGCCATACCAAAGCAGAAAAAATTCTGAAGCTTACAAAGCAAAGATTGATATGTTCAAAAAAGAAGCACACACGAAACTTTTTGACATTGCAGCGTGCAAGTGCAAAGTACTAACACAATGTTCTTGTCCCAAAGAAAAAACGGTTCCAAAGGAAGAAGTGACGTTCCTCTTAGATCAAAGGAGTGAAAGAAAACTGTTTATTGATAGAGTAGATATTACACTCTCAAAGAAAAAAGCATTTACGTTGCTAAGAAAGCAAAAAGAAGCTGTGAGGCTCACCAAAGAATCTTCACAGGAGAAATTGCAGAATACAAATGTTGAATTATCATCATCGACATCAAATAGTGAAAGTGAATCTGGCGAAATATCAGACGATACATTTCCAGAGCCAGTTAGCTCGAAGAGAAAGCTCGAACAACCTGAAGAACAATTATTCAAGAAAAGGAAAACTACAAATCTACCTTCAGTGGCTACTGCTTGTGACAGGACTGCAGTTTCAGATCGAGCTGCATCATTCATTGTTAGTGCAGTATTGCAAGATATTGGAGAAGTTTCTATTGACAATACATCTGAAGTAGTGGATAGGAGTAAAATCAGAAGAGAAAGACAAAGAAGAGATCAGAAATTATGAAAGATCAAAATCAGGTCCCAATCAGAGGAATCTATTTTGATGGTCGAAAAGATTCTACACTCTTCCAAGAAAAAAAAGAGTCCAAAGTATATCAGAAGAAGGTAACAGAAGAACATATCACTTTAGTGAGAGAACCTGGTTCAGATTATTTAGGCCATTATTCTGTGAATTCTGGATCAGCTGAAGAATATGTAAAGGAATGTTTGAGTATATTGGAAATAATGACATGAACCTGGAAAACCTTGTTGCCATTGGATGCGATGGTGCAGCAGTCAACACTGGAGAAAAGGGAGGCGTTATAAGGCTTATAGAATTGAAGCTGAAGAAGCCAGTTCAACATTTAGTGTGCCAGCTCCATGCCAATGAATTGCCATTACGCCATTTAGTTGCAAAGCTGGATGGAAAAACATCTGGCCCCCGCGGATTCACCGGTCCTATTGGCAGGGAATTAGAGAACTGTGAGAGTCTTCCTATTGTCGAGTTTGAAAGGATTGATGCTGAGGAACCAACTGTAGACTGTGAAGATCTTAGCACCGACCAAAAATATCTAATTGATATTCATCAGGCCATAACAAAGGGATATTGCTCTCCAGATCTTGCTCATCGTAGTCCAGGCAAAATGGCACATTCACGATGGCTGACTACAGCAAATCGTTTGTTTCGTCTATACGTTTCAACTGTAAGTCCATCTGAGAACCTCATGAACATTGCTTCTTTTATAATGAAGGTCTACATCCCAATGTGGTTTTCTATTAAGCAAAGTACGTCTTTTGTCAATGGCTCAAAACATGTTTTCAAAACTATTGAACTAACAAGAACACTGAATGACGAAGTAAGGATATTGTAAACCCTGTCATACAAAGAAATGCATTTTTTGCGAATCCAGAAAATATTCTAGCATCAATGATTCATGATGACCGCAGCGCCATAAGAGAATTAGCGTGGAGGCGAATAAAGAAAGCAAGGCAAACAAACAAGGAAAAAGTTGTGAGGCGTTTCACAGTACCTGTTATTCAATTTGAAGCTACTGATTATACTGATTTAATTAATTGGCAAAAATGCATTTTCACTGAACCCCTGTGACAAGACACCTGACAGAAAATGAGATTGAAGAATTCATAGAAAACAAGAGTACCCCTCCATTCGAGAAATTCCCTTGTCATACACAAGTAGTAGAAAGAATGGTAAAATTAGTGACTGAAGCATCATCAAAAGTATTTGGATTGAACGCGCGAGATGGCTTCATAAGATCAACACTTCAGTCACGTAAAAAAATGCCATCATTCGAAAGTAAGCTGAATATAAAGTTTAAATAAAACGTTAATAGAAAAAAACATGCGCAAGGATGGGTGGTTGGGAGGGCATGGGTGGAGCTCGACACGCAGCCACCTCCTCGTGGTGAGTTCTGGATTATTTAGATCATTAATCAAAAGAACATTGATCTAAATAAACTAAGAGCTGCGTAATTCAGTAACTATTTTGGTAATTGGAACACTTAATATATAATAATAACAAGTAAGTTTCAGTTATTGTACTAATGCAGAATATAAGAAAATCATTATATTTCACTTTTTTCGACGGCTTTGTGGCACCTGAAGATATAATTTCGCAGGACTAATATTATGCACAGTCATTATCTATAGCACCCACATATTTTCCGCACTAGCCATATTTGAATTTCGAAAAAAGTTTAAAAACCTCATTTTCGATCCGCCCTAAATTGTTTACACGCAGAAATAGAAGTAAGGCTCCTCTCCTTCTCATTCACGTGTGCCACTGCCAGAAAAGTGATGAAATGTTTCTACAGGAAAGGCGTTGAAACAGGAATTGAAAACGGAAATCATATTTTCCACACCATCCCCTCACCCGTCACGTGCACCCTGCCACCCAACCAATCCATGCCATACATTTTCTTTTTAGGTTTCTGTTCATTAGGAAATTTTTTATTTCTACAAAATACTTGTCTACTCTATTCTTAGACGTTACCAAGGCAGGCAAGTGTGTAAGCGTGTTTTCTGCAACTGGATGTCTGTTTTGTGTACGTCTCTACTAACTCTCTGAATGTCGCCGAGATTCAACTTGGGTCTCCCTTCGTGAAAGGTGTTTATGTGGAAAATGATGTAGTGAGTCGTTCGTACTTCGCGGTATTTCTTGCCACCACAAGAGTAGAGAAAATGTCTTTCCGGCGAGGAATATCAGCGGGAGGTCCCTGTATCTATCCCCATGCAAAACCCTTTAGGCTTATAAATGCATAAATTTATTCTAGCCTTCTGATACCAATAAAATATGTTTTCTTTTATATATGAGCCAAAATAATGCAATACATTTTTTAAACACCTTTGCTCCTGCAGACGACAAATTGTTTGTTTACAAGAAAGTAACTCAGAATTTTCTCTAGCCACCTCCGGAGCTCGTTTTGGCAAGACTCGAGTCAAGTCTAGACGGATCTTGAGAATCAAAACTTCTCACTCTAGAAAAAGCTATGTAAAGCTGTCCATGTGTGAAAACAAGTTGAGGAATATCAATACAAAACATCTGCGGTCAAATTAGGATTTTTATCAAGGCATTGCAGCAGAATTATGAAGACGCTATGGCAATTGTAAGAGAATTTGAGAAGTCGGATCTTTTTATTACGTTTACTCAAAATCCAAGATGGACTGAAATCGTTGGGAGAATTGAAGCTTACCAAAGATCAGAACATAAGCCAGTTGTTGTTGTTGCACGAGCTTTCCACATGAAACCAAACGAGCTGCTTCATGATTTAACAATAAGGTTAGGTTAGGTTAAGTTAATAATTTTCTTGTTCTCGTACAAAAATGTACTTGGCTTCCCAAGTATATGTTTTATTGTTTTTACAGTATTGTTTTACTTATTATTAACCTAACATATTTTCGTATATGAATTTTCCTTTATCCGACTTCGTTTGAAAGTTGTGCATGCGCGCAATCACTCGGTAAAGATTTTTTACTGTATTCCGCCTAACCAGATCAAAAGGAGCACTTTTTCTTCTATGAACTTTCTATGAACTTTTCGTATGCGCGAACGAAAAACATAAATATTCTTAGGATTCTCCCAGAACAGAGAACTTTCCAACGGCATAAGGATGAGTGCCTTACATTGAGCGATTTCCAAGAAAAACGCTGGGCAGAAAGAAGGACAGACAGAAGGATAGAAATTGGGTATTATTATTATTATTATTATTATTATTATTATTATTATTATACTCGTAGATTGAAAATGTTTCAAAGAATCAAGAAAGCATATATATATATATATATATATATATATATATATATATATATATATATATATATATATATATATATATATATTTATATATATATGATGAATAAAACCACGAAGGGAAAAGAAACACAAAGTGGTGCTCAAGCGCTTTCGTCTAATGACATCCTCAGGAACACTGGAGTGAAAGGAGAGTTCAAGACAATATATAGGTTACAAAAATAAACATATATACATACATATATATAGAGTGTCCCAAAACAACGTATACATTTTTAAAAAACTTATAACAGGCGAACCCACTAACGGATTCAGATGATTTTTATTTCTTTTTATAGGTAAAATATACAACATCGAAATAATAGATAGTTTAATTTGTTTTAAACACGTAAGTGTTCGAAATGTCGACCATTGACATCAATGCACCACTGTGCTCTTCGATTCACTGATTGGCAGACTTCAACAAAAATGTTTGTAGGGATATTTCTACACGCTTCTTCAACTGTGCTCTTTAGTTGTTCAAGTGATGTAGGTCTTCTACTGTATACTTCATTTTTCAAATGACCCCATAAAAAAAAGTCAAGTGGGTTCAAATCTGGTGAACGTGGTGGATACTCGATACTACCTCGTCGTCCGATCCACCGATAATGAAATGTTTCATCAAGGTAGTTCCTGACATCCTGACGGTAATGAGGAGGTGCTCCATCTTGTTGAAAGTAAATGTCCTCATCTCCGTATAACTGTCGAATTGCAGGAAAACCTTTTCCCCGAAGCATGTTGAGGTAGCTATGACCGGTAACTGTACCATCGAAAAAGAATGGACCAACCAAACCTTTGGAAGAAAAACCACACCAGACAGTTATACCCGGTAAATTTACATGTCGTTCCACATAAATGTGTGGATTTCCTTGTGACCAGTATGTGCAATTATGACGATTAATTATACCATTCAACTTAAATGTAGCCTCATCAGACCACACAATTTTGTCCACAAATTGGCCATCTTCTGTGTTTTTTACTCGAAACCATTCGCAAAACTGGATTCTGCGATCCGGATCATCCTCATTCAAGGCATGTAATAATCTCGGGATGTAAGATTTCCATTTAGCATTCTTCAGAATTCTGTGGACACTTGTCTTACTTTTCCCTGTTTCACGAGCACATTGTCTCACAGATTTTCTTGGTGATCGGTTGAATACCTGTAGCACTTCATCAGAAGTGTTAGCATCTGTTGATGTCTTTGGACGCCCAGTCGCTTGCTTGTACACATCATGCACAGTACCGTATACTTCAAATTTCTCACAGATACGTGAAATGGTAAGTCGAGTTGGAGGATTAGTTCCAAAATTGTCTCTCCACTGTTGTTGAACCTTTGATATTTCTCAGCTTTAAAATACGACTTTAGTATCCGTTTTCGTTGCTCAAATGATAAGCGCACACTTCCATTTTCCATGTTTACTGTAGGCAGGCAAGGCTATTACTAATTTAGATTTTTTATCTCCTTAGGCTAGCCAAGGCTGTTAACAATTTCGCTTTTGTATCTCCTTAGGCTATAGGCTATAAAAAGAAATAAAAATCATCTGAATCTGTTAGTGGGTTCTCCTGTTATAAATTTTTTAAAAATGTATATATATATATATATATATATATATATATATATATATATATATATATATATATATATATATATATATATATATATATATATATATATATATATATATATATACACTGTATATTAGGGTGCTTTTAAAAACTGAAAGTGTGAATTTCGGGTCACGGAACCCCGCAAATGATGAGGTTCCGGGAGCAAATAAAGCACATGATTTTTTGGAAAATCATCAAATATTTAGAGGTTGCCCAAAGACCCCAAAGTTTTACCCATATGCTCATTTTTTATGCGCCCTTTTTAAGTCACTTCTAGTGTTTATTAACCCATTGATACACAGCGTCCCCAAAATTAGAAATTGCATTTGTCAATTGCGTTCTGATAATCCATATTTCTTTACTTCAGTATACCAACAAATGAATTTTTTTAATTCTAAATCGTTTTCTCTTAATTACTCACGTCTTTCATGCATTTACGTAATGGTGGCCAAGAAGCATCACAGTTCTCATAACGGTAAGTGTTATTTAAATAATTCATATATTTCAAACGTTTTTTTTACTTAGCACTGTAATGGATGGTATTATGAATTGTTTGTAAGTATAATGACTTGTTTTACCGGCAATATTTTTGTTTCCAAAAATAGTTATAAGGTTTAATTTTTATGCGTATAAAATTTTGGACGCTCTCTGCTTCAGCGTATTGCAATCATCTTTTTTCGCATCGTCTGAGTGAAATAGTGTAGTGTACCGTAGATTATTTTAAATTTATATATGGATTGGATATACTGTAAATGGTTATGTATGCATGATTTCGCAAAATTATTATAATTTTAATACATATTGTGTTCATGGGTTATCAGCCAATCATTGTTTGAACACAGATTACGGTTACAAAGAGGGTGGCTTATTTCTACACATTTTCCTGAGGTACTTTATCCATGAATGGGTTAAATTAACTTACCAATTTCACTGTTTTGTCTTATTCACAGATAACTGGTGAACGATGGCGGCATGTACAAGATCGAAGAAATCAATCTGGCTTGTGGGGTCATCAAGTCCTACTATTGCCGGTCAGCAATTACCTTCAAGAGGTGATGTATTGAAGTACCTTTTCCATCTCCACAATAAAGAGAAGAAATCCTTAGCTGAGTGTGTGTCCTCGACATCACAAGCCATCATTGAAATCTGGGTGACAGAAGGTTTACCGACGAAACATCCGCACGACGTCAAGAAGCACGTCCGGAAATTGCATGACGAATGGCAGGGTTTGAAGAAGAGAATTTCGCGGAAAACGAAGACCAATTTGGACAACCAGGCTGCGTTCAGGTCAAGCTTGAACAACCTTTTCGACATTGGTCACCAAAATGCCCTAAATCTTATCAAAATTCAGGAGGACAAGGACTTCCTGCTTGCTCAAAGGGAGGAGGGTCGGAGAGGAAGGATTGGAAATGTCGACAAGAAGATTGCCAAAAAAGTCGCAAGGGCTCAAGAAAGAACTGCTCAGGAATTGAAGCGGAAAGACAGGCATGTGCAGGAAATGGAAGAAATCTCTGCTACCGTTGTTATGGAAACCTCATCGTCAGCGTCATCAAGTGAGGAAACAAGTCCCGAAAGAAAGCCAGTTACATCGTCGGCTCCAAAACATCGCCGTGGAACGACGGCAATCAGTTCGGAGGTCGCTGCGGCATTGGACCGCACGCGGATGAGCGACAGGGCAGCTGCTCGTGTTCTCATCCCCTTTGGCATGCAAATGGGTCAGGACATAAGTGAGATGTGCCTCAGTCCAAGTGCTATTCGGGCCAGCAGATCCAGGTACAGATCAGCCCACGAAGCAGAGGTGAGAGCTTCCTACAAACCTGAATGCCCTCTTGTTCTTCACTGGGATGGAAAACTTATGGCAGACTTAATGGGAAGAGACAAAATCGACCGTTTAGCCATCTTAATTACCGGGGATGGGATGAGCAAGATTCTATCCATCCCCAAACTCCCAGACTCCAAGGCAGAAAGGACAGCAATCGTCATCATCGAAACCATCGAAAACTGGGATCTTGGCCAGAAGATCAAAGCTCTTTGCTTTGACACGACAGCCACCAACACCGGCATCCATGGAGGAGTGTGTGTGCGAGTAGAGCAGGCTCTCGGGCGTGAAATGATTTACTTTGCGTGTCGACATCACGTGCTGGAACTGCTGCTTGAAGCAGTATTTTCTTTCCTTGTTGGAGACCTTTCCAAAGGACCTGAGATTACGATTTTCCAGAGCTTCCGTAATGTTTGGCCGCAACTGAAATTGAATGAATACTCCACTG
Organism: Bathynomus jamesi; assembly: GCA_023014485.1. Lineage (NCBI taxonomy): Eukaryota > Metazoa > Arthropoda > Malacostraca > Isopoda > Cirolanidae > Bathynomus > Bathynomus jamesi. Next base: position 87,112 of record JAJOZX010005812.1, read on the forward strand.
CCGCGGACGAAGAGGACACGGCTGCAGTGATCAGTCCCTGGGCCGAGAAGATGATTCATGAAGCAAATGACCTTCTGAAAGTGAAGCATCCCAGAGATGACTACAAAGAGCTTCTTGAACTTGTAGTCATTTTCTTGGGAGGAGTACCTCACCGACGTCGGAGTCCTGTGTTCATGGCTCCAGGGGCTTTGCACCGAGCACGGTGGATGGCGCGTGGAATTTATTCTTTCAAGATTTGGATGTTCAGATACCAGTTCACGATGCACATGAACCAATGTCCTTCAACATCTCGTGGCGCAAGTAGCAGTGACCGCCTGATTTCTGGGTTGCGGGACTTCTGTCTCTTCGTTGCTCAAGATTACGTCCTTCCGTGGTTTTCAGCAAGAGAAGCAGCAAGCGCTCCACGAAGCGACTTAGCCCTCCTTCAAAAGTTGCAAAACACCAACGCCGCTGGGTACAAGAGTTTTAATCGGCATCTCTGGTACCTCAATGAGGTAAACGTGGGCCTTGCACTATTCGATCCTGCAGTCGATGATGATGAGAAGCGGAAAATGGTAGAGAATATGAATTCCGTTGAAGGGTCAGAAGCTCCCCCCCGACGAGTCTGGATTCCAGATCCAAGAGGAAAGCCGCTGGCAGACTTTTGCTCTTCCAATACGTACAATCTGTTCACCCTTCTAGATCTTCCGGTCGATTTCCTGCAAGAGGATCCATCAAACTGTGAAAACAACACCAGCTTTGGTTCAGCAAAGATCAGGGTGGATTCCTTAAATGTAGTGAATGATGCAGCAGAGCGAGGCATAGCATTGATTCAAGAATTCACGAAGGCTGGAAGGACTCGGAACGAAGAGCAGATGCAGTTCATGATTCAAATCGTCGAAGGGTGAACTACAAAGAGCTTCTTGAACTTGTAGTCATTTTCTTGGGAGGAGTACCTCACCGACGTCGGAGTCCTGTGTTCATGGCTCCAGGGGCTTTGCACCGAGCACGGTGGATGGCGCGTGGAATTTACTCTTTCAAGATTTGGATGTTCAGATACCAGTTCACGATGCACATGAACCAATGTCCTTCAACATCTCGTGGCGCAAGTAGCAGTGACCGCCTGATTTCTGGGTTGCGGGACTTCTGTCTCTTCGTTGCTCAAGATTACGTCCTTCCGTGGTTTTCAGCAAGAGAAGCAGCAAGCGCTCCACGAAGCGACTTAGCCCTCCTTCAAAAGTTGCAAAACACCAACGCCGCTGGGTACAAGAGTTTTAATCGGCATCTCTGGTACCTCAATGAGGTAAACGTGGGCCTTGCACTATTCGATCCTGCAGTCGATGATGATGAGAAGCGGAAAATGGTAGAGAATATGAATTCCGTTGAAGGGTCAGAAGCTCCCCCCCGACGAGTCTGGATTCCAGATCCAAGAGGAAAGCCGCTGGCAGACTTTTGCTCTTCCAATACGTACAATCTGTTCACCCTTCTAGATCTTCCGGTCGATTTCCTGCAAGAGGATCCATCAAACTGTGAAAACAACACCAGCTTTGGTTCAGCAAAGATCAGGGTGGATTCCTTAAATGTAGTGAATGATGCAGCAGAGCGAGGCATAGCATTGATTCAAGAATTCACGAAGGCTGGAAGGACTCGGAACGAAGAGCAGATGCAGTTCATGATTCAAATCGTCGAAGAACATCGTAAAGTCTTGCCGACAGCCTCCAAAGCCACTTTGATGAAAAAATGAACGCCAACACTCGAGGTGTCATGTACTTTAATCGTTAATTATGAATTTAGTGAATATACTCACACGATATATTTGTTCTGAATACTTATTGGAGATGTATATTGGAGATGCAATTTATCATTTAAACTGAGAATTAAAATTTCCATTGCCCTATAAATTGAAAATACCTATCAGCTGTGGACAACCTCTAAATGTTGTTGGATTACAAAGAAATTTTGCCTGTTCGGTTTTCTCATGTATCTTCACAAAATAAAGGGTTCCGCTCCCTTGCATTTTCATTTCGCATTTTTCACCATATACCATAAACACACCCTACTGTATATATATATATATATATATATATAGTAAGTTTAGAAAAAATTTGTGGGAGGAGCAAACACATTTGTATGGAAAAATGACACTTTTAGCACTTTGCCCGAAATTCAACATAAATTCAAATGGCTTGTTTGCAGGTCACAAAAGAATAAAGAAATAAAAATAAATATAAATAAATTGGAAAAATTACAAAATAATGCCTTAGTGATATATACGTCACAGCCGAAATAACCATAAAGAAATAAACCAACAGATAAAAAACCAAAAATTATAATGGAGTCTGCAAATTCAAGCTCAAAAGGAAAAATTTACAATCAATTTAATAGATGATGCCAAAATGATATATATGTCACAAAGAAATAAAGAAATACAATTTATTTTTCAATTTAGTTTTTGGTTTATTTCTTTATTTCTTTGTGACATATATATCATTTTGGCATCATCTATTAAATTGATTGTAAATTTTCCTTTTGAGCTTGATTTGTAGACTCCACTTATAATTTTTGGTTTTTTATCTGTTGGTTTATTTCTTTATGGTTATTTCGGCTGTGACGTATATATCACTAAGGCATTATTTTGTAATTTTTCCAATTTATATTTATATTTAATTTTATTTCTTTATTCTTTTGTGACCTGGAAACAAGCAATTTGAATTGTTGAATTTCGGGCAAAGTGCTAAAAGTGTCATTTTTCCATACCAATGTGTTTGCTCCCACAAATTTTTTTCTAAACTTACTATATATATATATATATATATATATATATGTTTATTTTTGTAACCTATATATTGTCTTGAACTCTCCTTTCACTCCAGTGTTCCTGAGGATGTCATTAGACGAAAGCGCTTGAGCACCACTTTGTGTTTCTTTTCCCTTCGTGGTTTTATTCATCATAAATATTTTTCACGTGTCACTTTCGTGAAATAATTTTCATATATATATATATATACATACACACACACACACGCACACACACACGAGTATATCAGACACTGACTTTAAGCTATTTTCACTTTTTCTTAAGCCAGAAAAAAAAATCAGTTGTTTAAAAGTTTCTGTTCGTTGAAGAAAATGGGAAAAAAAAGCTTAGTGTCTTTACCATTCTATAAGCGCTTCGTTTCTCTTCTTTCTTTATTTCTTTCCTCATTTTTTAGTTTTAACTTATTTTTCTTCCAGTTTTGACTTTAACACACACCCACACCCACACCCACACATACACACACACACAGGCATATATATATATATATATATATATACATACAGGGACGTAGCCAGAATTTCTTTTCGGGAGGAGCTAATATATACAGTATATATATTAAAAGATGTGTAAATGAGTAAAAACACATTCATAAATGTATTACAATAATTAAACTTGTGCTGAAGGTATTTAGCACTGCATGGCGTACTTATAGTTTACTTATAATTTTAAAAAAATGTCTAGAAATAGCAAACCTATGATTTTATTTCGGTGGGGTTAGGGGCCTGAAGCCCCTGTAGGACCCCCCCCTGTCTACGTTCCTCTCTCTCTCTCTCTCTTTTCAAGGAAAGTAGATCACTTGGAATTACATAACTTAAAAGCCGATTTCCAGCATGATTTTTGTATGCATAAATCCTGCCCAACTAACTAGTTAGAATTCCTTAACTTGTTTTCTAATTATGATCGTTCCAGGGTTGTAAATGTAATACCCATAGTCTTCAAAATATATAGGACCTTCATATAACAGGTATCCTGACCGCCTGGATAGAGTACTGGCTTACCAATAGGGTACTGAGGGTTGTAATTAACGGTGGGTGGGTGGGTAACAGTATTATGACAGGGGTCAGTTCAAACCCCACTTTTGTTTATTATTTACATAAACGATTTTGGCATAGGTATATATATGAAGGCACTACTTCAAAATTCACTGAAAACACCAAGTTAGGTTCCTGTGTAGGCAGTGTGGAAAGTGTTCGAAAATTCGAAAAAGACTTAGATCGACTCGCTAAGTGGTCTGCTACTTCACAAATGCCTTTTAACGTAAGCGTATGCAAAGTGATGCACGTAGAGACCAGGAACCAGCGTTCCAAATATTCAATGTTTATGTGGGTATTTGCAACGACCAACTTGGAAAAGATTTATAGGTCTGTTTATAAGTGCTGATCTCAAGTTTTCCAAACATTGTGTTGAAGTTCAGAAGTGTAACTAAAATATTGGTTGTTTACAATGCAATGGTTAAGTCCCACCTCGAGTACGTTGTGCAGTTCTGGTTCCCATTTTTGAGGAAAGACATGCAAAGGCTTGGAAATGTTAAATTCAGACCGATTAAACTAATTTCGTCTCTCCGTCTCAAATCGTCGCGTTTCTTAACTTATATTCGTTAATAAATGGAAAAAACTTCACTTTTCTACGTGAAGGTCAAAATATGATAATAAAAACCCACTCTAATAGACAGAGTTTATTTCCACAACAGTTTCTGTAGCCACCCGAAGAGGATGCCAGTGGGCATCGAAACTGTTGTGAAAATAAACTCTGTCTATTAGAGTGGGTTTTTATTATCATATTATATTCCTTAGTTTGAGTTTGTCTGTGGCTGTTTGGAAGCTATGGATCCCACCTCAAGTCGATTGTAAAGCATTTGTGGATTCCTCGTTTCCTTGTACTGTAACAACACTCTCTTACTCCATGATGCTTGTCGTTTCTCTTCTACAGTATCTTGTCTCCTCATCTCTCTCTGTATCTCTCTTATCTCGCTCTGTCTTTGTCGCCTCCTTGCTCCAATCCTCATTTCCAATTCCTTCTTACTTTTTATGTATCCCAAAACAATCCTTGGTAATGGCAAATTTCACTCAAATTAAACACTTTCGACAGAGAATCGATAATGTTTTACTCCTCGTTTCGCTTCGATGCTTTGGAATGTATACGGAATTCGAGACGAAAATCCTTGCTACGGAATTGGCAGCAGATTGAAGGAACGAACAGCACGGACATTGCGGTTTCAATATCCACAAAGTTTATATCCTTCCCACAATCGCGTTTTCATCACATTACCACTTCATGCCTTTCGTGCGTCTTGGGATGATTTGATGGAGCTTTCAAATCATTTGCTCGCCACAACTTTAGTTTTTATTTATGCAAAAGATACGACATGAACATTGTGGACGATAAATTACAAAATATATTAACTCGAAGTTTTACCATGACTTGACGATTATTGTAAAACAGAAAAACAGATGGAGTGCACGCCGACTGTACATTTTATGCCTTAGTTAAAGCGTAACGAAACCATTTTTATACTAGTCCAAAAAAATGCGTCCTGCCAAAAGGCAAATCTTTTTTGTGTGCATAATAATAATAAACCTTAAAAGAACAGGACAAGAATAACACACACACACACACACACACACAGTATTTGGCGGTAAAAATTCAAAATGCATATCAATCTTATCACTTATGTTAATCAGGATCAACATACTGACAGCAACATGAGTTGTAAGATTAAATACATCAGAAATAAGTTTACCTTACATCGGTCAGATTCGAACTGATGCCATTGAAGATTTGTATTTTGCGACCCGCCACGTTACTCTCTCGGCCATGAGACGTTAAGATAAATTATAATGAGAGTTTTGTAGTAGTATGTTGTAGTAAAAACCAGAAATGTCAAAACCAGTTTTTACCAGTCATAACTAGAAGCCGCGAAAGTAGTTCGTTAAAACTAGTATTACCTAGTCAAAACTAGTTTCACCTAAAGCTGTCGGGGAAAACCCGAAATATACGGCTCACATGTTATTAAACCTACTTTTAACCTACTTTTAACTAATTGAATGCCCTGTAGGTCAACTGAATGCCCGATTAGGTTAAATGAATGCCCGGTTAGGTTAACTGTACGTCCTTGGCGATTGGTTAGGTTAAGTCGTGATATTTTCGTTAAAACTAATGAAAATATCAGGAGATGAGCGCAGGTAGAACTGAAAAACATCTTTGGAGGAGATTATAATTTCAGACATAACTAAGTTGGAGGAGGAGTAGATGGAGGAACAGTCCCGGGATGGTCTAGGGTTGAGTTGGAGGCGAAAGTTTGAGCAGCGAATTCAGCTTTATCTGGAGAAGAGACGGCAACCGAGTTACTGAGCCGTCGGAATGGAAAAGAGGAAGGAAAACAAGAGTAAAGTTGTCAGAGAGGTTCTTGGCTAGATTCCAGAAAGAGCGACAGGAATTAGAATTGGATATAGGTTTACACATTTTTGTCTGATGAATGAATATTTGGCGAGTCGAAGAAAGAGTTTGCATGATTCAGGCAGAAATATAGGCTAAGCGGAAGACAGGAGTTGTATGGCGACGGTACCTTCTGAAAGCCTCCTCTCTGTTCCGGATAACATTGGAAAAAGCAAAGTTAAACCAAGAGTTTTTTGCATTAGTACTTAGTAGTAGGAATAGAATATGGAGTGTACACCTCCATGCCCGAGTATTACCTCCGTGATACTCTCAGCGCACTCGGAGGGGCCCCGGCCACGGAAGCAGTAATAATTTCATGGGAAATTAGACATGTACTGCCTAATGGCCTCCCAATCAGCGGCGGCAAAATACCAAGACGTTTCCTCTTGCGAGGATTCAAAGACCAAACTGGAGCGATAAGACAGGAAACAGATATAAGATTGTGCTCGGAGGCCCAACAGAATAAAAGGACGAAGGATAAGAGGTGAGAAATAAATCCCGAATGTTCGGCCAATCTGCAAGGTGATCGGAGATATGAGGACGGTGCTGTACAATCTGGTTACCAGGTTCTTATGTACACACACACACACACACACACACACACACACACACACGTGTGTGTGTATATATATATATATATATATATATATATATATATATACTGTATATATATTAAACTTACTGTTTTGAAGCGTGAATGAACAGTGTTATGTATTACATTGTAACAGGCTCCTGTTCATATGTTTCCTCATATTTAGAAGGAATTATTATTGAGAAAAAGTGTCCATTTTAACAAGTACATCCAGTTATTGCAGATATAAAGTATTTTTAATGAAATATTTCTGCGTTTACATGATTGCAACTATTATCTTTTCAATCAACGTACTGCAACATACTGTTCTGCGTCATTTCTGTCTTTATTGCAGTAATTTTCAGTTTACTGCTGAACATTGTCCATTTCATATATATATATATATATATATATTATATATATATATATATATATATATATATATATATATATATATATACGTTTAGATTTTCAATTTAATTAAAGTGAGGTCGGTGCTTCACTGTTTTGAGACTTTATTTTTTGTTTTAATAGTCTCAGGACAACTGTACCAGGAAATGAAGGAAATGGAATTGTAAAATAATAGTTTACTATCAATAGAATAGTAGAGGTGATAATATAAAAGGTTGAATGAAATTAGTTCCACATTCCACCTTAAGTTAATTAAATTCGGTTAATAATAGAATGAAATATAGAATAAATGCTAATTAACTAATGTTTACCTTTGCTTCTTTTATGAACTAATCAATTTGATCCGCTTAATTTCATTCTTTCATGAATATCTGATGTATGACGTCATATTATAATACCTTCTTACTGTAAATCAGTGGTTTCCAACCTCGGGTCGCGACCCAAATCAGGGTCACGGGGGTCCTTAAGTAGGATCGTGAAGGGTCACTCACTATATTCACTATTTCTTAATTTAGTTTATATATACAGTATATATATATATATATATATATATAATATTTAGGAGAAATCCAATGACAAGGAGAAATGTAAATGCCATAAAAAGTCTTCTTTATTGCGCAACGTTTCGAGCAATACGCTCATCTTCAGGCTGTTTAATAACAATGTGAAATTAAAATCAATATTGAATGAAAAACAAACAGAAAATTTCTATAACCTATTCGTAAAGACAAATTTTAAAAGACTGAGAAAAGAGGGTTAAATTCTAAGTTATACAGATTTACATATAAAAATTAAGAAGTTATTTTTAAATACATGTAGTAAATGTGAAATTAATACACTGGAAAAATTACCAATAGTACACTGGAACAATGGAGCTATCTACCTTACACAGCAGTATCCGAGGCCGACTAATTTGAGCAGAGGCAGAGGCAGAGGCAAGGAAACGGGAAACACGAAAGATGGCGAGGGAGATAGGGGAAGGAGGGATTATAAGGAATTGGGGAAGGAGGAGGGATCATAGCAAATTGAGAGGACGGACGATGAGTCAACATTCAGACTAGGGGACATGCTTTAATGAAAAGGGATTCTAAAATTCTTAGTGAGTTTGGGACAAGTATTACAACCAAGAATTTTAAAATTGTCTAAAGTGACATCAATTTTGCATTTAATGCTATGTTCACGAATACTGGAGGCTTCCTTAGTTTTTAAAATTTTACCTGTTCGGCCACTTATTCCCATATGCGAATAAAATCTAGCCCTGAGAGAGCGAACAGTGCTGCCGATGTAATTCCCAAGGAGACACCTGGGGCAGGTAAATAAATATACAACACCGCTACGCAACGAGTCAGGAGTTCGATCCTTCGCTGAGAAAAAGCTACCTAAAGACGTTTTATTAATAAATATGATGCGGAAATCAGTATGATAAAAAAATTTCCTTAACAATTTTGTAAATTTAAGCTTAATTCCTTATTCAAGGGACCCATTTCAGGTACCAAGAAATATTTTATATCCTTCGGCACAGTAATACATGGAAGTTGAGGGCTATAAACATTATTTAAGAAGGATCTAATTAGTTTGTCTACATATTGAACAGGAAAACTATTATTAGTAAAGTATGATCTTAGATTATTAAATTCATCATTAAGTAAGGTAAAATTAGAGGTCAAATTATATCCTCTGAACAGGAGAGTTTTAATACAAGACATCTTATAGTTGAAATCAGTAAAACTAAAAAAATTCATGCCCAAACCAGTGAAAGTGGGTTTCCTATAAACTGATGTAGTAATAGAATCACCGTTTTTCGAAATTAAAAGATCTAAGAAGGGGGGAGCCATTTTGCTCATCTCAAGCCAATTTTCTATCGACGCTTCGTTGATGATTCGATAGCAGTCTTTGATAATGCGGTACAAGCGCAACAATTCTTTAACTTCCTAAATTCTTTGCACCCCAATATAACGTATACAATGGAAACTGAGCAAATGGCTCCCTCCCCTTCTTAGATCTTTTAATTTCGAAAAACGGTGATTCTATTACTACATCAGTTTATAGGAAACCCACTTTCACTGGTTTGGGCATGAATTTTTTTAGTTTTACTGATTTCAACTATAAGATGTCTTGTATTAAAACTCTCCTGTTCAGAGGATATAATTTGACCTCTAATTTTACCTTACTTAATGATGAATTTAATAATCTAAGATCATACTTTACTAATAATAGTTTTCCTGTTCAATATGTAGACAAACTAATTAGATCCTTCTTAAATAATGTTTATAGCCCTCAACTTCCATGTATTACTGTGCCGAAGGATATAAAATATTTCTTGGTACCTGAAATGGGTCCCTTGAATAAGGAATTTAAGCTTAAATTTACAAATTGTTAAGGAAATTTTTTATCATACTGATTTCCGCATCATATTTATTAATAAAACGTCTTTAGGTAGCTTTTCTCAGCGAAGGATCGAACTCCTGACTCGTTGCGTAGCGGTGTTGTATATTTATTTACCTGCCCCAGGTGTCTCCTTGGAATTACATCGGCAGCACTGTTCGCTCTCTCAGGCTAGATTTTATTCGCATATGGGAATAAGTGGCCGAACAGGTAAAATTTTAAAAACTAAGGAAGCCTCCAGTATTCGTGAACATAGCATTAAATGCAAAATTGATGTCACTTTAGACAATTTTAAAATTCTTGGTTGTAATACTTGTCCCAACTCACTAAGAATTTTAGAATCCCTTTCATTAAAGCATTGTCCCCTAGTCTGAATGTTGACTCATCGTCCGTCCCTCTCAATTTGCTATGATCCCTCCTCCTTCCCCAATTCCTTATAATCCCTCCTTCCCCTATCTCCCTCGCCATCTTTCGTTTTCCCGTTTCCTTGCCTCTGCCTCTGCCTCTGCTCAAATTAGTCGGCCTCGGATACTGCTGTGTAAGGTAGATAGCTCCATTGTTCCAGTGTACTATTGGTAATTTTTCCAGTGTATTAATTTCACACTTACTACATGTATTTAAAAATAACTTCTTAATTTTTATATGTAAATCTGTATAACTTAGAATTTAACCCTCTTTTCTCAGTCTTTTAAAATTTGTCTTTACGAATAGGTTATAGAAATTTTCTGTTTTGTTTTTCATTCAATATTGATTTTAATTTCACATTGTTATTAAACAGCCTGAAGATGAGCGTATTGCTCGAAACGTTGCGCAATAAAGAAGACTTTTTATGGCATTTACATTTCTCCTTGTCATTGGATTTCTCCTAAATATTAAATTGAAGCTCTGTAGAAGCAACCCATAATTATATATATATATATATATATATATATATATATATATATATATATTATCATAAGCCTGAAGGTCGGGAGGTCCTGTTGGTGACCAATTTAGGGTCGCAGCAATAAAAGGTTTGGTCCACTGCAGTGTAGATTGTTGAAGAATAAACGATTTTTTTTGTTTGTTTAACCTCATACTCAGATAAATTATAACATTAAATCAACTTGTTTCAGATAAATAATGAAAAATTAATAAAGAGTGACGGATATCTCACGAGGGTAACTTTGTGAGCTTTTTTATCGAAAGAGTCTGGATTTGAATGTTGGACCAGACTTCAGATTTCAGCAATTAAGGCGTTTCTTTGGGGCTTCATCGGTGTGGTAGTGATTTGAATCCCACGTAAAGTTGTTGGGCCTATCCTTCACATGATTTTAGAATCTTAGATTGTTGCGAAATAGGTTAAACAACCTCATTATTATTATTATTATTATTATTATTATTATTATTATTATTTTGTTAGAATGACGAATGAATCCAAAATTAGAATGTCTAAGAAGGTGTCATCCTAACACGATTTATTTGGATTGAAATCCATGACTTATGGACAACCCTTGGAACTCTATAATGATAATAGTAGTCGGAGTTGTTTAGCCTCCCTTGTAATGGCGAATGTCATGTGACGGAGGGGACCTACGGGTTAACGTGAGATCGGAAGCAGTCGCTACGTTATCTTGCTGCGAAAGACAGTAATCCATCCAACTGTTAAGCAAACTCAACGTCACTGAACTGGAAGTGGTGTTGCGAGACGTGGTCACGAATTAGCCCGAAGAACTTTATGTAAAGATCTAAATTAGTTTACGTGAGACTTTACTATGGTGGTCGGGGATTCACGGAAAGAAGGGGGCAAGTTCAACGTCACAAACCAAACAATCCTTTGAGGAATCGTACCCTTTCGAGCATCCCAACTCCTCAAGGAGCAAAGCTGGTAAGTGGGTTTTAGCTCAAAACTACTAAAACCAATATAAAAAATATAGTTTTAGATCATTTACCTCTCTTGGATAATCTCCATAGGCCCGATGGGATTCATGTTGTCCAAATGTAATGTATGTAATAAGAACTTTGCCCGTCAAAGATAAACAGTTCATTGCTCAAACGACCCAACTTCTTAGCCTCATTCGAACTTTTAAAAGAGACTCTACATTCTCGTAAGCTTTTTACCCTTTAGCGCACAATGTTAACTTTTCTTATTTTGTTCTGGTTAACGCCAGACGATTTTATTCAGTCTCGGAAAAGACCTCTGTGTAGTAAAAGGTCAAAGGAGAATCCAAATATCTCGATCGTAATGTAACTGTTTTCCAGTCAATAAGTGTCGATTTTCAATTTTTTATAAAATAGCTTTAAATTAAGTACACAAATTTATAATAAATATTAATTAATAACGTACAAGTAAAGTACTTCTGTATCAGTTTATGAATAATTTTATTTGCAGCTTCGTGTCAATCTCAGTTTTTGACGGTAAATAAATTATTTCAATTTATAACATAAAATTGTTTCCCTTCCAAAAGGCTTTTAATTTATGCAAATTATATACACAGTTTTGGGCCTTAATCAATTTTTTATTTTCATTTTAATGATGATCTCTCTCTCTCTCTCTCTCTCTCTCTCTCTCTCTCTCTCTATATATATATATATATATATATATATATATATATGTGTGTGTGTGTGTGTGTATATATGATATACACAGACCGTGCATGGAACAAGGAACTCTTCTGGGATAATTAAATCCACTATAGTCCAAATTACGATATATATATATATGAAAAATTATTTCACGAAAGTGACACGTGAAAAATATTTATGATGAATAAAACCACGAAGGGAAAAGAACACAAAGGGGTGCTCAAGCGCTTTCGTCTAATGACATCCTCAGGAACACTGGAGTGAAAGGACAGATCAAGGCAATATATAGGTTACAAAAATAAACATACATACATATTCATATACATATACACATATATATATATATATATACACATACACATATACATACATATACATATATATAGTAAGCATAGAAAAAATTGTGGGAGGAGCAAACAACATTTGTATGGAAAATTGACTTATAGCACTTCGGCCGACATTCAATATAAATTCAAATGGCTTGTTTATGAAACAGGTCACAAAAGAATAAAGAAATAAAAATAAATATAAATATAAATTGAGAAAAAATTAATTACAAAATAGTGCCTTAGTGATATATATGTCACAGCCTAAATAACCATAAAGAAATAAACCGACAAATAAAAAACCACAAATATATATATATATATATACATATACATATATATATATATATATATATACACACACATATATATATATAACATATATATACACATACACAGTCCAGAGCTGGGCACTTGCGTTTTTTTGCGCGTTTTTTTGCGGTACTGCGGTACTGCGGTACTACTACCGCACTACCAAACCGGTACCGCATAACGCAGTACCGCAAAGGATCGCTGAAAGTACAGCAGTACCGCTACCGCATTCAAATTTCCCGCGGTACTTTCCGCGGTACCGACCAACACGGTAGTACCGCAGTACCGCAGTACCGCAAAAAAAACCGCAAGTGCCCAGCTCTGATTATTATTACACACACATACACATATATAAAGTAAGTAAAGAAAAATTGTGGGAGGATAAACACATTTGTATGGGAAAAAGACACTTTTAGCACTTTGGCCGACCTTCAATATAAATTCAAATGGCTTGTTTATGGAACAGGTCACAAAAGAATAAAGAAATAAAAATATAAATATAAATATTGGAAGAAAAAAAAAAAAATTAAAAATTACAAATAATGCCTTAGTGATATAGTATATGTCAGCCTAATTTCCTAAATAACCATAAAGAAATAAACCAACAGATAAAAAACAAAAATTGTAAGTGGAGTCTACAAATTCAAGCTCAAAAGGGAAGTTTACAATCAATTTAATAGATGATGCCAAATTGATATATATGTCACAAAGAAATAAAGAAATAAACCAAAAGAAAATAAATAAAATTAAAAATAATAAAATAATAATAATAAATTGAAAAATAAATTTTGAGAGAGACACACCAATTTATAAGGGAAAGATTACCAAAGGTTTTTTAGTTATTGTCTGAATCATGCATATTATGGTCACAAACGAATAAAAAAGTACAAGTAAATATAAATTGGAAAACAAAATGCCTAGATGATATATAAAGAACCATAAAAATATATACAACATATATACGGTATATATACGAAATATAAACGCAATATATACAGAATATATATACAGGGTGGGCGGAAAGTAGCTCCCTATTTTGGATTGGTAAAAAAATACGTATATTATCCATTTATTTCAGAAGAAATAATATGAAAAGGTAGGCATACATGGTAGGTTTTCTCTAAAATTCAATGTGGGCTCCAACTCTTTCCACCAGCTTCTGGAGCCGCCCAGGAATGGCGTCCACTGACTTTAGCAGGAACTCCGGCGGGATGGAGGACATGACTTCCCGAATTCGGTCCTCCAGTTCTTCCAATGTCCTCCGTTTGGTGCGGTAGACTTCTTCCTTTACCCACCCCCAAAGAAAGAAGTCGCACGGTGTCAAGTCGGGGCTCCTGGCTGGCCATTGATGTGGACCACGACGACCCATCCAACGCTCAGGGAAGTGGGCATCCAGCCACTCACGGACAAAAAAAGCGAAGTGCGGAGGGGCGCCATCTTGCATAAATATCAGATCGTCGATGTTCTCCCATGTGCTGACAACCGGCCAGACCTCGTTTCGCAACATAGCAAGGTACCGCTCAGCATTCATGGTGTTGCGCAGAAGGAACGGGCCCACAACCTGATCTGAGGTCATACCACACCACACCGTTACACTGAACCGATTCTGCCGTTTTTCAGCGGTAACCATGGGATCCTCTCCTGCCCAGTAGTGGCAATTGTGGCGGTTGACAAAGCCTCCGACGTGGAACACCGCCTCGTCGCTCCAGAGGATGTTGCGGAAGAGATGGGGCCAGTCTTCATGCCAAGCCAGCATGATTTCCCCGAACTCCATGCGAATGTCGCAGTCCTCGTCCGAGAGAGATTGGCAGTAATGCGGCTTCCACGCACGCCAGTTCAGCTACTTCTTCAGCACAGTTCGCACTGAGTAGCGGGAGAGTCCACTTTCCCGAGCTGCCTGGCGAGTTGACTTTCGTGGACTCCGTGCGAACATTTCCTGAACTGCCTGCACCGTCTCCTGGGCCCTGGATGTCGAAGGGCGACCACATCTTCGAAAATCTGCCACAGACCCCGTGGTCATGAGCTTCGAGTGGCAGTTCTTGATTGTTTTCGGGTCCACTTGGGCACGTGGTCCGTGAATGGCCCGCCACCATCTTTGAACTCGAACGACAGATTGCCAAACTTCGTACCGTGCCGCCAACTGGGCACGCTCCTGCAGTGTTAAACGCTCAGCCATGTTACCCTTCAATCTGAAATGAAAAAAAAAAATGAACGTTACAATTGTACCACTTTAGAGAACACAAAGAGAACACTTTAGAGAAAAAAAGATTACCGTTACAATTGTATCACTTTAAAGAACACACCATAACAATATAACAATACAATCACAATTTATACATAATTTATATGTAATTTAAATTAGGGAGCTACTTTCCGCCCACCCTGTATATATATATATATGCATGAGGGAAAAAATTACCAAAGATTTGTTTTTATAATTATTGTCTGAAAAAACGGTAGGTCGCAAAAGAATAAAGAAATAAAAATAAATATAAATTGAAAAAATTACAAATAATACAACTACACATGTATACCCGCATAACCAAATATATATACATATACGTACATATATACAAACACACACACACACACACACACACACACACACACATATATATATAATATATATATATAATATATATATATATATAATATATATATATATACACACACATACAAGCTTGACCTTCGCGAAATGAGAAATCATCGCACAGAACCTTTGTAAGGTTGTAAGGTAAGGTAAGGTACATACACATATATACATATATACGTATATATATACACAAACATACATACATACATATACATATACACACATACATACATACATATACATATACACACATATACATACACACACATTTAACTGCAATGACCACGCACATACTCACATACACATACATACACGCATACAGCAAAAAATTGAAAAATAAAATTGTAAGAAAACCTACAGATTTATAAGGAAACAAAGACAAAAACAAATTTTTACCAAAGATTTAACAACCTGCCCTTTTTGTTTAAATCCATTCTGAAGGAATTCAGCAACGGGATCGAGTTGAAACAGACCTTTACTCATGTTAAGGTTATTTGTAAGTTGAATTATAGCCGACTCAAGAATATTTCTATTAACAATGTTGCTAGAGTGAAACAAAACTGAAGCATTATTCCAATCAATACAATGGGATAACTCTGACAAATGGACAAAAAGGGCACTGGACAACTGTCCCGTTCTAACGGAATATTGATGCTGTTTTACACGCGTTTGCAAATCCTTTCCCGTCTGACCTATGTAAAAGGAATCACATTGCTTACACCCAATTTTATAGATAATGCCTAAATTATTGGTAGGGCTATTTTTTACTATGATGTTTTTCACAATATTGTTATATGAAAAAACTACACTGATATCCAAAAGTTTAAGTACATTAGCAATGCCTAAGAAGCCCGGGAAAAATGGAAGTACTAAAATATTCTTTGACAAGGTGCGAGTGTTATTATTCACACGATAGAAGGTTCGTTTAGCCTTATTAAGACAAGATTCCATGAACGCAGATGGGTAACACAACTCACTTCCAATACCGTTGATATTTTCCAATTCGGCATCGATGTATTCCGGACTGGCGATCCTAAGAGCGCGGAGAAACATTGAGGAAAATATGGCCTTTTAATAGGGGTGTCATGTCCGGAGTAAAAGTGTACGTAGGACAAATTGTTTTTTTTTTTCCGATAGATACTAAACTTAAAACCCGGGCTATCCCTATGAACACGCACATCCAAAAACGGGATTGAGTTGTCTTGTTCCACTTCTAAAGTAAATTTAATGGAGGGGACTTGGTCATTTAACTGAAGGAGGAAGTCATTCAGGTCACGATTCATGGGCCAGATACACAAAATATCGTCGACGTACCGCAACCAAGGGATGCCAACCCCCAGGATTCTCGGAATGTAAGTAATTTCGAAAAACTCCATATAAATATTGGAGAGAAGGGGCGACAAAGGGTTGCCCATGGCCATCCCAAAAACTTGTTGATAATGCTCGCCATTGAAAGTGAATTTACAATTCTTGATACAAAGCTTAATAAGTTCCAAAACAGTGTGTGCAGGTAATGGTAGATCATAGTTATGTAATTCTCGGGCGAGAAAGTCAAGCATATCATCAATCGGCACTTTTGTGAACAATGAACAAACGTCGAAACTGATCAATCTATCGTTGGTATTAATGCGAACATTATTCAATTTTTCAGTGAGATCCATGGAATTTTTTACGTGTGAATCAGAGACAGTTCCAAGAATGGGGACAAAACATTAACAAGCCATTTGGAGAGTTTATAGGTAATAGAGCCCACCGAGCTAATAATAGGGCGCATAGGGTTACCCGGTTTGTGGGTTTTAATAAGACCATAAAGGTAAGGCAGAGCAGGTGAAGTGGACAAAAAAAGGGAATTAAGTCCTTATGATCTTTGAGAATGCGTTTCAAGCCACTATTGAATGATTTGATGACATCATCCTGCGGGTTCTTCCTAAGTTTCAAGTATGTGGCGGGGTCCTGAAGCAGCTCATTCATCTTTCCAATATAATCCACTTTGTCCATAATAACTAAGGTGTTAGCCTTGTCGCTTTAGTAATATGGAGCTCACTATCTTTTTTTTTTGTGAAAGGCTATTGCGGAAACGTTTAGGAAAGTTATCTTCGTAAGAAATATTCGCAGCACCATAGACAAGGCCTTTAACTATGTTAACCAAAAACTGAAGAAGGTTACACTGTTTTTCAAACAAGCAAGACTATGACAAATTTGTAAAGCAGTAGGTTTTTTAACAATATAAAGGACATACCGAATCCAAGGGCACTTTTTGCATCGTCACTAATGTTTTTCGAAGAAAGGTTCAAAACACACTTTGAGCTTGCTTTTTTACTCCACTGACTATTTCGAATGAGACTTTTAATTTTGCGATCCAAAATGTTTCGAAGTGAAAAAGTTCTCCGACGCAACTCGTTGTAAATTTCATCAAACAAAGGTTGGATCCACGGTTGGGGAATAACAGTCAAAACATTACGTTTGGCAATGCCTAAATTTTTGAAGGTGGACCACTCATTTTGTCTGTGACTTCAATATGTTTCTTTAAAATTACTCTGCTAAAGTTGTTGAACGGATGGTCGTCCATTTGTCTGAGGCGAATCGGAAGGAGGGACTTGGGAAGGACCTGCTCCTCCAGACAATTAGTAAGAAACTTTCGTCGGATCCGAATTGCATCATATTGCATCATATATATATATATATATATATATATATAATATATATATATATGATGAATAAAACCACGAAGGAAAGGAAACACAAAATGGTGCTCAAGCGCTTTCGTCTAATGACATCCTCAGACGAAAGCGCTTGAGCACCATTTTGTGTTTCCTTTCCTTCGTGGTTTTATTCATCATAAATATTTTTCACGTGTTACCTTCGTGAAATAATTTTCATATATATATATATATATATATATATATATATATACCGGGTTGCCCAGAAAAAAGTAAGCTATTGTTTTTAAGATTTTATTTCAGTTTTATTTTTGAAAAATCTGCAACAAAGATAAATAGAATATATTAAAACAAATATTATAAAGACATATAGAAGTACTAAATATAAAAGCAAATTATTTATTTAAATCGTTCTAAAAGCAAGCAAATCTTGACAATAGTAAATATAATAATTGATAAAAGCAATAGCTTACGTTTTTCTGGCAACCCGGTATATATATATATATATATATATATATATATTATATATATATCTATATATATATATATATATATATGTGTGTGTGTGTGTGTGTGTGTGTGTGTGTGTATATATGGTAAAAATTAAGTTTCCTAGATCAATTTTTTGACTCGGTCGAAATTATTGAAGTTACAAAGATCCTGATTGGTCGAAATTGGTTACTTAGAAATAACTAACCAATCTAAACGATCACCTAGCCTAGTGTAACCTGGTCTTCGCGAAACTATATATATATATATATATATATACATACACCAAAAGTGGTTTCTAGCATCATTTCTCATTTTCATTTAAAAAAGGACGAAATCAACTTCTTTTTCTATCTGAAGCTGCAGGCCTACTACAAGTCTAAAATATTACATCTATCTATAAATAAAAAAAAAAACCTTTGCGCGGTTTTGAGCAGAGTTGAGCGGAGTAACAATATCTCTTTCGCTCAGTCGCCTGTTATGATTGGCTGAGTCGCGTAAAGTGGGTGGAGCTAATGTTTCTCGTTCATCTCCGCCCGTTAGGGTCGGATCTATTAAAATGAGAGGCGTTTAAGATCACGGAGTGATTAAGGAGCCGAAGGCGCGGCTTCTTTTAGATTATTTTGATTTTAATAAAGTCACTGGGATATACATGAAATGAGGTGGCCATACACTAATGCTCTATTTCAACAACAAAGGAAAGGAATCCTCTTCCCTTAACCCTTATCTACGACCATTATTATTTCCCATGATAAAATAAACAAATGTACTCAGGGTCAGAATTGACCCAACGACAGTAACTGAGGGTTAATGAAAAATGAACAATAATGAAAAATGAAAAATGTACAATTGGAATTACGTGTTACTGTTCATCTTGAGGCTAAGAGTCCATCTCAGTATCCAGATTTTAATTGTCTGTTCATTCATTATGTAAACATTGGAACGGGAGAGGATTTAAAGGTTATCCTTCGAGTACATAAGCATCATTCTATCATTTACAAGTAGACCGAAATGAAGTAATGTTAATAATATATGATTGTTAATTAATTCAAAGGAATAAATTACAGAAATTTCTTCCAAACATTTCATTAATATTTACAATGAAAATTAAGCATAAATATTTTATTAATATACTGCATAAAAATTATATATATATATATATATATTATATATAATATTATATATAATATATATATATATATATATATATATATATATATGTAGTGTTTTCCTTCGGTGATGAAGGCGACTCCGAGTCAGAAATCTCGAGGGGGTCGAATTTTGGTGGGAAAAATTTTGCAAAAGTGCCCATGCTCAAACGTTTATTTCAATATATATATATATATATATATAATATATATATATATAATATTTTTAAAGAATTGTTTTTCACTCATATGCTAACAAAGTTAGGCGGTCTAATGCGTCTTTTGCCAAAACAACTTTGAAATAGTGAATATAATTATATTTTGCCCGCGAGTTTGCGAGAGTAAAATGTTTGTTTAGTCAAGACATTTATAATAAATGTGTATCGTAATTGAATTTCGCGAAATATGTACTGTAGAACGGTACTAAATCCGGGTTTGTACAATATTTATTTTAATATTTATTTAAAGATAAATATAAATAAAGCATTTGCATGAACAAACTTTCGATGAGATTCTTATAACATTTTCACAGTATATTTGGCATTGTTTTATATATATATATATATGCGCCTCGGTGGTGTAGTGGTTAGTAGCGTCGCTGACTACGAATCCATCTGCCCCGGGATCGAGACCTGGTGCCGACAGCCGGCGCCCAGCAAATCCTAGCTGTTCATCCTTCCACACTATAAAGAAATTGGTTGATAGATAAATGGGTACCCTGGGTAGCCTGATGGTTAAAACGCTGGGCTGCTGGCGAGGCGTGGTTCGGATTCCACGTAAAACTGTAGGTCTAAGGTGGAGTGACAAGCTTGACTTTCGTTAGAATGAACAATTAGGAAGGAAGCAAACCCAAGGTTTTATATATATACACTTGTACCTCGCTTAACGCTCAGGATGCGTTCCTAGAAAATGGAGCGCTAACTGAATCAGCGCAAAACGGGGTCATTATAGCATGTTTATATAAAAGATAGGTGAACATATAAATTAAAGTAAAATAGTAATGACTCTTTTATTAACATATAAATGAAAGTAAAATAGTAATAACTCTTTTATTAAGGAAATATTGTTTATTTAGTGAGCAAATATTATGGAAAATGCATTACAGTATATAGCAAATACGATATTATTATTTATCAAATTAATTGCACTTATATTTCAGAAGAAGGGCCGGCCTTCGGTTCTTCAAGCCTTGGTTTTTTGGTCATGTAAGCATCAAGAGTTAATTGCCGTTTTTTAAGCTTTCTCTCACGAAGTATTTCTTGGTAGCAAGATATCATTTCAAGAACACCTCGTCTTGCCTTGGAACTCCGCTCATAATTGAATCGTGTTTAACAAACTGATCCATGATTTCTGTGATTGTGGTGATGCTGTTGCTGAGGAATTCTGTTGTTAATTTTTGTTGCCAAATTTAAAGAAGCACCCACTTCAACTTGACGCTCACCAGCTTCTAGACGAGACGACGTAACACTTGTAATTTCACATCCAGAGAAATACTTTTCCTTAGCATCTTTGATACACTAGAATCACTAGCACACTTTCTTTCTGACATGATGGGTAAAGCACTCTAAAAATATATGCCAAATTATACAAAAAGGCTTTCCTCCAGAAAGCGCTATAGCGAAACAGCGCAGAGCGGGGCAGCGTTAAGCGAGGTACTACTGTATATATAATGAAAATAACCACGAATCTGAAATGGAAATACAGACTGGTGCTCAAACGCTTTCGTCTAATGACATCCTCAGGAACACTGAAATAAATAACAAGTTCGAGACTATATATATACAGGGCGTCCCAAAAAAATGTATACACACTTTAAATACTTATAAAGGCAGTGTTTATTAAAATACATTTCATTTTCAAAATGTAATAGAATCTACAGACATTATTTAATTGTTTTGTCAACGCCTGTTTTCAAACTGACGTCCGTTCTGGTCCAGGCACTGCTGATAACGCGAAGCAATGGAATCGCAAACATCACGAAACATTTCGTTTGGTATTTGTGTGCATTCTCGTTCAATGGCTGCTCTCAATTCAGCGACTGTTGCAGGTTTTATAGCGTAGACTTTGTCTTTTAAGTATCCCCATAAAAAAAAGTCTAGTGGTGTGAGGTCTGGTGAACGCGGAGGGTATTCTACGAAACCCCTTCGTCCAATCCACATCCACATCGTGCCAAGTACCACTCGCAATACTCCACTCTTCGGTCCGGATCATCTTCATTAATAGCATGGACTAATCTTGGAATGTAACTTTCCCATTGACAGCGCTTCAAAATGCGTTGGACAGATGATTCTGAAATTCCTACCTCACGACTCGCTTGCCGCACAGATTTTCTTGGACTTTGGTGATACGTTTCCAGTACTCTTTCTTGCTTTGTGGGGCTTGTCGATGTCCGTGGTCTTCCGGAACGCTTCTTGTGGACATTCTGAACAGTTCCATCGGCTTCAAACTTATCTCTAATTCGAGTGATGGTAAGTCGCGTTGGTGGATCTGTTTGAAACTCCCTCCTAAACTGTCTTTGCACTTCAACTACGTTTTCACACTTCCAGTAGCATTTTAGAATGAATTTCCTTTGTTCAAAGCTTAGTCTGACTGCCATTATTAATTCTAATGGGTTTAACTTGGAAAGAAAGAAACATCAATTGAGCTATCAGCTGTTAAAGTGTGTATACATTTTTTTGGGACGCCCTGTATATATATATATATATATATATATATATATATATATATATATATATATATATATATATATATATATATATATACACTGTACGTAATCTCATAGTTTAACGTCGTAAATTAGGTAAGTTAGATTAGGTTAGGTCAGGTTAGGTGTACTTTTAATTTGTTTAAACGCCGCAAATTAATTTCTAATTTTTATTGTAAAGGTAACCTAACCTAACCTAAATGTAAACAGAAAAGATTTAATCATTTGTGTTAGTTGGCAATATGTGGTCTAATTAAAATCTGTTCTGTTGTTTTTTATTTCAATAATTTGCCACGTTAAACTACAAGCTTACCTATATATATATTTTTTTTTTTTGTTTTTATTGGGGTTGTTTAACCTCCTTCCCAACATCTAAGGTCATATGACGGAAGGGACCTACAGCTTTACGTGGGATCCGAGGGTCGCTACATAATCTGGGCGCGGAGGACGGGTATATATATATATATATATGTATATATATATATATATATATATATATATATATATATATATATATGTGTGTGTGTGTGTGTGTGTGTGTGTGTGTGTGTGTGCGTGCGTGTGTGAAATTTTTTTTAAGTCTTCCTATTTCCATTTAAGCTATGAATGCATCGCTGAATAATATACGAGGGTGGGCTGAAAAGTAATGCCTCCACTTGAATAATTCTGGATTGTGTAGAGGTAGCCAGATAAAACCGGTTTTGTGTTGTAACTTCATATCCCCACCCCATTCCAGATTGTGTAGAAGTAACCAGATAAAACCGGTTTTGTGTTATAGCCTAATATAGCCTACACTCATTCTGCACGTTGGTTCAGTATCGATTACATTGGAAAGGAGTAAAGACGTTCGCTTCAAGCAACGTGCCATAATTGAATTTTTGACCGCGGAAAGTGTTGCTCCTACAGACATTCATCGAATGCAAGTTGTGTACGGCAAACGGTGTGTTGATGTGAATACCGTTCGACGTTGGGGGAAGCAGTGTAAAGAAGGAGAAGCAGGGCAAGAAGATTTGCGAGACAAACCGCGAAGTGAAAGGCCTGTAACGGCAACCGACGAGTCTCAACGGAACTACGTTGACGAACTGATTCGTGGAAATCGTCGCATTAAACAAAATGAAATTGCTGCAATGTTCGATATCTGCAAAGAGCGAGTGGAACACATTACCAGTATTCTTGGTTATTGAAAGGTCTGCACCAGATGGGTGCCTCGCATGCTCACTGCCGAGATAAAAACTGAGAGACTACGCATTTGCCAAGAAAGTCTGCAGTGCTTCGAAAATGAAGATGAATATCTGCACAGCATTGTGACAGGAGACGAGACGTGGGTCCACCATTATGACCCTGAAAATCCACGGCAATCCATGGAATATCGGCACAAAAATTCAACCCCAAAAAAACAAAAAATTCAAAGTTCAAAAATCGGCTGGAAAAGTGATGAGACTGTTATTTGAGTTATCAATGGTGTTGTTCTCGAAGACTTTACGGAAAGAGGGACAGCAATCAACTCCGCACGTTATATTGAAACTCTGAAGAAGTTGATTAACCGGATCACGAGGGTTCGCACCCACAAAAACGCAGTCATTGTTCACCATGACAACGCACGGCCTCACACCAGTGTTCAAACACGAGAAGCAATTGAGGATCTGCAATTCACCGTCTTGCCGCATCCACCATATAACCCCAATTTAGCACCATGCGATTTTCGCCTCTTTCCTAAACTTAAAGAACATCTCCGTGGAAATCGCTACGAGTCTGACGAAGAAGTTAAGGCCGCTGTGAAATTTTGGTTTCGTAGTCAAAACTCCGAGTTTTACCGGGATGGATTTCAAAAACTCATTTATCGTTGGCGTAAATGTATGGAAGTAAAGGGTGATTTTATAGAAAAGTAAATGTATCGTTTTGAAGAATAAACTCTAAGGTACATATCTGCTTTTGTTTCGATAAAATCTTTCAACCCGTTTAAAATTTATTTGAGTGGAGGCATTACTTTTCAGCCCACCCTCGTATATATATATATGAGAGAGAGAGAGAGAGAGAGAGAGAGAGGCGCAAAGGTCAGGAATCAAAGGGTCATCATAGCATAAATTATAAATTTTTTAACTAACAAAGTAATTTTGGTTTAAAAATAGTGGCAGGCATAGAACGAAAAAAATCTATTCTCGCTAGCTTCTACGACCCTTGACTTTTTGCGCCACCCTGATATATATATATATATATATATATATATATATATATATATATGTATATCATGAGTATTTATGAAAATTTATTATATACATTTGCGTATTTAAAATATAAACAGTAATCTGGTTTTCAGAAGGTTTGCCAAATACGTGGGAAGAGATAAATGAGGTGATTTCACGGTACCTTCCTCAGTAGTTAAAGCTGCGTAGTAACTTTAACACAGTTATTCCCAACCTTTTTCAAGCCACCATCTCTTTCACCAAATTGTATTTTTGAACGTCCCCCACTCCATGGCTATAAAACTTAAGAAACACTCCGATGATTCTTGAACGTAACTTTATTTGCCAAAAAATAACCTCACGACAAAGAATCCAGTCCTGTTTATTATTACAATAATAATAATAATAATAATGATAATAATAATAATAATAATAATAATAATAATAATAATAACCCAACTTTACATTACATTACAATTGATACGATGGAGTTAATACTTAAATTTGTGTGTCATTCATTCTTTTCTCCTAGCACCCCCACTTCTTACTTTCAATGCCCCCTAAACTTTACAAACGGCCATTGGAGGGTGTTACCGTTCCCGTTGGGAACTACTGGTTTAGCCCAACAGAAGTTGTTACGCCGGCTGCACCGGGATTCGAAACTAGGGCCAGCGACGCTAACCACTACACACCGTCACACCAGGGAGGTGCTATAACTGCGTATATGCATATATAAATTTGAATATATTCCCTGTACACCTACCTTCTTATATATATATATATATATATATATATATATATATATATATATATATATATATATATATATATATATATATATATATATACACACACACGGCATGAATATGCTGTTTGTTTTACATCAACTACCAGTCTTTACTAAATACATGAAGATTTTCAGAAACTTACGTTACGAGGCCGGTTTCCAGAATGGGAGAGAATTGAGCTATGTAGTTAGTTCGTGTTATTTTAAACTAGCATGGTACTTTAAACTAAGTTGTTATGTTTAATTGTTAATGCTTTGTTTTTAGTTTCTTCGACAAGATTATAAATAATAATACGTCTGAGAGTAACGGATCACCTGAAGATCAAGGCCCCCAGCCTTCGTTAGTTAGCCTTATAAGGCTAACTAACGAAAATATCACGACTTAACCTAACCAATCGTTAGGTCAACTGTACGCCCTTGACGATTGGTTAGGTTAAGTCGTGATATTTTCTATAGTTTTAACGAAGATATCATTTGGTAATTGAGGCTGGAGGCCCTGATCTTCAGGTGCTCCAAATTAAGTGTGTATCCTTCTTGAAATTAAAAAAAAAAATTATTTGTTTTTAAATAATCAATAAATACTTCTCAACTTATCATAAACTTTTTACTTTGATTTTTTGTATTTTCGCTTTAATTGTAACCGATTTTGGGAATTATGGGCCACCCTGTATATCTATATACAACTATGCATTTTCTGTAGTCAACAAAATAATTGCAAAATGAACACTACCATTTATATTTTTATTATTTCACATTTAGTAAGTAAAAATGAAAGGTGGGGCTCAGTGAAAAAACGTATTATATTCACCCAATCATATAGCTCTAAATCTTTTCACTAATCAGTTCCCAAAACTTCATCAATGAGCTTTCGACATATACTCGTACGTACGTACATATCATAGAATCATATAAGGACGCCGATGAATTTTTCTCCGCAACTGCACATATAGTATTTCTATACAACATAGTTATATTTTTTAAACGCCATTAACCCTTTAACCCTACCAGAAGTACTGGTGTACCCCAGTACCCCTGGTATTGCTAGCGTAGCTTTTATAATGAGTAGGGATTAAGAGTTAAACATCGTATAACTATGGTATCTTTGAGACTTAGTGAAGGGAACCAGTTTTTATACCTTCATCTATAGTTAACCATTTCAAAATGGCTAACGGTAATTGGACGTAATTTCTGGGCAGAATATACATTTATTTAATTCCTGAAGTAAATTCAACGCGTATCTATAATTACTGATATGTTTTTCTTTATGCTCAAAAAAAGGGGCCTGCTGGAGTACTTTCTATTAATAAGTATTATAAACCATAAGTTTTACGGGGTCTATACATCATCTAAAACCATTATTGTGCAAGTTATAAACACGAGAGCCCTAAATTGCTAAACCTCGTAACTCTCCCATTAATTATTATTAGATTTTAAAGATAATTATTTTGACGAGTTTGCTCCGCTTTGAACCAATACCATTTTCAGAAATCGTTTTACGTGACCAAAATTTTCATGGTGATAAATTGCTGCAATTTGTCAGAGCGAGAAATATACTTAAGTTACAAAAGTGTCTCAAATTAGATTTTGTCCTGTACTTTACAGTATCAATATACTCGATTAAATTAACCAATAGCACGGATCCACTCTGATCGTATGATCTAGATTTACTTAAGAAAATTAATGCATTTATATATATGTATTTATTTCACAGTTAATACATTTATACAGACGGACTGGCGTATATTTCTTTTTTCTCCTATTCTTCAGCCCCTTTTCATAAGGTTATATAATTCAGTTTTTCAAAATGATAACAATAACTTGCGGGGTGATTTTGCAATAAATCTAAATGATTTCCATTGCACGCAATACAATGCATTCGCTATTTTTATTATCAAATTTCAAAACGGAATAAAAAATAATGTGAATATACTGCTTGAAAATAAATAAATATATATATATATATATATATATATATCAACTCTGCAAAATATTCAACCTTTTAAAAGAGAAAATGTAACATAAAAAAAGGACCGGCAATATTTTTAAATTAAATTTACAAAATTCAGAATTCAAACTTTGTGTTAAAACAAAAAATTTGAATTCTTTATTTTCAACATTGTGCAAACTTTCCAAAAAAGGTGTTATTTTAAGTGCATTATCCTCACCTGTTCACTTGTAATGAACCCTAAATTTTAATTCTTTTCAAAATTACTTGTTAATATTAATTTAATTTTTTATTTTATTTCATTAGAAGAATTTTTGGTACTTTCCTGTTATCCCGGACCCCGGACTTTTTGCCGAAAATATCACAACTTAACCTAACCAATTGTCAAGGGCATACAGTTGACCTAACCGTGTTTCTTATATGTCCATAATGAGACTTTGAAAGATTATTAATAATAATAACAGAAAAACCGATACTTTCCTGTTAGATCAACTGTATGCCCTTGACAATTGGTTAGGTTAAGTTGTGATATTTTCGGCAAAAAGTCTGGGGTCCGGATTTTTATTTGTTTATTTAAAATTTAGGTTAAAAAATATTTAAAAAAAATTATCTCTAATTTGGAAAAAGGTCTCGTCAAGTATGAAACATTTTGGGAAATACTCGTTGGTAGTCTGCTTTGTTGAGGCCATGTTTGGAATGTATCGTTATTTGCCAGACAAAAACACGAAATATGGACTATCTATTTAAAATTATATTTAGAATCAGATAAGAGCTGGAATCACTTCAGATTTTCTGTTCTTGGTCTTGAATTTCAAGGTCAAATGTCACTGACCTTGAAATTTCTATCTTTTAGCAGCACTGCTGTTTTTGTGGATAAACTCAGTTCGGTTCTACTCCATTTTTTTTTACTTTCTATGGACAAAAACACTCGGCTCTAGGTTAAAATTTCATCGTTAAAATTTCGATCGTTTGTCAGCAGAAGTAGCGTAGGTATTTCACAAACATCAGTGCATCGTATACTTCGTACCAAATTAATAATTTTTCCCAACAAAATTCATTCACAAGCTTCACTGACTCGTGTTCAAAAACAAAAAAGAATAGAATTTTCAACATGGATGTCAAGCAAAGCTTGAAGAAGATTCTGACTTTTAAAAACACTGACGAATGTTATGTACATCTGTCTACAGAGATTAATAAGCAGAACTTTCATTACTGGGGAAGTCATGCTGGTGCTCCAATAGAGCTTCCACGATGTGTTGCTAAACTCAACATTGGGGTCGCTGTTGGGTGGTATCGGGTGAAGTAGATCTCTACTTTCAAAATAAAACTGGAAAAGTAGTAACGATAACGCAAAATTCATATCGTCAGATGCTACAAGATTTCTACTTATCACAACTAATTAGTTTGTCCCGTTAAAGAAATAACTGCATTACTCCACATTCACAGCGGTTTCAGCAGGATGGAACACCTCCAGTGAGTGTCTTTCACACACTGCTTGTAAAACTCGCGACTTTTTAAGGAAGCAATTTTCTGGGCGACTAATCTCCCTTCATGAGCCTGTGAAATGACTCCCCTCCCCCATACTGACTTGATCTCACACCCCTGACTTTTGTTTTGTGGGGTTTCATAAAGTAAGATCTATTCTGCCAAGTCAATGACACTTGAAGACCTAAAGACCAAAGACTATGAGGTAATCAGCAAAATCCCAACCGAGCTATTTCGACATTTGTGTAAGGTTGAATATTGTTAGAAAAATATGGCCATTATTATTATTATTTTATTATTACATTGATATATATATATATACACACCTGAGAAGAAGGGCGACAAGCTTGACCTTCGTGAAATGAGGAATCATTGCACGGAACATTTGAAAGGTTGAAAGGTATATATCTGTCTGTGTGTGTGTGTGTGTGTGTGTGTGTGTGTGTGTGTGTGTGTGTGTGATGAATTTTAGAATTAAACACGTGAAATTAATAAATGACGTGCACCCACAGTGAAAAATGAAAAACGATTCCAAGGTCTTTCGTGTATTCAACAATACACCTCGTCAGGGAATGACGACGTGTACTGTTGAATATACGATGGACTTTGGAATCTTTTTTTCCCTTGTCGATGTGCATCATTTATTTATTTTACGTGTTTAATTCTGAAATTCATTCCATATTATCTATCTGTGTGTATATATATATATATATATATATATAGTTGTAGGCTGTAGGCGAGATGCTGCAGAGGGGTTGACCGCAGAATATATATATATATATATATAAATAACGTAGCACTTTTCTATATAAAACTCCATTCTGCCAATTAAGTTTAAAATTTCAGCACTTATTCCTCCCCCCCCCCCCCCGCAATTTCTTTTTTTCCCGGTTAGGTCAACTGTACGTCCTTGACAATTGATTAGGTTAAGTCAGGATATTTTCGTATACGCAGAAATGCGGGGGGAAAAGGAATAAGTGGCATATTTTAACGAAAATATCATGACTTAACCTAACCAATTGTCAAGGGCGTACAGTTGACCTAACCGGGAAAAAAGAAAATGCGAGGGGAAAAGGAATAAGTGCCAAAATTTCCTTGAAGATGGCAGTTCCATGATATTTCTGTATAATAAATCATTGACTCGTCTAATTTTACATATTTCTCGTTACATCCGAACACGAGGCACCGGACAACACAATACAGGAAAGCAAGTTACAGCACGCTACGCTACAGGGAGATGCAAAAGTAGCCTCAGAGAATGAAATACCCCCTGCCAAAGAGAGATATAACAGGAACACAAAAGAGAAAGAGAGGGATACCAGGAACACTAATGAAAACTCGACGAAGACAAAAAAAAAACCACTGAATAGGGAAGAAGTGGTGGCGGAACAAAAGAAAACAATCGAATCACATAGGGCTCGTAAGAAGATTAAACGACAGGCCATATTCGAATACTCTAAAACAGGGTCGTGCATATATGGAGAAAACTGCAGGTACAGTCACCCAAAAAAGTGCTTCGGTATGATGAGGAATGGAAGATGCAGATACGGACAAAACTGCCACTTTTTCCACCCTCCTATGTGTAGACAGTCACTGTAGAGTGCCTATATTTCCACATAAAGGATACCCAAAGAAGAGGACGGGGAAGAACAGACCCTATCCGAATTAGAAGTAACAACAGGAGCAAGGAAGCAAATTTTTTAGAGGAAATGAGAACTATAAAAGCACAGCTTGCCCTGCTATCAAGAAAGGACAGGACTCCGCAGGTATATTTCCCACACCATTACATACATCACCCCTCTATCCAACACCACCCACCGATAATACAACAACCACAGTGGTACAAAATGCCGCAACCCCAATTCTCCCAAATGCAGCGGCCAAACCAATAACGCCAAACAGGAACCGACATTGACCTGGAAACGACCACTATATAGGAAAACTGAACATGGAAATTAGAAACCCGATAAATGTTTTATACACAAATATTCAAGTCTTCTACACAGACCATGCAGGCTGCAAATTACAATACTTACAGAATTTAGCTACCGAAGCCAGCATAGATATCATATACCTAACGGAAACACACTTGCATAAATGTGAAAAAGGCTGTGAAAACTGCATCGAGGATACTGAATTAGCATTGCTGGACTACAACAAACACAGAGCAGATAGAGTGGCTAGGCAGAGCTTTCCAAACTTTTAACGTTGGCGACAAACTATTTAAGCATAACAATTTTCACGACACATTAATTAATTTTTGTTATCAAATATCAAATATCAGATAATTTTTCAGTAGGTGGTTTATCTGGTAGCCGATTTTGTTGATAGAAAAATCAAAATTTTCAAAATACAAAAAACACTAATGTGTCGCGACACACCAGTTTGGAAAGCTCTGGGCTAGAGGAAAGGGAGGATGTTGCATCTACGTGAAAAACACATACACATGTGAAGTGAAGGTAAACAAATCAAACAGCACAGTCGAAGTTATTATATTAGAAGTAAAAGAACTGAACCTAACCATTATGAACATCTACAGACCACCAAACACCACAAAAAGTTAATTCCAATTTGCTACAAATGAAACAGAAAACATATTAAAATTACATGAAACTCCAGCAACAAATGTTCTAATTTTCGGATATTTTAATTTCCCATTCATAACATGGAAGAAAAATGACGAAGTTATTTATGTCGAGAAGTTTCATGGCAACATTACAAAAGATGATAGAACCCAAGCAACAATGCTATTAGATATTATGGAACATTACGCCCTTACCCAGGAAATCTGTGAAGCCACGAGAAAAGAGAACGTTTCAGATTTAATCTTGACAAATAACATCCTAGAGGGTGAGAAGGAATATTTTAAGGCTTAAACATAAATTCAAAGAAAATATATTGGGAAAACGTAAATAAAGATTTAAAGGAAGTAAATTGGGAATTGCTACTTCACGAGAAGACTCCACAAGAAATACTATGTATAATAGAGAATGAAACCAAACCTATAATACTGAAACATATTCCAGAGAGACAGGAAAGAAAACGTAGCAAGCTCGAGAGGAAAATCAGGACACTATTCAGGCAACGAAGACAAATCGTAAAACATCTCTATAGATGCAGAACTGATGCAAGGAGACTCAAACTAGAGGGAAACTTGGCGAAATAGAAATGGACCTAAAGCAAACATTCATACATAAGACAAACGAGGGGGAAAACAAGGTAGCAGAAAACATAAAAAATAACCCCAAATACTTCTACATGTTTGCGAAAAGGAAAATGCAGTGTAAGGAGAGTATTGGTCCGTTGATAGACGGGGAGGCCGAATACACAAATAACCCAAAAGAAATAAGCGAAATGCTTAGGGAACAATTTAACTCTGTGTTTAGCACCCCTAAGTCCGAGATGAAAGTGGAAAATCCAGACGAATTTTTCGACATAGATACAAATCAACCAATAACAAATTCCGGCACAAACCTATTAATGGACTTCGAGTTCACGGAAGGAGATGTAATTACGGCCTTATCACAGATGTGAGACAATTCAGCGCCAGGGCCAGAATGTAAAGAAATGTAAAGAAAATGTAAAGAAATGTAAAGAGAGTATTGCCAAACTGTTATACTTACTATGGAGGAAATCACTCGACACAGGACAAATTCCACTCCCCTTCAAGAACGCGAACATTGCCCCCCCCCCCTATTTAAAGGTGGTAACAGAGCAATGCCCAAGAATTATCGGCCAGTGGCTCTCGCCTCACACCTTATAAAGTGCTTTGAATGTATAATTAGAGGCAAAACTACCAACTACCTACAAGAAAAAGACTTATATAATCCAAATCAACATAGCTTCAGGGCTGGAAGATCATGCCTATCACAGCTACGAGACCACCACGAGAAAATATTGAAAACATTGTGTCGACGAAAAAACATAGATGTAATATATACGGATTTTGCTAAAGCCTTCGATAAATGTGACCATGGAATCATAGCACACAAACTTAAGAATACAGAAATTACTGGAAAGCTAGGAAGATGGATATTTAATTTCTTGACGCAAAGAACACAAAGAGTGGTGGTAAACGGAGTTAAATTGGAATTCTCGAAAGTCGTGAGCTCTGTCCCACAAGGGACAGTATTAGCTCCCTTGCTGTTCATAATAATGATTGCAGATATTGATGCAGATATTAAGAACAGTAATGTATCATGTTTCGCAGATGACACAAAGATATGTAAGGAAATATTGAACGAAGGTGGCATAAGAAAATTACAAAACGACATTGAAACATTATTCCAGTGGGCAGAAGACAACAATATGAAGTTCAACGAAGAAAAATTCAAACTTCTAAGATATGGTAATAACAAGGAGCTGCAGAATAAAAGGTACAAAACTCTGCAATACAAACAGATAACACCAAATCTACAAGTCAGGGATCTGGGAGTAATAATGTCGTCTGATACAGAATTCAGAGAACACTATAACATCATCATCAAAATTATAACGGCTAGAAAAATAATGGGAATCATCTGGAGGAGCTTCCGCAGCAGAAAAGCAAACATCATGCTCAAATTATGGAAGAGCTTAGTCCTATTAATAATTGAGTATTACTCAGTACTCACAAGCCCATACAGAAAACGAGACATTGCGAACATTGAAGCTATACAAAGGACTTTTACGTCTAAGATAGAAGAAACGGAAGGTGAAGACTACTGCTCTCGACTACAATATCTGAAACTCTACTCTCTCGAAAGAAGGCGAGAACGGTACACATTAATATACATATAGAAAATACTTGAAGGCTTGACCCTAACCTTAGAAATGAAATAGAAACAAACTAGAATGAGAGAAGAGGCAGATTTTGTACAGTCCCAGCTGCTGTGGGACAGGGAGCCATGAAAACGAGGATGGAAACTACTCCTCAGAATACGAGGTCCAAGGCTTTTCAATGCCCTACCAAGAGAAGTAAGGAATCTCCAGCACACCGACCCGAATAACTTCAAGAACCAGCTGGACAGATTCCCGCGCAAAGTCCCTGACCAGCCATGCGTGGCTGGCTACGAGGGCAGGAAGGGATCAGACAGCAATTCCCTCCTTCGCCAGATCTCGCAAATGAGGCGGGATGCTGCAGATGGGTCGACCGCAGGTCGATCCTGAACCGTCGTTCGAACCCACACAAAGTAACACAAAGTAAGTGAGTAACATCCATCGTACGTCCTTTGTATTTGTATAAATGGAACAATAAGTAAGTAAAATTAATAAATAAATAAATAAATAAATTCTGAAAGGTAACTGAATGACAGGAAAAATGATTGACCTTAAAATAGATTAAATCTTTCTTGCAAACTTGGCTGAACAAATATCGGATACGTTGCAAGCGAGAAACAGAGAATACATTTTTTCTGCCGATATATATATATATATATATATATATATATATATATATATATATAGGGAGGGAGAGAGAGAGAGAGAGGACAGACAGACAGACAGACAGACAGACAGCAAACAGAGAGAAAGCAAAACAAACTGAAATTATTCGGGTTTGATAATGAACACTAAATTTACGAACTTGATCAACCACTACCAACCACACTCACACTACAAATAGAAAACCTACATCGTAAAAAGAGTGAATAGGATTAAAAAAAAAAAGGTAAAACTTTCAAACCAACTCCAGCAATACAAACGCCAAAAGTAGAATCCAGGAAACTGAAAACTAGTTACACGATATATAATACCCTCGAACTTCGCGGACTCAATTTCATGAGGGGGAAAAAGTATATTGCCTTCATTTTTATATAAGTGGACATACTGCGGTAGTTTCTTGTTGGAAGGAACGGTCATTCAATCTTTGTTTACTGATGATCTGAGCCAAACTACTTCTCTTTGCACAGAGACCTTGTCATACCGTTTTATTTGGTTGATTTTGATGTCTTGCTGTTGCTGGAACTGCTCTAACCTTTTGTGTGTGTGTGTGTGTGTGTGTGTGTGTGTGTGTGTGTGTGTGCGTGTGTGTGTTCTAAGGATAAAATTTACCGTAACTTTATACCACTTATATTAAGTATATTTAGCAAGAGCGAAACATATACTAATTTCACCTTTACTTTCACCAGGAAACACAAATTCATTTATCATAAAATATTTTAATGGTAAAACAATAATTTACATAACAAAGAAAAGAGAATTGATAAGGGGAGAAAAACAACTTATTTTTTTGATATTTAATGTGGATTTACATCGCACTAAAACGAAAAACAAAAAAATTTCTTATCGCAAAAGGAAACCTCTTTTTACAAAAGGGAAAGAAACCCTAAAAGTCAATACTTGACCGAATGACACTATTACCTTGTTTTTGTTTTCCGGCCCAATCTCCATCGGGGAACAATATGTCACTGTGTTCATGTTCTTTCAATGCTTCGTTTGATAATAAAAACAAATCACAGACAGGTAGTGTGGTGTGTGTGTGTGTGTGTGTGTCAGAGAGAGAGAGAGAGAGAGAGAGAGAGAGAGAGAGAGAGAGAGAGAGAGAGAGAGAGAGAGTTAACAGGGTCATTATAAATGAAACGGAGTTTGGAAGTGATGGAAGTTTGGAATAAAGCGACGTGTTTTTAGAATTGGATTTTGAATATGGCAAGAGCAATGTTTCTCAATCTATGGGTCGGGAGAAGTATTCAGGGGGGGGGGGGGGAGTCTGGTGCTTAGCAGAAAAATCATTTTATATGTAAAATCGAAGTTTATTTTTCCAGCAAAAATCACAAAATTTGTAAAATCAGTCAAACTATTTTTTTTTCAGTGAAAAACTCTTGTAAAGTTACAGTTTTACAGTTAAAATTATTTTCTGTTACGCGTAACTATCTTTACTACTTTATGTCTTTCAGTGATAATGTATATCTGTACCTCCTTTGCATTTGTTAATCTTCTTATATTCGGTTGAAGAGCCTAAACACAAAGTAACACCCAGTCAGTTTCATTGTTTTGCTTTAATTGCAATTATAAACGAGAATCCCAATTTGTACAGGGTGAGCGAAAAGTCCCTGCGCACCTGTCCACTTCCAACACAGTGCAGGTACAGGTTCACTACACTTCTTGCAGTTGCACATGGACTTTTCGTTCACCCTGTATAAATATGAGGTTGCAAATGGAATAAAAACTTTCAATATTTCAGACACCAGTTCTGGATACTCACTTTTCGGTGCAATCCAAAATGCAAGCGAGTCTTCTGTCGAGAATAACAGCTCTAAGGTCTCGATAGAAGGATGTTCAATCAAATTATCGTGTAGGTTTCCCGCAAGAAGACTCTACCATTCTTTCATTGAATTGAGTGAGCATCCACTTCTTCCTAAGCCTTCCATCCTCGCGTGGGAAATATCTCAGGAGTTGTTTTTGTAACTGAAATGCGTATTGAATCATCGTTTAGTAAATGGGTGTCGCGAATTTTCTTTTTTTCTTTCAAAACGGAGTCTCCAGCACAAAAGAAGTTGAGAGACACCAATCTAGGGCCTACGGCTTAACATTAATTAATATAAAATCCTTCAGAAATTTTACGTACATCCTTCATATTTTTGCAATTATCTTATTGGTTATACACAATTTTTTAATACTTTTGGTCTTTGGTCTGAAATGTAAAAAAAGATGGAAAAAGTTATTCGATTCCGTGATGTAATAATCTGTAGGTCTAAGTTCAATTAAAGGAAAGCCTATTTTATATTGGTTGGTTGGTTGGGTTTTGGTTGGTTGGTAATATATTTAAAATATATGTTTTGTGCGTTTCGACAATATATATAAAAAGTAATTTATTGGACCTGTATATATATTTTATATGCAAACGGATTGTTATCAACGAGATAGTGTAAAAAAAACGAAAAACTTTATTTCTACAAAACACACACACACACACACACACACACACACACATATATATATATATATATATATATATCCTTAAACTAATAAAAAACCACCTATAATTCCTTTCATTTCCTGTTTAAATAAAAAAAAATTACCCGCAATGTTTCAACCATTATATAGGGGAGCGGAGAGGGGGTAATGGAGGAGGGGGTGTGGGTAATGGGGGAGGGGTTGTGCAACAAGGGGGTGGAGTTAGCCCCCAAGTTGCATAAAGGGGGTTGAGGGTTTTTTGAGGGGAGAGGGAGAATGACCTCCCCCCAAAGGGGTAACCCTAACCTAACCTAAGAAGGTATCCTAGAATTCAACCACCAAGATTTTGAGCTTCGCATTCTGAGCCAGTGAGTTAAAAATTTGTGAAGCTATATTTAAAATGTAAGTGCCTCATGGGCTTAAAGTAAATGCAAAGCTCTCATCCTTAAACTATTAAAAATATTTTTGTCTTCATCTACGTACTCTGCGAAGGTGCGAGTTTGTGAAGCACAAGCCCCGCCCGTAGGGCAGGGAGCCGAAGGCTCTGCTTATATATATATAATATATTATATATATATATATAAAGCGCTTGTTAAAAACAGAGAAATAATAGAAAGAAATATTCTAGAATGTGCATTTATTCATTTTAAAAACAATTTCAATAACAGTGCGGGAATGTATAAAATTGACAATATCCTGTTAAAATTCCTTTTGCTTCTCATTAACTCTTGTTAAGTATGTGCTAATTGCTTTGGTTTCCGCTGCGTTGTATATATTTATGGCCATCTTGCCTTTTTTCTTCATTCCCTGACGAGGTGTAGCTCTGAATACACGAAAGATCTTGGAATCGTTTTTCTTTTTCTTTGTGAGTTTGCAGCATATATATATTATATATATAGGGTGAATCAAATGTAGGTGGACAGTAAATGATAACGTTTATTTTGAGAATACATATTTAATTTTTTTGTATACTATAATACAAAATAAAATTTAAATAAATTTAGTTATAATATTTAATATAATATAACACAAACACCATAGTTATAATGAACACCATAGTTATAATATAATATAACACAAACCGTATTCAACCTACTGTCCACCTACTTTTGGTTCACCGTGTATATATATATATATATATATAGAGAGAGAGAGAGAGAGAGAGAGAGAGAGAGAGAGAGAGAGATATGCAGATGCAGCAATTTCAAAGATTTAAGCTCACCAGCGACGCCCGGCCAGTTACCATTAAAACATGAAGGAAACTGACCGTTATTATTATAAGCAGACAATGTTTCATAACGTGAAAACAAAAACTTCATCATATACGTTGTTTTCTTTTAGACAAAGCGTCTACAAAAATGGTTTCTTCAAAAAAATATGTACTGGTTTCTATGGTAACTGTGTGGCGTTGGAGAACTTAAATCAGTGGTTTCCAACGTGGGAGCCCCCGCACCCCCAATGGGCGTTTGAAAATCTTAGGGGGGCGCTAGGAAACTGTAAAATTGTTACCTTCTATTAATAAATCACTTATCCTGCTATATTATCTTTATGTGTACAAAGTATATACGGTATATATGATGGCTCGACCCCGAATCCATCGGGGTCGAGACCTGGTGACGGCAGGCGGTGCCAAACCCAGTTGTTCATCCTTCCACACAATAATAATTGGTTGTTAGATAAATGGGTACCCTGGATAGCCTAGTGGTTAAGATGCTAGGCTACTACTGGTGGTGCGTGGTTCAAATTCCACGTTGAACTGTGGGTCTAAGGTAGAGTGACAAACTTGACCTTTGCGAAAATGAACAATTCGGGCGGAAGCAAAACAAAGGTTAACCAAGGTTATAGATACTCTTATATATATATATATAATATATATATATATATATATATATATATATATATATATATATATATATTTCTTTGGTTTGGTAAGAACAACTAATCAGGATTGACCTGCGTTAAATATACATGTATAGCAATATATGCAAAATATTCCCTTATATACATATATGAATTATTTCATGAAAGTAAGAGGTGAATAATATTTATGATGGAAATAAAAAGTGCTTTAATTATTCTTCGTGAGTATTTTCATATACAGGGTGGGCCGAAAGTCTGGATCCATAGGAAAATATTTTTTTAATACATAAATTACAACAAATGGTAAATACTTAAAATGAATATCAACTTTAACTCGTAAATGCGTATCCGTGATACTGTACAGTAGTTCGTACTCCAGTATAAATACTCAAATACTTTTTTTATTTCAGCCCAGAAATGGCTTCGAATCTAACAACAGAAGACCGGGTAGAACTTGTGCTCATGTACGCAAGACAGGGCGCTACACACAGAGAAGTTGCTACCGAATTCAATAGAAATCATCCTGATAAGCATCCAGTAACACATGCGACTGTTGGCAAGTTGTTTAAACGTTTCAAAGAAACAGGAAGTGTACATGATCGACGGCGTTCGTCGTCCAAAAACTGCAACTGATGAAAATACCTCTGCAATGGTATGTGAAACTTTAACGAATAGTCCAGTAAAGTCAACAAGAAGATTATCAAATGAAACACGCATCTCGAGAACGTCAATTCGAAGAATTATTAAAAATCATAAATTCCATCCCTAAGTGTCTCGATGTCAGAGGCCGCCAATTTGAGCATTTGTTATAATTTGTTGTTTATACTGGAGTACGAACCACTGTACAGTACACTGTACAGTATCACGGATACGCATTTACGAGTTAAAGTTGATATTCATTTTAAGTATTTACCATTTGTTGTAATTTATGTATTAAAATAAATATTTTCCTATGGATCCAGACTTTCGGCCCACCCTGTATATTATTTATGTACTAAAAATCACCAAGGATAGGGGAAAACATTATTGACCGAGCACTTTTGCGTGTTAAATACACAGGAAAGCGCTCGGTTGATAGTTAGTCCAGGCAATCTAGAGCAAAAATAGCTTCAACCTGGGCAAAATTGCTTCAGAAGCTTTCTAAACTGTTTCCAGCTCAGGAACCATTGCAGAATAACATATCCAAAATCCGACAAAATTGGACCCCGGGAACACCCCCAAAAATGAAATTCAAAATGGCGGACTGGCAGTTTCCTACGAAATACAATAAATTTTAATTTCGCTTTGTAGAGAGAGTTATGACGTTTTTCTTGATCAGTAAAATGTTTTTAAACACATTTTCGTTTCTAAATTAACCTATATGACACTAAAAATTGTATTAGGCGGCTAGTATTAAACTATGACGTCACGTAATGTAAATAAAATATACTGTATGGAGTGTATGTGAGAATGGACATTGCTACATCTTTATAAACTTATATTATATACAACTCTTTAATTCCTACTACCCACTATCAAATCTGCGTATTTGTGCTTGTCATTTTCTTTAAAACTGTTATTATGTACTCCTTTTAAATACTGCAACACAGTTTATTAATTTGTGTTTTCTGTTTCAGACTGACTCGGTGTACGGCTGACTCGGTGTGCGTCCGCCTTCAAGAATGCAGACCCTGAAGAATTGTGCGTGATTTGTAAGGAGAAATTGGACAGCGGACAGGAAGTGGTTCACATCTCGCAAAAAGGAGCAGATGGTATAAATGCATCCAGCCGCAGCCGTGGAAGCGATATTGTTGCAACAGCTGGAATAAGTGTTCACGTTGTATGTAGGAAAAGGTTTACGGGTAAAAAGACCATTGAAATAAAGAAGCGACAGACCGCAGCCGAGGCAATACCAAGGAAAAGTGCTCGTTTTCATGAATACGCATTTTCCAGTGCTACTCACTGTTTGTTTTGTGATACCTTTGTGGACTTTTTTTCCAAACACAAACCAAAATCAGAGCATGTCAAAATAAGAACTACAGAGTTCTCCGAAACCATAAAAAGGTGCTGTGAAAGCCGCTGCGATGAATGGTCGTTTAATGTAAAAGGCCGTCTGGAGTATTATCTTCGTGATCTTCCTGCTGCAGATTGTGTCTACCATCACACCTGCAGCGTAAATTTTCGAAGTGGAAAAAACATTCCTCGCGCATACTCCTCCGACGATCATGATTCGAAGAAAGGGAGACCAACTAATGAAGAGCAACACCAAGCATTCCTTCAGACCTGTGCTTACCTGGAAGAGAATGATGATGAACAACTGTTGATTGGAGACCTAATTTCCAAAATGGAGGAATATCTTCAAGGAAGTCAGAGCTCTGTCTACGAACGCAGGCACATGAAGAGAAAGCTTTTAGAACGTTACGGAGACAAGATCATAATATCAGGTGAAAGTGGGAAGGCAGATGTAGTAACACTACGAGAGACAGCTAATGAAATTCTTATAGATTATCACAAAAAGTCGAAAGAATGTGACATAGATATAGAGCTACAGAAGATTTACCTAGTAGAAGCTGCTGCAAAATAATCAGAAGTGATATCAAGTCTGTCGACTCGCCTAGAAAAGATGTGTATCCATCTCCAAATGACATCACTGCAGAAAGTGTTCTTGATTATATTCCCAACAGTCTGAAATTGCTATTATCAAAAGCATTTGCGGGACAAGATGCTTCAAGAAAAATAGGTGCAATTGGGCAGAGCATTATGCAAGCAACCCGTCCTAGAGGATTACTATGTCCACTACAGATCGGTTTGTCGGTTCAGCTACACCACAACTTTAGGTCAAGGTACCTTATTGACGTTCTCCATCAGCTGGGTTACTGTTCGTCGTATGCAGAAGTAACAAGATTCGAAAGAAACGCGGCGCTGGCAAGTGGGTCTGTCTCTTTTACTGTTGATGAAAACACTGCAGTCCTTCTAGCAGCAGATAACGTCGATCATGATGTCTGCACTTTGGATGGGAAGAATACCTTTCATGGAATGGGTATGATTGCCGCAATAACTCCGAAGATCAAGATCCACCCTTCTATTCACAGGCGTAATGTTGGTGACAATGACATTAAGAAGATTGCAACCGTTGACATTAGGGAATATAGACACGCGAGAAGCATGTTGAGGGACATCTCATTCCGCGAACTTCCAGTACCCACTGCCACCATAAGTCGACTTAGTCTTCTCTGGCAGATATCTTCAGCAGAAAGAGCAGGTCCAAGTTGGTCCGGAACAATGCAGGCAATTCACGGTGGATCAAGTGTCTCACATCCAGGTGTGGCGTCGATCACGTTCCTTCCCATCATAGATATGTCGCCAACTGACATGACCTGCATATTTTCGACATTACTATATTTGAGCAAGATAGCACGCGATCAAAAGTCCCATGCATTATTACCTTTGATCAGCCTTTGTTCTGGAAAGCTTCCCAAATCATCAATGAACAGAGAGACCTGCAGGACATTGTTTTAATGCTGGGATCATTTCACACTCTGATGAATCTTTTGGGAGCAGTCGGTACTCTTATGAATGTGTTCAGGATTGTCTGAAGTACTTCAAGAAATATACGGACCAAATGCCGTGCAACACATGATGTCTGGAAAAGCTGTTTCAAGAGCGATACGTGGTCATATGATAGTAGATGCAGCTCTTAGTACCTTACTAGTCGCAGACGTTTTCCCTCGTAATGAAGATGGAACTCCTCATGACCTCCATAAGGAAGCTTGTGACCTGCTCGACGATGTTATGACCGCCAAACATCAGTTGAGGATGTGGAATCTTCGAATGCATTGTCTCAGATTGCTACCACTTTGGATGCGAAGAAAACTGACCTACAATCTACTTCGGAAACAAGTCAACT
Source organism: Bathynomus jamesi (assembly GCA_023014485.1). Lineage (NCBI taxonomy): Eukaryota > Metazoa > Arthropoda > Malacostraca > Isopoda > Cirolanidae > Bathynomus > Bathynomus jamesi. The sequence continues at coordinate 129,526 of JAJOZX010005812.1, forward strand.
CTGGTTGGAATATCAGCGAATGATCAACATTGCACGTTCCTTAATAACAGCAGACAGAACCGGCTCGTGGGATTTGCACTTGCAAGCTATGCTGGAGACCATCCCCATAATTGCAGCAGCCGGACATCACAATTACCTGAAATCGATATACCTGTACCTGCAGAAAATGTTAAGTTTGCCTTCTGAAAATCCAGCCGTTAACTAAATGTTCCAGGAAGGTAAGTTTGTGGTAAGAAGAAGCGACAGATTATGGGCCGGACTCGGCACAGACCTGGTGGTAGAACAAGTACTAATGCGTTCCCTGAAAAGCAGAGGCGGACTGACACGCGGAAGTGGATTTACAGACATCCAAAGGACAACGTGGCTCTTTTCTATGCCTCTGTGTTCCACTTATAACTTAGCAATGCAGGAATACACCAGAGTTTTGTTGGAAAGTAGTGAACAGCACAAGGAAATGAGGGGAAGTAGACAAATCAGGGACAGTAATGACATGAAGAAAGTACTTGAACGTCTTATCCCCATTCCATTCTACCTCGGGTCTCTGCAACATTGTAACAGGGCTAACTGCTGATCCTGGAGTTAACGTTCATCAATTGCATTCAATCGGTACGAACATTGTCGTAAAAATGATTGGGAAACAAGCCTTTACATATTCTGCCAAAAGATCTGACAAAGTGAAAACACTAGGATCTGCTTCTGCCGTTGTGATCACTGATGCTTCAGATATAGAAGTAGATCCTGCACTACTGTTTCAGAGAATGATGACTGTTGCCACTGGCGGAGACATGAATCTTGAAGATGTCATGTGTTACGAACTGTGTGCATATCCTCCTGCATTGTTCGAATCACGAAGTATCTTGAGGAAACCCGATAAGTCTCAGCTAGCTCATGCAATAATCAAATACACTGACACTTTACGCATGGAAGAAGTTCAAGAAATTCAGTGCACAGACCAGTACGTATTGGATGGTGGATCTCTACTACATCGTGTTTCCTGGCGTCAAGATGAAACATATGACAGCATCGCCAACTCATATGCCGATTTCACTCTGAAAACATATGGAAAAGCAATCATTGTTTTTGATGGCTACAGCAGCTCTCCTACGATCAAGGACATGACCCACAGAAGACGCAGCACCAAGACAAGCAGAAATGTGAATCTCAGTCCAAGCATGAAGTTTGTTGGCCAGAAGGAACACTTCTTGGCTAATGAAAACAACAAGCAAGCATTTATTTCCCTCGTAGGTGAGATGTTGAAGAAGCACGGGTGTACTGTTCACAACGCAGATGGGGATGCTGATGGACATCGTTCGTGCAGCAGTTTCCTCATCAGAAAATGCAACTACAACAGTAATAGGGGAAGACACCGACTTGCTGATTCTCCTTCTGTACCATGCCAAGGACAGTGGTTTGAAGTTGTACTATCGCAGCGATATAAGACGGGGACCATCTCCTAATCCTGTGTATGATATTCTCAGCATTCAATCATTGTTAAGCAATGACATCTGCAAGTATCTCCTGTTTGTGCATGCTTTCACGGGCTGTGATAGCACATCCAGAATTTTTTCGATCGGTAAAGCCAAAGCATTCGACACACTGATGAAGGTGGCTGAACTCCGTTCAGTTGCAAATACATTCTGTTCTGATTGTTGCCAACACTCTGACATTGAAGCCGCTGGAAGAAAGGCAATGCTTCTGTTGTATGGCTGCAAAACACTTGAATCCATTAACGCACTACGTCATCGAATGTTAGTTGAAAAGGTAGCTACAGCTAAATCTTTTGTTACACCCGAACGTTTGTCACCTACCGATGCGTCCACAAAGTACCACAGCTTTCGCACATACTTTCAAATACTAATCTGGAAGTCTACAGAAGAGAAGATCGATGCAGAACAGTGGGGTTGGTATGTAAAGAATAATTCCTACTACCCTACAGCCTGCGACAAGCCACCAGCTCCAAATTATCTACTCAACATGATCCGCTGCTCCTGCAAGACGAAATGTGCTACTTCAAGATGGATGCAAGCGTAATGGAATGCCCTGTTCAGCCGCTTGTGGCGAGTGCCAAATCAGTGGTTGCGATAACAACCCAAGTACCGGTAATCTATCCGATGATAGTGATGAAGAGGATTAATTTCTGTATGTTTGTGACCAGGTATCACTTCTTCTGTAATGAACATAACTTGAAACTGGGAAAAAAATAATTGTTGTATTATTGATTATAAAAATCTGTAAAAAGCTAATAACATTATATTTGCGTAATAACTGGTTGTGTTGTATATTGTTGAATTATTTAAAACATTAAACTGAAAGAAAAGCATCAAATGTATCTCTATAAATAAAAGCGTAAATTATATATATTTTTTTTCGTAGGAAACATCCAGTCCGCCATTTTGAATTTCATTTTTGGGGGTGTTCCTGGGGTCCAATTTTGTCGGATTTTGGATATGTTATTCGCAATGGTTCCTGAGCTGGAAACAGTTTAGAAAGCTTCTGAAGCAATTTTGCCCAGGTCTAACTACAAATTGCCTGGACTAAGTGTTTTATTCTCCTTGGTAGTTTTTATTCGTCTGCGGACTATTTTTCGAAAACAAATGTTCGAAAAGCAATTGTTCGAATAACATTTATTCGAAGTATCAATTATTCGACATAACAAATGTTCGAAAGAAAAGTTGTCGAATGGCAACCAACCAACCAAATGTTCGAATGGCAACCAAGTTGAGTGACGGTGATTACTCGCTACATGCCGAAATTTGTATATGGATGGTACTTTCAAAACTGTTCCAAACATATTTGAACAGTTGTATACCATTCATGGTGTTAAAAATGGCTTTTCCATTCCTTTGATTTATGCTTTGTTACTTTATAAAAAAGAACAAACTTATTTAAAATTTCTCAACCGTAAAAACCATTGCACCAAGTTTAAAGATTGATTCCGTGAACAGTGATTTTGAACCCACTATGATAAATGCGATCAAAGTAGAACTGAATTCAGTTAATCACTATGGCTGTTTTTTTCACTTTGGGCAATGCTTATAATATAGAAAAGTTTGCGCATTCGGACTAAAAATGAGGTACGACACTGATGGACAATTTGCATTAAGCATCCGCACGCTGTCAGCTCTCGCCTTTGTACCAGCTGACAAGGTGATTGACGCATTTAATGCACTAATTGATGAAGATATGCATCCATCTGAAGCTCTTCCTGTTCTTGACTACTTCGAAGACGCGTGGCTTGGACGTCCTGATAGACGCAATAGGCGCCGACCGCCTAAATTTCAAATTGAGATGTGGTCCTGCTATGAAAGAGTCAAACGAGACTTACCAAAAACCAATAATGCTATTGAAAGATGGCATCGATCTTTTTTACAAGTTTCATCACATCATCCAACTATTCGGAAATTTCTGGCAGCGTTAAAAAGGGAACAAGATTTAAATGAAATTAATATTAAAAAAGCATTAAATGGTATAGAGTGTAACAAAAGTACAAAAAAGTATCGCGACAGTCAGAACGTTTGAAGAAATTAATTAATTCCTATGGAGAGTACGCAAATATGATGGACTATTTACGTGCAGTTGCGCATAATTTGAGAGTGTAGTTCAATAAGCATTGATTTTTTTTATTTCTTACCAAAATATTTTTTATCCTTCTTTAAACAAACTTTTTAATGGTTTAAAATAGAACTAAATTTTCTATTTGATTTTTTAAATGAATAAAATCACCTTTAAGTAATGTATCTGCTTGTATTTATATTTTATTGAATGAAGATTTTCAAGCTCATTCCTTTTTTTATTTCCTCGACAACTTTTCTTTCGAACATTTGTTATGTCGAATAATTGTTACTTCGAACAATTGCTATTCGAACAATTGCTATTCAAACAATTGCTTTCGAACAATTGTTTTCGAATAAATGACACCAAATCGTTTTTATTGTATATATATATATATATATATATATATATATATAGGGTGGCCCAAAATTCAGGCACCATGGGACTGCATTTTCAATGTAATATATATATATATCGGGTGTGGCAAAAGTAACGCCCTTTTAATAATTGTACATCTTTTTTTAAGGTGTATTGAGCCAACCACAAAATTAATTAAATTCCAGTTATTTTTTAGTTTTTACTGAGAAAGTACTTATTATTTTTCTTAAAATGCTGTATTTTTCTTAAAAACCTTATTATTTCTCTTAAAATGCTGTAATTGATTTATTTCCTTCAATAAAAGAGAATAAACTAAAAAGGGCGTTACTTTTGCCGCACCCGGATATATATATATATATATATATATATATATATATATATATATATATATATATATACACGGTGAACCAAAAGTAGGTGGACAGTAGGTTGAATACGGTTTGTGTTATATTATATTATAACTATGGTGTTCATTATAACTACGGTGTTTGTGTTATATTATATTAAATATTATAACTAAATTTATTTAAATTTTATTTTGTATTATAGTATACAAAAAAATTAAATATGTATTCTCAAAATAAACGTTATCATATATATATATATATATATATATATATATATATAATATATATATATATAATATATGGAAATTATTTCACGAAACTAACACGTGAAAAATATTTATGATGAAAACAACCACGAAGGAAAGGAAACACAGAATGGTGCTCAAGCGCTTTCGTCTAATGTTCCTGAGGATGTCATTAGACGAAAGCGCTTGAGCACCATTCTGTGTTTCCTTCGTGGTTCTTTTCATCATATATATACACAGTATATATTTTATTTTTAAACACTTTCTGAAGCTCGTATCGAAGGTTATCACAAAAGGTTAACCTTGGGATAATTTCAAGTGCTCACACTAACTTCTACATTGTCATTCAACGCCTGGAGTTTATCTTACAACAATTTGTCTACATCAGAATTTAGCATTCATCAGCAGAAAAGTATTTTTCTAGCGGTTTCCTCGCACCTGCGTTCAAACACCCCAAAAATCCCTTGTTCTCGCCCTTAGCGTTGGACTTTCTGTGTTTACTTATACAAGATTACAACCGCTCGAAAATGCTGACGAAATTTTTTTTACACCTGTATCAGTTTAGACGTGAGAAAACTTAATATTTTTACGGTTTTTCATTCCTCGAGCCGTTAACGAGTGAAGTTTCAAAGCACCATCGCATAAACATCTTTGCTTATACTGTAGGTTCTCGCGCCCTACAGTCTATTATATCTCTCGCATAAACTCAGTGTCTGAAACCCTTTTGCATAGGCTTAACTCATTTGTCCTACAGTGTTTTAGTGTAATGTTAAGCTACTTTATTGTACAGCCTGCAAATTCTTACAAACTCTCAGAACCGAATAGATTCTCTGAAGTGTTTCCAATATCGCGTATCAGACTTAACATAATATCTTATGTAGACTTATTATTGTTTATTAAGTGTCATATTTTATCATCCTAAATATTGCATTTAATATCATTGAATTACTGTATTTTTGTCCTCCATGTAATTACTCCCTTTGTTCTTGGCATTCAATAACTGTAATATTTGTGCATTTCAATTATTCAATTATTCTTTTAGTTTTACAAATTAAACAAGAAAGCTACGAAGCCTATGAATCGGCGTCCTTTATTATTATTGACATTATTTATTTGATCGAAAAAGCAAATTGGTGACCTATTAACAATCTCTAATTAATCTACAGTAATTACATTTATTATAGGGCCTACTGTCAACAGGCCAATCATGTTCAAAGGAAAGTGTATATATATATACATATATATAATACACCTCGGTGGTGTACTGATTAGTATCGCTGACTACGAATTCACCAATTCACCGGCCCCAGTTTCGATTCCCGGCGAAGGCAGGCGGCGATCAACTCACCCAGCTGTTCATCCTTCCATACAAAAGTAATTGGTTGCCGTAAATAAATGGGTACAGTGGATATCCTACTGGTGTGTCGTGGTTCGAATTCCACGTTAAGCTATAGGTCTAAGGTGGGGCAACAAACTTGACCTTCGACAAGTTAGCACAATTCGAGCAGAAGCAAAACTAAGATTTGATATATATATATATATATATATATATATATATATATATATATATATTACTTACGTTATGTGGATTTGAACGACGGCTAAGGATCGACCTGCGGTTGACCCCTCTGCAGCATCCCGCCTCATATACAGTATATATGAAATAGGTAGAAAGTTCTTTTTACTGTATTGATTCTGAATGTTTTGTCTTCTGAACTAGCCATTACCATTCGCCATTATTATTATTATTGTTATTATTATTATTATTAATTATTATTATTATTAATTATTATTATTATTATAAAATATATCGCCCAAACATGAAATTGAAAATGGAAATGATACGATTTTGTACAACGAACAAAACAGTAATGGAATTTTATCGCATAGGGTTTTTTTTCGTTCTTACTATTGCCTTCTGCAAAACCTTTTTAAAAGTAAAATGAAACCCGTACAAATCAGGGTAACTCGATTGTTCTTACCCTTTTTAAAAGTAAAATGAAACCCATACAAATCAGGGTAACTCGATTGTTCTTTCTCTCGCATAGCGAAAATTTGAAATGAATGTGTGGATTTGCAATTCCTTCGTTATACGCGACACGGAGAATCAGAATAGGATTAAGGAAGCTGGTAAATTAGATTCGTATTAATTGTTGAATAAGATCTAATGAACTCGCTTCATGAGGCGAGCTATAGAAATTTATTAAGCTTATCTGACACGCATTGATTTCACGCGGTTCAACGCGTATGCAGCCCACACACAGTCTCGGTTTCTCTATTGCTACATTGTACGTTCGAGATAGGAATAGATTAGATTTTATATACTGTATATATATAGTGTGTGTGTGTGTGTGTGTGTGTGTGTGTGTGTGTGTGTGTGTGTGTGTTTCATTCATTTTTCTTAAGACTTTCGCGAGAAAGTTTTTGCACTGTGTTTGATGTTGTGACAACTTTGCAACCGACATATACACAAGCAGACAAACATTGTTTGTGTTCACATGATGGAATTATCAGTCATAGAACACAAAAATACGCATAATTACGCTTATAAACACTATACAAAATTCAAGCAGACTAAGTTAAAAAGAATGGTTAATGAGCTGTTTTTTCCTTTATTTAACAGGATGTATAAAACATTATAACAAAAAATTGTAGATACATCAAGCGTATAGCTGTATATATATATATATACAGGGTGGGTAAAAAAAAGTGACCCTTTAAAGGTAAACTATCATATTAAAAAGAGTAAGGGGACTAGAGTTCCCAAACTTCATAGATGCTTACCTTAGCATGTTGTTCGTCGTAATTGAGAAGTTGCTCGATGTGTCCCCCTTCCAGCTCAACGCAAGCCTCTAAACGTGGACGTCACTGATCAGTACACCTATTTACATATTGTTGAGACACCTTCTCCCAGCCGAGCAGAATTCTTTCGCGTAGTTCATCTATGTCTCTTATATTGGTACCAGGGATGTAAACTTTAGACTTCAGGGCTTCCCAAACACCATAATCTTGTGGTGAAAGATCGGGGCTACTAGCCGGCCACATATTGGGTTCGATAAAATTCGGTGTTTCGTTCTTAAGAAATGTGATAGTTTGGCGTGCTCTGTGAGCAGGGGCTCCAGCTTGTTGGAAAGTATATCTTTCACTCTATCTAACTGATATTCGACGAATTAGTCGAAAATATCACGACTTAACCTAACCAATCGTCAAGGGAGTACAGTTAACCTAACCGGGCATTCAATGAATCTAATTGGGTATTCAATAATTTTACCATAGGTTTTGATATTATATACACGTAATGACGTAATGATCTTGATGACGTAATTTAAATTTTTAAAATTAATTATTTAATTTATTAACACCCAGGTACACAACCTCGGGACCTAATCAATATGTGTGTGAAGTTTCATGTTTGTAACTGCTTCCATTTTGGACCTATGGCTGGAACACACACACACACACAACACACACACACACACACGCGCGCGCGCGTCTTTTATAGATGAAAGAAAGAAAAAGTCATTTTAAGTTCAAAACAAAATGTTGCTCAAAACAAAAATAATTAAAAAAAAGGCATCATTATCCGCCAACGAGATTTTACGAGGATTTGTTTATTGCAGAGTTTTTAAATTTATACATTTACTTTAATTAATAAGGAGTCCAAATATAAGGTTTCAGGAACTAGCACCAGGCCCACTAATGCAGCCTATTGAGCCTAACTCTCGGATTATTATCATCCAGCACCATCGGGATTCGAATCCCCGATCTCAGTTAGTGTCTTCATTTCGCTTGTAAAGAAACGGTGTTACTCACTCAGCTACGGGCGCGAGCGAGACTCGCTCTAAGAACTTAAAATTCGATATTGAGAATGGATGCCTCAGTGTATTAGAATGTAACTTCTGTCTTGGTCTTCAAGGTTGCAGACATTATTGATTTTTGGGATTCGTGTGTGTGTGTGAAATCGAGAATGGAACTAATTTATGGACGTGTATTTCGTACTTCTTATTTTATAGACGAAACCGGCAGAGGATATTTGAGATATGTTTTCTAAGACTACATAAATGTTTTTCAGAGTTAAGAAAAGTGAAATGTAGTTTTTAACTCTTCAATGAACTGGTCTTTTTCGGAGACTGAACAAAATCAACTTTTTTGCTGAAGGATTCGTTTTGAAGGAAAGGAAACGTAATTTATATAAATACGTTTTTATTACATTTCTCTTTTCTTTCTCAGTGAAGACACTGAGGTCAGGGTTCGAATCCCGATGATGTTATAATAATAATAATAATAATACAGACATGAGTTTGTGCGCTGGGCCGTATTAGTTGGCCTGAGCGCTGTGCCAGTTTCTGACTCTCCTGATTTATTCGGTTAGACTGGACACTGCCTTATTTAAACAACTGTTCAGTGGGCTGTTTTTCCGCTGTATCGGTTGGTAGAAGCTAGCGTGTTGGAAAGGTTTGTGGACTTGTGAATGTTTGGACGTTTGGGCTTGTGAAAATCCGGAAGGCAGTGTCTGAACGTTCACAATTTAGGTTTCAGTATCAGATCTATCCATATACGTCTATGGTTTTGTGCATAATTTCATACATTTGAAAAATCCAGAAAATACAGTTAGTTAGTAACTTTACAAAAGAAAATATCCATCGGAATTTTGAGTTTCACAACCGAAGCCCGAAGAAATAATTGCAGTAATGTAAGATATTTTTCACGCAGAGAGAGGCGCTGGCATATTGCAAAATGCATTCAAATAAGCAACAGAAGTTCAGCAAAAGACAACGCTACGTGTAGGCTACCTAAACTTAAGATTAAATATCGAAAATTTGAATGACTGGGTTATGTTCTTTTGGGTTAAAAATACGACGAAATCTAAACTTAAGATTTGTTTTAAATATATCCTTCCACGGTTTAATTTTGAAGAAGCCTAAAATAAGGGAATAACAGGCTGAACCCCATATTCCTAACTTCCGCAACAGTTAAGCCGAGCGTCTTGGCCCAAGCTAATTTAACCGTGAGCAGCAGCATTTCGACCTCAAGCTGGAGCCATAATATTTTAAAAAGGACTCAGTCGTAAAGAGGAATACTGAATGCCCTCCAAATTAACTAGGCTTTTCTTGACTAGTGTCAACAAATTTGGTTAGGATACTTTTAGTCATTAATGTTAAACAAAATAATATAGTTTTACCTAAATTACAGTTAAGTAGTTACTATTTACTGAACTAGGACTTAGGGTTGTCAATACTACAAATTAGAATTCCTGGACAGAAATAAATAAATGGCAATACCTGTATTCACATTTCATATGTGAAAGACTCAGTAGAAACCCGTTGTAATTCTGCATACGTGTTTTTAAACCTGTATTTGCTGACAGTAACCTAAGTTCCTTCAAGCTTGTAGAGAAGTTCATACACTTTGTGTGAAAATCAGGAAAGACAGTCTGTCAGTAAATTTACAAAAAACATCCATCAAACTAGTCATGTTAAATATTCAAAGTGACAGGACCTGACATTGATAACTTAGAGAAAATAAACTAATTTGTTATCCAAAACTTTAATTAAATCATAAGAATTTTGAAAGAAAATGAACATAAATCATTGATCCAAAAGGCTAAATCAAACCTCAAATTGTTTACCTTTTCTAAGTAAATATATTTCAGATTATGCTAAATTAGTAGGCCCGAGAAAATATCACTTTCAAGATCTAAATATTCAGTTTCGTACGTTCTCCATTTTTAGTTTTCTAAATTTTACGATCAATTTCAGTTATTGGTACTTTTAAAAATTACCATCCACCTGCTATAAATTTGAACAAGATCCACAAGATCTGAACATTAGCTAAGATCAACTAAAACTCCAGAAATCTACCTCGAGTACATAATTGAGGGGTCTCGTGTCTTAAGGTACTTAAGCGCCAAAATTAAAATTCGCCAGAAATCGCCTCCAAAGTTCAACAATATTCTCGCAATAGTATCTCTCTTATTAATTGAGCTAGAACGTTCATTTTTGGCTAAATTAGAGTTCTAAGTATGCTAATGAGGATGTTGATGAGTTTTTGGAATAGATTTTCATATTTTATATATATTTTTTTAAATTTTCTTATTATGCCGAACTTTGGGTGAACTTTTAGCTGGCGATAGAGGTAAAAAAAGTAGTTCGCTTCATAAGGTTTTCAACCATACTTCTAGTGTCGTAAAGTCATTGTAATCCAAACCACGCGATAAAGGAAGGGTGAAAATAGTGATATCCATCAAAAACACGTTTTCGCCTGTGGTGGCGCTTAGGTACCTTAAGACGCGCGACCCCTCATATATATATACACACTTTTCCTCGTAAGTGTATATATTGTAATGTATATGGTTGTAAATTTGACTTGGTCCGCAATCAATATGAACCGTGACTTGATGGATACCGTAATGAAATTGACTGGATTCTTTGGATCTGATATATTTGAATGTCCGTTATATAATAGATATAGAGTGTTACATATTTGTGGATAGTAGTCTATTATGACTTGATCCTCTGGATCGAGAGGTTCTATCTTTAGTTTTAAATCGATAATTAATTATTTTTAAATTGATAATGTATATGGTTGTAAATTTTGACTTGGTCCGCAATCGATATGGACCGTGACTTGATGGATACCGTAATGAAATTGACTGGATTCTTTGGATCTGATATGTTTGCATGTCCGTTATAAATAGATATAGAATGTAACATATTTGTGGATAGTAGTCTATTATGACTTGCTCCTCTGGACCGAGAGATTCTATCTTTAGTTTTAAACCGATAATTAATTATTTTTAAATTGATAATTATTTAGTTTCGTAAAAATTGGTCGTTGCCAATTTACCGGCAGTTTTTAAATAAGTTTCTTATGTTCTTGTGGTTCGGAACCCACGTAAAATTGTAGGTCCCCTCCGCCACCACGGAGGACATACACAATACACGATTACGAACACAGTTAGGTAGACCAGCCATGAGTGGATCCTAGGGTCTTTGTTGGTCTGAAACATTATAACATTATTATAAGCTGGGCGCACGTGGCTATGTGAGGTGAAGAGCAAAAGAAACTAACTCTACTTCATCAGGCCAACTCGAGAGGAGGGGCGACAAGCTTGACCTTCGAGAAGTGAGGAATTATCGCACGGAACATTTGAAAGGTTGAAAGGTATACATATATATACACTGTATATATAGATAGATAGAGGAAAAAAAAAAAATATATATATATGCACTAAAATCACAAAATAACACGTGACCTTATTAATAAGCAAACAACCACAAGGAAAAGGAAACACAAAGTCCGAGCGCTTTCGTGATATATTCACATTATCCTCCTTGATAATGTGAATATATCACGAAAGCGCTCGGACTTTGTGTTTCCTTTTCCTTGTGGTTGTTTGCTTTTATATATATATATATATATATATATATAATAATATAGAGATATAGAGATATATTATTTATATTTAACCCGAGATTTTCAAAGTTAAAAATTAATTTATTATTTAAAAAGTAACTTTATTATTATTATTTAAGTAATAGTAAAGTATCATTAAATAGTATCATTAAATAGTAAAGGATCATTAAAACGCGTTTTTCAAAAACATTAAAATATTATATCTTTCTTTTTAATTAATAATGAATGTTTTTTAACCAAATGTACATTATCCCAATGAAGTTCGTAAGTGCAGTTCATTTATTCATGTAGCTTCTAATTGAACAAAACCATGAACACTTTCATTGTTTTAAAAGCGTACGTATATTATAATATTTAACTTTTATTTTACAATTTTTTCTTTTAACAAATTTTAAAATTAAAATATAGTTGTAATTTACGAATAAATATTTTTTTTTAACTTTTTAGCTTATTTTTTTTTTAAATATAATTTTTATTGTATTAATTAAAATTTATGAAAATATATCAGTAATTTTGAGGGTTAATGTGAATATTTATAATATTGATATGGAAAGGTAAAAATTGTCCATATTTTTAGCATGCAATGTTGAATTATTAATTGTTTTCGGATTAAAAAGGCTGTATTTCGTTGCGGATAAACAATTGGCTAAAATGGATTCGAGATAATATGACTTTCGGTCTATTGTCGTCATGTTACAAAACTTGTTGTTAAAAAAAATCGGGACTGACAGACAGCTCTTAAGAGCTCTTCAGAGTTATGAGAAAGACGATTTCTTTTTTTATTTGTTTTGGTGAAGCTGTTAAACCTCCTTCGTAACATCTAAAGTTATATGAAGGAGGGGACCTATAGCTTTACGTGGAAACCACGGGTCGCTACGTAACATAAACGCGAAGGACGGTCTCCCATCCAATTACTAACCAGACCCATTATCGTTTAACTTCAATGATCGACGGGAAACACTGCTACTGGATTAATCTTTTGATCTCCTTTAATACCCCCAAGGGTCCCATCAATCCCTTTAATCCGCTAATAGTATTTTAATTCACAAAAGAAAAATAGGGGAATATAAAAATATTTTTACGTTAAAAATTATTCATAGTCTCTCTCTCTCTCTCTCTCTCTCTCTCTCTCTCTCTCTCTCTCTCTCTCTCTCTCTCTCTCTCAATATATATATATATACAGGGTAGGTAAAAAAGTGACCCTTTAGAGGTAAACTGTCATATTAAAAAAAGTAAGGGGACTAGAGCTCCCAAACTTCACAGATGCTTACCTTAGCATGTTGTTCGTCTTAATTGAGAAGTTGTTCGATGTGTCCCCCTTCCTGCTCAACGCAGGCCTCCAAACGTGGACGCTACTGATCAGTACACATGTTTACATATCGTTGAGACACCATCTCCCAGCCTAGCAGAATTCTTTCGCGTAGTTCATCTATGTCTCTTATATTGTTACCAGGGATGTAAACTTTGGACTTCAGGGCTTCCCAAACACCATAATCTAGTGGTGAAAGATCGGAGCTACTAGCCGGCCACATATTGGATTCGATAAAATCTGGTGTTTCGTTCTCAAGGAATGCGACAGTTTGGCGTGCGCTGTGAGCAGGGGCTCCATCTTGTTGGAAAGTATATCTTTCACCACTAATTCGTCGAATATCTGTTAGATAGAGTGAAAGATATACTTTCGAACAAGATGAAGCCCTTGCTCATAGAGCACGCCAAACTGTCACATTCCTTGAGAACGAAACACCAGATTTTATCGAATCCAATATGTGGCCGGCTAATATCCCCGATCTTTCACCACTAGATTATGGTGTTTGCCAAGCCCTGAAGGCCAAAGTTTACATCTCTGGTACCAATATAAGAGACATAGATGAACTACGCGAAAGAATTCTGCTCGGCTGGGAGAAGGTGTCTCAACGATATGTAAACAGGTGTATTGATCAGTGGCGTCCACGTTTGGAGGCCTGCGTTGAGCAGGAAAGGGGACACATCGAGCAACTTCTCAATTACGACGAACAACATGCTAAGGTAATCATCTATGAAGTTTGTGAGCTCTAGTCTCCTTACTTTTTTTAATATGACAGTTTACCTCTAAGGGGTCACTTTTTTTTTACCCAACCTATATATATATATATATATATATATATATATATATATATATATATATATATATATATATATATATATATATATATATATATATATATATACACTATATGGACATTTATGGTCGGCAGTTTCCGACTATGCTCTTTCAAATCAGGGTAAAACTGGTGTTGACGGAGCATGCGCTAAGAACGAATGAGTGTGTGTGTGTGTGTATAAAATTTTTAGTAACAAAAGATGTGTAAATCTTGATAAACAATGTTGGGAATGACGATGAAAAGGTAACATTCTGAACCGCAAGTATAAACAAAGAAAGTCAGAAACACAACGTTGCCAAACAAGTAACAGAATTGAATGCAAAAATGTTAATTTCTATAATTCCAGTTTCACAGGAGAACTTTTTAAACCAACTGTACAACATATAAGTTATGTCATGCAGTCATATATAGTTTGTTATAACAACATTATTAAAACTAAACTATTATGTTTTTTAGTTATGAAACTTACGATGTAATTCTGTTGTTTACTGTTATTAGTATTAATACTGAGGTCGACATTATATATATAAAATGTGATGCAAAAGCTTTGATTTGTAACCAGAAACTTTAGTTAACTACTGTAATAATAATAATTAGTCAGGAGACCAGAAACTGGCACTGGCCCGATGATCTATTTCCTGTATTATCATCACTAGTATCACTGGGGGTACAAATCTCCGATTCCTTGATGGTCTGTTGTACCCGTTCAGGATTTTTTCAATTTGACAGCAGGTGGAAAAACAAAACAAACAAAAAAAGCTTTTTTATTTAATTAATAAGCTTATTTATTACATTTCAGAATAATACATTTTAGTTTCGAGAGATGAAAAATAGTATCAAGAAAATAGAGTTGAAAGCGGAAAAATAACCAAAAAATAAGTCATTATAATGAGAATTTAGAAATATCATTTAATATTTTTTCCAAAAAGTTTGTCTCTTTATGTCTTCTTCGCTACATAAATTCACAAAGATAAGAAAGAGTCAATCATTTGTCGATGAGTTCCACAGGTTCTGGAGCCCCGTGCCAAGTCATAGCTGCGAGACCGTCAAACTCTATACTCTACCAACTGGTTAGGTTAATTGAATGCCCGGTTAAGTCAACTGTACGTTCATGACGATTGGTTAGGTAAATCGTGATATTTTCGTTAGTTTTAATGAAAATATCACGACTTAACCTAACCAATCGTCAAGGGCGTACAGTTGACCTAACCGGGCATTCAATTAACCATATTAAAACTTTCAGGGATTTTGGAATCGTATATGATATTTTCTAAACTAAAATGTACTATTCTGAACTGTAATAAACATTAACTAAATAAAAAACCTTTTTTTTTTTGTTTTTTCCGCCGGCCGTCAAACCGAAAAGATTGCGCGTTCAGCCAAAATGCTTTATACACAAAGTTGCTGCTATAATGGCTAATGCTAAATTCGCCCAGCCTGTTTTGAAAAGAAGTCCCATAAACTCTCTTTTCCTAAATCTGGACAGAAATAAAGGCTGGAATTCTATTGTAGCGTTATTAACATCTCTTCGATGTTTTTACACCGCTTTCTTTTGCGTTTTACACCTCGTAATGGTAACTTCCTCTTCTTCACGTAAAGTTTCATTTTCCTGTTCCTCCTTTTGATCCCTTTACCAGGTAGTTTCCGTTTTATAACCTTGTTTAGCGTCATTAATAATAACATTTCTCGTGCGATGCAACCGTCTCTTTAAAGCCTCTTTAGGTTTGATGTCGGGCATTATTACATCTTCAACCGTTTTAATACCTGAATGTAAAGTATTTGGCACCACCACTTTTAGTACAGGTATAGCTGTCTGCAGTATACAGAAGAGAGTTGCCAAAAGTAAATAGATACCTTCAGTTTTCCCATAGTTTTTCAGTTGATAATAAAAGTGACTAAATAATAACGGATTTATTGAATGAATATATTTAGAATCGTGTTCCTTTCCCCTTTTTGCATTATGGCACGTTCTGGCACTCCATTGATAAACTTTGTCATTTGTTCTTGAAGGCAGTTATCGTGGTGTCTATTTACTTTTGTCAATCTTCTGTAAAAGAAAAGATCGAACCAAGACCGTTCCCGCGTTGTTACTTCATATCTCGGTATAAACTATGGAGGTTTCGTGTCATGCTGAGCACGGCGAAAGTGAAGTCTCACGGTAAAAATCCCGTAACCGAAAGGATAGTTTTGGCTTACAACGGTTTTTATATGTATCTCAATACTGCTTAGGAAGCTAGAAGTAACCGATATTTAATGGGCGTTATCGTATTTTCAGCACAATCCGTAAGAGACGTACCTAATTATCGCCCACAAATTGGGGTTTCATGATACTGCTGTAGTAGATATCATACAAATATTTTACTGGACTCAAACCATTAAGTATAAAGACTAGGTCTATCCATAACCTCTGAGATTTATCAAATAAATCCGTTCTGAAAGCTATAACAGATACCTAGAGTGTATTTGCGTAGTGAAGGGTGCCACATCCTTAAGTCAAAAACCGCTTGCGGAACGGCTTGGATTAAATACGGTTTTGGACTTTCAACGTTTTTGCAAACATCTATTTCAAATGGAGAAGTCTATCTATCTATCTATCTATCTATCTATCTATCAATATATATATATGTGTAAAAATGAACAATGAACCATTCCTATATAATCATTATATGGATTCATTGTCTTCATGCAGTACTTATGTTTGTATGGTTTTTATGTTTGAATGTTCATTTTTACATGAGAAAACAAAATCGCCTAAACGAGTTTGGATAGAATTTCGACTTTTGCTTTCTATTTGTTTTTCAGTGTCACAACCATGCGACCTACCATTTCTACGGTTGCGCAGTATACATGTTTGTGCCATTGGAAGTTCGTTGTGAGAAGCAAATGTCCCTTTACTGTGTCCCTCTAATTCGTCTCCTTTAATTTCTCCCAATAATGACTTACACTGTACGTATGACATAATTTGAATAACTATGACGTAATAAAGTAACGTAATTCCCTTCACATTTTCCCGTCATTAATTTTCCTTCATCATATCTCTAGCATACAATGTATGAAAATTCTTTAACATAATAATAAAAACTATACACTCTATACGTACTTATTTCTATGTTGTTCATTCATACATCCATAACTTGTCTTGATCGTTATCCTTTATTAATTTTATTACTTATTCATTCTCCTACCTATTGTCTACTGATGCCCTATCAACCTATCAGTCCATGTTTACTCGTGTCTATATTACGCACACAACTTATTGTGTTACGTACCGATATGTGTACAATGCTTTATGCATTCGTACATGTCCACTGAGGACGTACATAATTACCTTACATGTAAGTACGTTCACATGTATTAATTTTTTAACTTTTTCTTTTAAGTGCGTTCACCCCTCGCAAGATATTCATAAATGCTTATGCAAGTGGTCAAATTCCGCTAACCACATCAAAAGCGAACGCTTCTGAGATTGAATACCTCCTCTTGCTTTAATGCGAATTTATAAAACAATATCATGCGTTATGTTATATCATGTGTGTCATGTTATATATAAATATATGCCGTATGTGCCCATGTACTTTGTGTTGTACTAATAACCATATATAAATATAAAAACACTGTAAGAATTGTAAATGACGTAATGTACTTTAATGAAACTGTAATTAATGATAATAATTTATAATGTAATTAATGTACTTTAATTAACGATAATAATTTAATATAATGTAATTAATGTACTTTAAAAAACTATAATTAACGATAATAAGCGGATGTGAATTAATCCATAATTAGAATCATAATTGGTGTAAACCAAAATTACAGTTTACTCAGTGATGTACTTAGATTGTATTTTTTAAATTTTTATTTGGAATCTTTCAAAAAAATCTGATCATGTGTTTAAAGGGGGAAACTTAACCTTCAAACTGCACTCCCTCAAAATTTAGATTATATATAGAGCATGTAATTGTAAAATAATGATTACTTCTACTTCGACTTCGATTACGACTTCACTCCCGTGTTAGCAGCCTCTCAGCGAGGAGGGGGCAGAGGCCCCTTGCCTCCTTAATTTTTTTGATTCCGGCCTGAGCCATGGTCGAAAGAGGTCGAACCTCCACCCCTGCAAATTCAGAGCACTACCTGTACATTTTTAGAAGTAAATTACAGTGAAAGAAAGTGTTTTTTTTATATTTTCCTTCGAGACAACCCAAGACTATAGAAAGAGAAGAATTAACAAGTCTGTCGACCCTATAGCGAGAGAAAAAAATTAGAATGTTATAGAAGAAAACTATCGCGAGAAATATCCGTTGCTGCCTCTTAACCAGAACCCCCATCGACTCCGAACCACCCCAGGGCCATAGACGGAAGGGTTAATATATATATTAGGGTGGTGCAAGATAGTATGGTAAAACTTCAAACTTTAAAATGTCAATCTCCTCAAGGCTGCTCTTGTTACACTATGCAATAGTAACACACACAAAATTTTGAACAAATTGGAGCAGATTTAGAGGTCGCTACAAATTGAACATTTTTCATACTAGAATTAGTGGTGAGAGATATACTTTCCAACAAGATGGAGCCCCTGCTCACAGAGCACGCCAAACTGTCACATTCCTTGAGAACGAAACACCGGATTTTATCAAACCCAATATGTGGCCGGCTAGTAGCCCCGATCTTTCACCACTAGATTATGGTGTTTGGGAAGCCCTGAAGTCCAAAGTTTACATCCCTGGTACTACGCGAAAGAATTCTTCTCGGCTGGGAGAAGGTGTCTCAACGATATGTAAACAGGTGTATTGATCAGTGGCGTCCACGTTTGGAGGCCTGCGTTGAGCAGGAAGGGGACACATTGAACAACTTCTCAATTAAGACGAACAACATGCTAAGGTAAGCATCTATGAAGTTTGGGAGCTCTAGTCCCCTTACTTTTTTTAATATGACAGTTTACCTCAAAGGGGTCACTTTTTTACCCACCCTCTCTCTCTCTCTCTCTCTCTCTCTCTCTCTCTCTCTCTCTCTCTATATATATATATATATATATATATATATATATATATATATATATATATCTAGGTTACGAGAGATAGCTGCAAAAGATACACAATATACAAAATTATACATGTACAAAACCCACATATTAATTAGTTTTGGGTTGAGTGACCTTGAATCAAGCATTGACTTGATTTGGTCTTGATTCACCCTGAGTTTGCAGATTTTGACAAGCAAAGGCTGGAAATGTGGGGCCTTTTAATGCAGTGTGTAGTAGGCAGCTGTATGATGTGGATGAAACATTGATTTCGTGACAAAGCAGAAATAAACTTCATATATTTCTGGTAAGTAAAAATCTCAGTAAATATATAATATGTATCTATAAATGTTGACTTTTCATATTATGAATTATTTTAGAATATTTAGGAGCTACAAAGTTGCTTCATGCATATATACTGAAATGTATATAAACTATAAATTAGTGTATATATTAAATATTCTTTGCATATAATTACATATGTATAAAATATATATAGCATATTGGATGTAGCATGTTGGATGAGTGGGGCTTGAGAAACCAGTTGCAGGGGCTTGTATTTGATACAACACCATCAAATACTGGGCTGATGTCTGGAACTTGTACTCTGATCGAGAGAGCTGTAGGTCGTTCTCTGACGTGGATAGCATGTCGTCATCATGTGTATGAAGTCGTTTTGGCTAACGTATTTTCTAGTATTCTTGAACCTTCGAAAGGACCACAAGTCTCATTGTTTAGGCGATTCATGGCACAATGGCCAGTTATCAATAAAGAAAACTTTATATCAGCAGGAATGAAACTTTTTGAAGGAAACTTGTGGGAACTTTGTCAAGAGATGATACAATACCTCTCCGACACTCTTCAGAACAGCAGATTCTCAAGAGATGACTACAGTGAATTCCTCCATCTTTCTCTAATTTTCCTGGGAGGAAGTTTGCCTAAGAAGTACAACATCAGAGCTCCAGGAACTCTTCATCAGGCTCGCTGGATGGCAAAAGATACCTATGTTTTGAAGATCTTTCTCTTCCAGGAGCAAACGAAACTTACTGCTCATGAAAAAAAAGGTCTGAAATTTTTTTGTCTCTTTGTGGCATTTGTTTATAGTAAATATTGGCATGAAGCACCCTTGGCAGTGAGGGCCCCTAAAAACGACCTAGCTTTTCTAACAGTTATGGAGACTTATCCAAACAGGGTTTTGGCTGAAATTGCACTCAAAGCATTTAAGAGACATCTTTGGTACTTCTCGGAAGAGCTGATGGACTGTCACTTTGTGACGATGGGTTGGACAGCAAAGCAAAAGAAAATATGATTAAAAAAATTATCTCATCCTGCAAAAGCGAAAGGTCTGAAGCGCCTCGATTCAAAGCTGTTCAAAACAGCAAACCCATTGGAAACTTACGTCAGCGAGAAGACGGCTCAACTCTTCGATGTACTGAATAAAAACGGAAAGAAGATTGCTCAAGAGTTTCTTTCGAAACCACCAAGTGAGTGGCCAAGTAACGACAACTACGAGTTGTTGAAAGAAAGAGCATTGAAGAGGAAGGTTGTCATTGACTCTGCAGAGAGAGCGATTGCTCTTATTCAACGGTACAATACATAGCTTACCAAAGATGAGCAGCAAAAACAATTCCTTCTCCACATTGTTGAGACCCATCGACGAACGTTTCCTACCCACTCTAAAGCAGTCTTTACAGAATTAAAAGCCATTTGCATGTTCTTTTGTCAAATTTCGTTTTTTTTTCATTTAAGAGAAAATTATTTATTTTGTAGCGACCTCTAAATATAGTCGGAATGAGCTAATTTTTTGTAGCAATTATCCTTTTAAGATTTCAAACAAGGGCAGCGTTGAGGAAGTACAAAAATAAAACTTTTATTTCTTGGACCACCCTAATATATATAATTACGATAGCCAAACTCTGATGCACGGAAAAATTTGTCATCGTTATTGTACATACAAACAAATAAGAGGTAAGGGAACTGAACAAATTTATTTTAAAAGTATTTGAAATGGCTCATAAAACATTTATTTTTTCATTTCATTTAAGTACAAGTCAGAGTATTACGATAAAATCTGACATATAAAAAAAAAGAAAAAAAGGAAATTGCAACAAACAAACCTATATTTTATGAGGCTTTTTTTTTAGACGAAATAAAGGAAGAATTCTTTCCTTTTTTTTTTCCGAAACGTCTTTACTCCATTTTTTTTATTAATATGGAGACAAATTATGAATAAAATGTTTAAAAGATACGTTCCAAAACATCTAAAGCAGCGGTTCCCAACCTGGGGGGCGCCCCCCAAGGGGGACGTTTGAGATTCCTACGGGGGACGTGAGGTGGTCAAGGGTCAACAAATGCCATTCAAATATATATTCCCAAAAATATATATGGGTACTTTACTTCGTTAGGGAAAACTTGACATCCGTCATCTCATAAACACATGAGCTTTGATGTTTTTTATTATTAATCCTATAATAATTATTTATCTGTATTCTAGACGTCCGTATGGAACTGATGAAAACTTTCGCCCTTTGGGTATGGGGGGCGCCATGGATACAAGGTTGACCAAAGGGGGTCGTAGTGCCAAAAAGGTTAGGAACACCTACCTGATCGAAAGAAAATAAATTACAAAAAAAGAATAAAGTCAACACAGGGCCCGGGAAAAATCTTCGTAATCCAAGACAATTTAAGGTCATTTTTTTTTGTTAATAACTCTTAAAAATTGAATAATTAATGTAGGTAGAAAATAAATAAATGGATCAAATAATTTGTAGAAATTAATTAAAAGTTTTCTTTCAATTTTTAAAGACAATTTTCTCAGATTTTAATCTTTTGATTCCTTTTTATAAAATCTTTGAGCTGTCAAACGTGTCTCTTTCACTTCTTTTCGGGTTAAGTTAGTAGGGCTGTCGTCGGAAAGATGGCGCTGTTATGTCTAGGGTTTTATAGTTATAATTCAAATTATAGTCCAGCCAAGTTTTTGTTTGTGGCCAACTCTCTTGCAAAACGTAGATCCTTAAACTAGACCTATGTAGAGTAAGTTAAAAAGAACTCAAATTTATAATTTCACTCAATATAACATGTTAACTTTTAACGGCCCAACTTCTTTACGTTAACTTTTAACGGCACCAACTTCTTTACGTCAGTCTTTAGAAAAACCAGTTGACAAAGTAATTCAAATATTACTGTAGACTGTAGACTGTATTTTCTTTTATATAATAACTTCAAAAAAGATTCAAGTAATTTAATACAGGGTGATTCACTCGCTGGTAACCCCAGAGTATCGTATTAGCGATACTCTGGGGCTACCAGCGAGTGAATCACCCTGTAGAATATAATGGTTAAAAGGCTTCCCGCTTAGAATTTTTTTTTTAGGGAACATTTACTCTTAGAGAGTCCAGCTTAGACTAAATAGTTTAATTTTTTTTATGCAGGAAGGAGGGGCCAAGGGCAAATGCCCGCAAAAGCGCCCCTTCCTTAGAAGAAGAATAGAGCCCAAATCAATTTACTATTGAAAGTTTTTTTTTTTTCAAAATAAAACCAAGTCCATTTTTTAACGTTTTGAAAACGTAACCAAATCGCCTTCGACCAATTATTATTAACATTTCCAAACTTAACCATCCACTAACTATATACACAGATATAAACTCTTATGCATAAGAGTTTCGGTCAGAAGCTCCCCCCCCCCCTGAAGACATAGCCATTCTGGCTAAAATCCATAAGTAGTGTTACTGATTCGTTTATTACAGTAGCTTACTGAGTGGTATTGCAATCTCATCGGATACTAATTTGTATATTTTTACCTGGATCGTATTGATGTCAGAATCTTTATTTTTTTTAGATTTTTTATTGCTGGAGAGATATCGTATGGTAGGATTGGATCAAAGAAAAATGAGTTTGGATTTGGTTGTGGCATTTATTTTCGGTAGTGAGTGTCTGTAATTGAGATCGAGGCTACAATATTGGAGCCGATATTTGTAAAGAAGTTGTTTAATAAATTGGCTGTCTTTGGGGTCACTGTAAGAATTTCAATCTAGTGTGAGGGAGGACAAGGGATTTGTTTTCACCTTTTTTGTGTTAATTAACTCTTTCAGAGTGTTCCATAGCCTTTTTGATTGGATTTTTGTTCATCAATTTTTGAAAAATAATGATCTACTTTTGCATTTTTAATGACTGTATTAAGTCTGTTACAGTAATTTTTGTATGTCTGTTCGGTAATAATGTCAGTTTTCCATAGTTTAAAGAGTGTATGCTCGCGTTTAATACTCACAATGAGTGCTGGAGTGATCCATTGGTTGTTGTATTTAGTTTTAGAAATGACTTTTGAATTAGGAGGAAAGTTTATGTTCAATATATCCATTAGTGTGTCTGAGAATGCTTAAAATTTTGCTCCAATGTCATGGTTACTTTCGATTATTCTTGTCTAGTACAAAGCTGTTATTTCTCTCAGGAACTTTAATTTGTTATTATAGCAGTACGATCTATAGATAACTTTTATAGTTTCCTTTGATGAGAAATGAGTACTTAATTAACTTGCCTACGTACACTTGTGTTATTTGTGATATTTAATATAATTATACCCAAGATACAGTCAAACGGGGACCACACCCAGATCTGATCTAGCAGAGTAGAATTTCTAATTTCATTGTGAAGTCTAGTTGGCTTTGTAATAGCTAATTTAAAACCACTCGCGGTTATGATGTTGTGAAGGAAGCGTACGTCATTATATAAATAAATGTTCTTTTGTGAGATCAATACTTAAATCTCCTGCATTAACGCAATTATTACCAATGTAATTGGAGGCTATAATATATTTGTAATAAAAATTGGTACATTACCATCGGTGGTCGTAAATGACCAAAATTGAATACGGAGTGTTATGAATAACCATTTCAATTGCTAGTGTTTCTGAGGTATTGTTTATGCTTGTTAGTTCTGACTTTTACTCCTGTAGTTTGAGTCTACAAAATATATTTACACCTTCTCCCCTATTGTTGGTCCTACATACATGGTAGCTTGTGTAACCTGGAATATTAAAAAAGATCTTATTATTCCATTAAATCAGGTTTCAGTTAATATAATACACGTGAATTTATGTTGTAATAATGTTAGGTTGCCTCTCAATTGGTCAAAGTTGCTTGGATAAATTAGGGTAATACGGTAATAGAAATAATAACAGTTAAGAAAAAAAATATACAGCACATGTACAGACACACACCCACACACACACACACACCCACACACACACATTATATATATATATATATATATATATACAGTATAATAAAATAAAAAGCGGTTGTAGTAAAGCATATTATATATGCATCCATAGTGAAACTGTAAAGTTGAAAGTTAGAAAATTATAGAATTATGAAAACTTAAAGTTAAAAATTAAAATAAAAATAAAAATTAATATTATTATAAAATCTTAAAATTAACGATTATTTAATTTGAAGGACTATAATGAGAATAGCAAAATTATAAGATAATTATAGAATTTGAAGGACTATGTGACTAGCATAATTATAAGATAATTATAGAATTTGAAAGACTAGATAAATAACAAAATTCTAAGATAATAAGAATTATAAAATTTTAAGTTCGAACGTTTTCGTATTATAAAAACTTAAAATTTAAATTTAGATAAAAAATAAAAAATTATATAATTTTAAAATCTTAAAATTAGCAATTACAGAATTTGAAAGACTATGAGAATAGCAGAATTATTACATCATAAGGATTACCAAATTATAAAATTTCAAGACGGCATAAATTTACGATTTTTTTTTATTTTTAATATTATTATTATTATTATTATTATTATTTTATATATGAGTAATGATACATAATGATAAGTTATGTAGTGATTGGTTTACTTAACAGGCGGGTTTTGCTGAAGGCAGTTCTATTTGTATGAGTAAATGGCGTCGAAAGTTGTCGAAATCATTCTGAATATGAATCGATATTCTTTGTCCTTCCTGCGTCTTACGAGCATATATTAATTATGTCGTCCCGTACATAACATAAATAAATTATTTTTTCTTTTTTAAGTTTTAATAGTTTAGCAAAAATTTTTCTTCTGTATTCCCAGAGTGATTCATTAATATACAGGGTGATTATAAAAATGTTAACACTTATATGGTTTTTTTTCTGTTACAGGGATTTGAAGAATACCACCAGCCTTAAGGCTCTGGAAGCAACGTTTGACCGCTTTCATACATGCATAGATATCCGTGGACATAGAGACTGTATGAAGCACTGTTTGCATCACAAAAAATGTTTACAAATAAATTGGAAATATAAAATAAAACCCCATATACTGTAAGTGTTAACATTTTTTTTAATCACCCTGTATATATTAAGTTTGATATTCATAACTGCATTGCTTATTTTCGATTTCCACAGCCGGTCGCTTAATTTAAATTTTCTGATTCTTTTGTGTCATTTATTATTTTTCCCAACTCAGTGTGGCTTCCCTAATGCCATTTTCAGGAATGTTTATACTGAGTTTGTTTTTTGATGGCGTTTCTAACAATTTCAGTGGAGCTTTCATTTGGGGAGCCTTGAGGGACTTGGCGCAAGGTCTACAGATAAAGTATAGGATTTTTTGAGCTTCGTGTTTGAGGTCGCTGTTTAACCTCTCATTTTCTATTGCTGGGTTTTGTAGTCGATCTTCTATCGTGGATATTCTCTCATTAAGAGCGTTTATACACTGTTTTAATTCTTTGTTTTCTTCTTCTTCTAATTATTTATTCTTTAGTCTTTCACCCTTTTCTGTCAAGCATTTTAGGATAAAAGATAGCTTATTGTTTATTATCACCGGTAAACTCCTGCATTTCCTCCTTTTTTTCGCTTGAAATTTCTCAATCCGTTAACAGAGACATATCTCTCTCGGGGAAGCAGCGCTAATGCGGAGGGAGAAGGCATACTTCTCTCCTGTTCCCTCACGGAAACTCCTGGAGATGAGGGAGTTGGGTTGCCTGTTTTTGATTTTTCGTTTCTTCTTTTTGCCATTTTTTTAAAGTTTATTCACTTGAAATTTAGATATTTGTTGATAGTTCTTGGAAGTCTTAAAGAGAGAATTTGACTATTTTTAGATATCGTTCTTGCTTTACATAAAGTTTTTATTTAGAGTATGTAGTTAAAATTCAGTCGTTCGTTCGTATGTTTGTTATTTCAAGGTTACGGGTGCAGCTTGTGACCCTGTAGGACTAAGAAGGTAGTGCCAGATGTCGCTACAAAAATTTGAAGATGTTTTTTTATGTAATATTATTGGTTAAGTAATGTAGATTATCCGGTGAGATTGTAACTGTGTAATCTTGGCACGTTTACAATTTTGTTGGAGCAGTAACATAATGGATCACTGATTTTAAACACTGTTAATTTTTATAGGAAGAATGAGCACGAAACTGCCAAGCGTCACCGGCACTGACACAAAATCGAATATTACATTCTTGATAGGTATATTTAATGTTAAGATGTTGAAATAATCAAGAAAAAATTCTATATGTGATGAGTGCTTAACCCTTAAACCCTACCCGAGGTACTGATGCAGTGATGCATCCCAGTACTTCGGCTATTGCTAGCGTAACTTTATATTGGGTAGGGATTAAGGGTTAAATACTAAGACAGTGTCATCCACAGTTCTTCTATAATATACAAGCTTGAATTTACTAGGGCAACTTTTTAATCAAAGTTCTTCATAATGGCATAAAAATGCGTTTGCCAAGGTGAGGACCAAAGAGGAACCCATAGCTATCCAATCAATTTCATTGCTATTAAATAAGCAAAAGTTATCGTAATACGTTATTTCAAGAAGAGTTTTGAACTGAATTCGGTTGAGTCCATTAACAAGTGTTACTAGTAGTGAATAACTTATGTAGGATAATTTCTATCGTTTTTGTTAATGGTACATTAGTAAATAATGATGAGACGTCAAAACAGCCATAGTCAAGAAGTCGACATGACCAATCGTTTTTACATCATCAACAAAGTCAAAAGAATTCTTGATTAAGTACCGTAGGTAAGATTTGACAATAGGGGTACAGAAAATGTTGCTAAATTATAATTAAATGTTCCACAAACCGAAATAACAGGTCTTAGTGGTCTAATTTGGTTTGTGGACTTTGGATTATATCGTATAGAATTCCTGGCTTAGAACCGGAGGTAAACAATGAATTGTATGTATTATCATCAATAATGTTACTTACTATTTTCTAATTTACATAAAAACCTATTAAGAGCTTATCCCCAAGTTTTAATAATTTAAACAAGATATTCTCTCTACTTCATTAAATTTAGACGAATCCTACAAAATTGTCTCCATTCTATTAACGTAAAAGGGGTAATCAAGTAATGCTACTCTTCTCTTACCTTTATCAGGGCTTGTAATGATAACGGAGTTATCCTTTTTTTTTAAATCATTGAGAATTTTAAAATCTCGCTTATTAAAAAGGAGTGGGGGTGGGTGGGAACACTTTATGGGGTCTTAAAATTATAAATTTTTTTAAAAGAAATAAGCACTATTCGTTTTAATAATTACGAAACGAGAAATCACCATTCTTTATATCATTAACAAAATTTTCAAAGCTAGAGAAGTCTGTATAAAAATTTTTATTTTATAATGACGTAGATCAAAGTTTAAACCTAAAGACAATATTTTCTTTCTTTTTAACACTTAAAATTTTAATAGAAACGTTGAAAAATTGAATCTATTTGGATTATTAGAACAAGATTGAGTGATTCCTAACTTTCTTTAGTTTGGCACTTGTGTACCTTTTTAGCTCTATTAAGTATTTGTTGAAACGTTTCAAATAGAAAATAAATAGGAAGGTTTGCTGTCATCTTGGTCCTTCTTCTCATCTCTCTCTCTCTCTCTCTCTCTCTCTCTCTCTCTCTCTCTCTCTCTATATATATATATATATATATATATATATATATATATATCTTTCAACCTTTCAGGTGTTCCGTGCGATGATTCTTCATTTTACGGATCATTGCCCTTCCTCTTGAGTTGGCCTGGTGAAGTAGAGAGTTGGTTTCTTGCGCTCTCCACCTTACATAGCCAGGTACTCCCGGCTCATATCGTAGTTTTCTGAGCTAGGCGTCTAGTCTTCTTTTGAAGATTTCCACCACTACACCAGTTGTGTTCCGCAATTCCTTAGGCAACTGGCTGAACAGGCTTGGCCCTCTCACAACAAGGTTATTTTCCTTCAAGGTTGAGGATATTCCTTTTCTAGACTTTAGTTTCGGAACATGACGTATTCTTCCTTTCCTACTTTCCACTGATGTTTGAGTGGTTATATATGGAATATCATGTACGAGCACGCACAATTTTACATAAAACATAAATTACCCCCATCAGGGTTCGAATCCACTACCTCTTTAATAGAAGGTGAGGGCGCTAGCCACTAGATTAGCGCCTTCACTTTCTATTCAAGTGGTGGTGAGTTAGAATCCTGGTGGGGGTAATGTTTGCTTTAATATATATATATATATATATATATATATATATTATATATATATATGGGATGAATTTCACACTTAAACACGTGAAATGAATGAATAATGCAATAATTTTTTCTTTTTCTTTGTGGATTTACATCATATATACTATATATATATGAGAAGGGGTGGAGGTTAAGCATTGTTATCCTTAGGCACAACTCTGTCGATTGAATCTTTGACCATCAAGCAGAATATGCACTGAAAAAGTTTTGTTGTTAGCCCAACAAAGATGAGTATTGTTGAGGATATTGTTGATTATTTTAGTTGATCTAAACTATTACTATTGTTACTCGTACAATAAATGAATTGGTGATACGAATGTACTGATAAAAACAAATGTTGTTGAGCCAAGTATATTTTGTGGACAGACGTAAGCGCCATCTGTGATGAGTTTTGAAAAATAGTTGAGAAAGTAGTTGAAGAATTTTCGGAAAATCTATAGGATTAACTGATTTAAAGGTACATAATAATAAACTCTTCTAGCCTACTGTAACAACATGTAAAAACTATTACTGAAATTAGTTAGCCTTCTGTTATAAAAAAAATATATATATACAGTATATAGTGCAAATTTTACCAAATGAATATTTACTAAAAACTGTAATGTAATTCTGCCATTCCTAAATTTTGAATAAAAATTTGCATTTATCTTTGGAAATTACTGAAATGAGTTAACGATTTCGACATTTTTTGCGTATTCACAATAAATTAAGTATCGTAAATCGGGGTGATTTCGGACAGGTGGTGACTTCGGACAAAATTCGAGTAAAAAGTTCTACTATTAAATAGTTCCTCAGTGAAATAATAAGAATAAGAAATAGGAGGGGAATGTTCTGATGCAAACAGACTTTTGTTTACTTATTTCATTTAGGAGATATTTAATAGTAGAACTTTTTACTCAGATTTTGTCCGAAGTTACCCCGTGTCCAAAGTAGTCACCCCGTGTCCAAAGTCACCCCGTGTCCGAAGTCAATCCGTTTTACGGTAGTAATTTTGTTGGAGTGAGAAATTTTTATTCTTCTCTTTCGCGAGAAGGTATTGGGTGGTTCCATCGTCAACATTTATTGCTTTTAGAGGGAGTTTTTTTTCTCCTTGTGGGGTTCAGATCCTCGTAACTACTGTGAAGACTTATCAACCCAACTAAGCACGTCCGGTTTAATTCCGGTCACCAACCGATTAAGTTCGGGAATGTTTTGTCTTTTTCGTTCTCGTTTCCTTTCCTCTTATCTTCGTTGTACGCCTTCCTTCTACTTTCTCTTTTGTCTCCTTCTTTCTTCTCTTGCTCTTCATTATTTAGGGAGTACCCTGTAGCTTATTATGATATTAAAACAATTGTCCAATACGAACTAGAAAGGGTAACTCATCCATTAATGAGTATCGTTGCATAAATATGGTCTATTTAGTAGACCATATTTATAGTAGACCGTATTGTTTTATATAGTAGACTTTACCATATATGTGTTGGTCGGTGAGTCATCATTTCTAACCAGAACCACAAAATGTTTTTTAGAATTCCGAGCAAATATAATATATATATATATATAATATATATATATATATATATATATATAATATATATATATTATATATATATATATATATATATATATATATATATATATATGAATTTTCAGTGTTTGTAACTGTTTGAGGGACTAAGACAACAAGTGACACATCAAAACTTTACTGTCACACCAACAATACTTTGGAGTTTTCGTAACTATTACATATGTGTTGAGCGAACAACATTATATTAACAAAACCAGTACTGTTCATTCAACTATTTTTATAGGTGTCTAGTATATAACAATATCTATTGCTGTCACAACTATTGTCGCGGTTTCCTCAACTAGATACCGAAAAGGACAATGTCATATATATATATATATATTTTCCTCGAATACAGTATATATGCACTGCTATTCTTTTAACAAAAGAGATGAAATATTTAAGTCGTAAACGTGTATACGCAGGATTTAAAATCTCTGAGGATATTTTGCAAGATAAAACCCTGGACAAGCTTCAAGAAGTAGACTCATGGAATCAGGAAATGACATCATAAAAGATGTCTGTAAAGCAATGAAAGGCAGAGGAGGACGGGGAAGAAAGAAAACCCAAAAAGGAAGAAAGAAAAACCAAAAGGAAGAAAGAAAAACCAAAAGGAAGAAAGAAAAACTAAAAATGAAGAGAGAAAAACCAAAAAGGAAGAAAGAAAAAACAAAATGGAAGAAAGAAAAACTAAAAAGGAAGAAAAAAAAACTAAAAAGAAGAAAGAAAAACAGTTTCAAAATCATGATAAGACAATGCGAAGAAAAAGAAAAGAGAAAATGAACCCATCAGAACTCTCAAGGTAATTTTTCTTTAGAAAACAAATATAAAAACAGGTCAAATGTTAAATAGTTAACGATCTGAGAGGGTTAAGGCCTAATATGGATCTTTTTTCAAGAATCTTACGTATATATTAGCATCGTCTTTGTTTTATAAATAGTATTTCATCTGCTCCCGACATTGGATGAAAGAGAAATCAGACCTCAAGTATACATTCAAACATCCAGTAAACAATCAATTTTGCGCAACACACCCTTTAGCACATTTAGAATTCGTTATTGTCAGTTCTGGTGAACTATTTTTGACCCTATATACTGTATACTTATATCAAAGCGAAAGTGACTCAGGCTTATTGGATACTGATTGTTCGACTGATTCATACATCTATCCAGAAATCATTTTATTCCTACATTTTGCAACTGTTGTGAAATATATTTAAGTGAAAATGGCAATTAACATCGACAGCAAGTCATTATCTTTACAGTGCGTGCTAACCAGTGATGTAGGTCTCGAGATCGGTCTCGGTCTCGAGACCGATCTCGAGACCCAATTTGCAGATCTCGATCTCGATCTCGGTCTCCGCTATTTAGATCTCGGTCTCGATCTCGGTCTCGACAGACGCGGTCTCGGTTTTTCTCCCCGAGACCTTTCGAGACCTCTCGAGACCGTAATGAGAAATACATGTTATTGGCATACTCATGATGGTGGCTTGGTTGAACAGACACAATTCAGAATGTTTATGAAAGTTTGTAAAGTAAGGGACTCTAGGTATTCACTAATCAGTCGCCCTGTTTTGAGTTGCCACGTTTGTCTTGCGGGTGTGTGTGGGTCTGGATTTTTTTTAGGTTAGCGCTACAAAAAAATTTGTCCCCCCGCGACCGTCAGATTAATTTTATTGAAATGGAAACATTAAATAGAGAATTATTTATATTTATTTATTTATTTATTTATTTATTATTTATATTTATTCATTATACCGGTATATTTTTTATCATTAAAATTCATTATAGATCTCTTTGGGCTCAGTGGATGTTGAATTAATGTTATATATATATATATATATATATATATATATAATATTATAATATTATATATATATATTAGGGTGGTCCTCAAAAACGAATTTTTTATTTTTACTGCTCCCACCCGATAAAGTAGTTCCACTTCATAAAAAAATTATTTTGGCAAAGTTTTTACCAGATCCGATAATATTTAGGGTGGCTGTCAAACTTTAAATTTGAACGAAATCCTTAAAATGGGCAAAATCTGCAGCATCTAAATTTGCTGGCCACTTGTGGTACCTATCTGAGGAAATGGTGGGATTGGCACTGTTTGATGCTTCTGTATCAGTAGACACAAAAGATTAATTGTAAAGGGAATTAATGAGACAGAAGGCAGCCTAAAATGTCCTAAACGTGTGAGCCTTCGTCAAGATCATCTCCCAACATTGGATTCCTTGAGCACGAGAAACTTTCAAGCTTATACGGGCCCTCAATATCAATACTGCATTTATGCAAAAAGACCCGTCAACATGGGACTCAGATGATGAGTTTCAAGAGGCTCTTCGGAAAGTTGAAAACATCAAGGTCGTGAACGACAATGCCGAACGCGGGATTGCACTTATCCAGGATTATAGTGGAAAAAACACTAAGAATGAAGAACAACTTCAATACCTATTGAAAGTCGTGGAGCACACAGGAAGAAATATCCTGAACCTACTAAGAAGATCTTAAACAGTGAGCTACAGTGAGTGGTCTTGCCAGCCATGACGATTCAAAATAGTACGTCATCAGTGTTATGTATAACGCTTATAATTTAAAATATACAGGGTGTCCCAGAATTAACTATCTATTTCAATGAAATCGGACAAATTTTTTAAAAACTCACTTTTATTTATGTTTATCATGTTTAATATGTGTTAAAAATGTATAAATTTCTAAATTTTTTTAATAATTTTATTTTCATAATTTTTTCATTATCTGGTCAATGAAAGACCGTCTGAAGTCATAGATGGCAAAGAGACTCTCCAAAAGTTAACGTGTGGCTTGGAATGACCAAATCCAAAATTTATGGCCCATTCTTCTTTGCGGAAGCAAC
This sequence comes from Bathynomus jamesi, assembly GCA_023014485.1. NCBI lineage: Eukaryota > Metazoa > Arthropoda > Malacostraca > Isopoda > Cirolanidae > Bathynomus > Bathynomus jamesi. The sequence continues at coordinate 162,554 of JAJOZX010005812.1, forward strand.
TGTAACAGGTACCGTCTACCTTGATATGCTTCAGCAGTTTCTCGAACCACAGCTTCTTGATGATGGCATTCTTGATAATTTTGTGTTTCAACAAGATGGAGCACCATAAATTTTGGATTTGGTCATTCCAAGCCACACGTTAACTTTTGGAGAGTCTCTTTGCCATTCTATGACTTCAGACGGTCTTTCATTGGACCAGATAATGAAAAAATTATGAAAATAAAATTATGAAAAAAAATTTAGAAATTTATACATTTTTAACACATATTAAACATAAACATAAATAAAAGTGAGTTTTTAAAAAATTTGTCCGATTTCATTGAAATAGATAGTTAATTCTGGGACACCCTGTATATGCAAAATAAAAATCTTTTAACTACACATTATATCAGTGGTTCCCAAGTGGTGATCCATGGATCCCTGGGGGCCAACTGAGATTGTTCAGGGGGTCAATAGAAAACCCCCGCCTTGAGCGGGTAATACCCATCGTAATAGGGGGGGGGGGGGACTCACGGGCAGTTTTGTGGTAACTTCAAGCTTCGACAGCCACCTCTAATTATTATCCGATCGAGCTCAAATTGAAGCAGAATTATTTTCTTATTAAGTGGAACAACTTTATTGGGTGGGAGCATGTAAATTACCAAAAAAAAATATCGCCTCTATAAGGGAGGACCACCCTAATATATATATATATATATATATATAATATATATATATATATATATATATATATATATATATATATATATATATATATATATATATATTATTTAGACCTTATGCTAATTGCCATGCCTCTGTTTATAGTACCGATATGTCAATTTATTTTTCATAGAAATGGTGTTGGAAAAATGCTATACAGGAAGCTCAAGCACGGAGAATGAGCAGATACAGAGAGACAGCGCTCATTCTCACAGCAGCGATGACGAAATAAAACAGTCAACCAAAGTTCCGAGACTAATGGCAAAATATCAAAGCTATCGGTCCAAGCAGAAGAACGTTGAAACTGGGAAGATTTTGAACCGCAGGGAACAGTTGCGGCGGTACCTCTTAGAGATCGATGAATCTCATATTTTAGACAACTGCTCTCCAATAAAGTTTTGGCACCAGAAAAGGGATAAATTCTCATCACTGGCCAATATTGCCATGACTGTTTTAACACTGCCTGCCTCTAATGCTCCAATTGAGCGTGTATTTAGCCATGGAGGCATAATAATGAGGCCCCACAGAAGTCGAACTTCAGCAGATCTTCTGAGCATGCTGATGTTCCTTAAGTGTAATGAGCAATGTTCCCTCTATTTTTTTTTAGTCCATGTGCGCAAGAAATTTTCGTTGTGCATACATTTAACCCTTTCATACCCAAATTAAGTCGAAAAGTAAAAAAAAAAATTGGGATATAAAAATCGTTTAATTGGACCCAAAATAACTGAAAAATATATTTTACAAAGTTTTATTGTTCATAATTAATAAAATACGAAATGTGTTAAATTTCACACATTGGGAACTGGAAGGTCTAAAATTGCTTCCAAAGTTAACGATGAAAATTTCACACACTGGGCATTAAAGGGTTAATTTCCATAAGGTGACAGCTTGATCATTACGGTACTATTAAATGGATATTAAAAAACTGTTTACAATATTATATATTCTTAAAAAGAAAACATTTTATCCATTCTAAAAATATGAAATAAAATAAAAAATAGTAAAATAAAATTCAACAAAATAAAGAAATAAAAAAAAAAAATTAATTGAAAATGACTATTTTAGTTATCATTTCTCAAAACAATTTTTAACATTTAGCAATTTAAAATAGATTATCAAGATTGGATAAAATCATGTATCATATTATTCACAAAACAGGAATAAAATAATAAAATTCATAAATAAAATAAAAATAATCAGAATAACATTAAATGAAAGTGCCTTTCATTTAAGTAGATTATGATTTCTCCCCACGATCTTTAGCATTTGCCCATTCCAAATAAACTCTATGAGATTAATACATCCGTCATTATTCAAGTAACTTTTAATTCGCATGAGCATGTCCAAATGATTTTCTTTCAAGCGGTTTCTTAATTTGTTCTTTATAGAATTCATTAAACTGAAATTTTTGAAATTACTTCATTTACTGTCGTGACTCATGATACGTTTGAGCCTGTGCGCGGGTTTCACAACACGTGTGCGCGCGCACACGCGCACACCTTAGAGGGAACATTGGTAATGAGCACCTATCATGCTTTAAATAAATGCACAAGTCAAACTGGGTAGTGGGTACGTTCATTAAACCTTCTGTAACAGATATAAAAGAAGTAAATGAATAAAAAGTATGTATATATATATACACGGTGAACCAAAAGTAGGTGGACAGTAGGTTGAATACGGTTTGTGTTATATTATATTATAAACTATGGTGTTCATTATAACTATGGTGTTTGTGTTTTATATATTAAATATTATAACTAAATTTATTTAAATTTTATTTTGTATTATAGTATACAAAAAATTAAATATGTATTCTCAAAATAAACGTTATCATTTACTGTCCACCTACATTTGGTTCACCCTATATATTAATTTTTTAATTTATAGGTTACACTTTTTGCATTCAACACACTACATCTGAGAAAGTAGTTATTAGTTTATTAATATACTTAACATAGTCTAATTTCCATAGTAGTGTAAAACAAATTGAAAGGGCATGAGCTTGGTCTCGATCTCGATCTCGGTCTCGAATTTTAAGGGTCTCGATCTCGGAAGGTAGATCTCGATCTCGAACCTTTGATCTCGGTCTCGATCTTGGTCTCACAGGATCAGGTCTCGGTCTCGGTCTCAGTCTCGGACTTGGTGGTCTCGACTACATCACTGGTGCTAACATCGAAACACTGAAAGGGAATTTGTTATGATTAGTAAAAACAAAAGTTAGAATTAAAATCCTCTCTGAATTATAAATGTTTATTTATTGTAAATACACGCGTATATGTATAATTATTTCAGCGTATCAGCGATAAAAGTTAACTCAAAATATTTCTGAAAATTTGCAAAACGGAAGACGAAAAATCACGCGACTATTGGACCTTTGAAGAATAAAAACAATTCGTTAACCGATGATCTAAAAGAGTATCTGAAATATTAAGAGCCCAGTATGAATCATCTTTTAGTATCCCTAAAACTGATAAACTATTATACGATAGAAATGCGTTCTTTGAAGAAGAATTACAAGGGGAAAGTGGAACGGACTTTGACTTCACAACAGATGATGCTACACGAGCTACAGGGAAACGAAAAGTACACTTAGCAGTAGGTTCGGACAAATGGGACACTATACTGATTAAAAACTGCAAGAAGGAAATTGCTAAGCCCCTATATTGGATACAGAGACGATCACTAGACACAGGAGAAATACCGACCATCCTGAAGAGAGCGAACATAGTTCCAATTTATAAAGAAGATAGATCTGAGGCCAAAAATCCATAGGCCAGTGTCGCTGACAACTCATCTCACCAAAATATTTGAAAGAAAGTTAGAGAAAAATCTTTGACATTTTTGAGACTCAGAAAAAATTAAGTGATAACCAACATGGATTCCGTCCGGAAGACCATGCCTATCACAACTAGTGGAACACTATAACAATAATATTGATGCATTCGAAAACTATGAAATGATATACGCAGACAGTGCCAAGGCGTTCTACAAGTATGACCTCGGAATCATAGCACATAAGCTGAAATATATGGAAATAAGAAGAAAAGTAGGAAAATGGATATATAATTTTTTAGTGAACGGCAGCAATCGTTACACTCTAAGAAATATCTTCATCAGAGTCAGAGGTCCGTAGTTCAGTGCCACAAGGAACAGTATTAACTCCATTACTATTCATAATCATGCCAACTGATATAGATGAGGAAGTTACCAGTGACAGCACAGTAACATCCTTTGCCGTTTACACAAATATTAGTAGAAAAATAAGAAACCCAGGATATAGGATCTACAAACAGACATGAACAGCATCTACAATTGGTCTGAAGGCAATAATATAAAAATTAACACTGAAAAAATAAATTTCGACTATTAAGGTACGGAAGAAGAGAGGACCTAAAATCCATGGAATACTATACCCCAAATGGACAGGAAATTCAGAAAAACTCTAAAGCAAAAGATTCAGAGTTGTAATGACTGACATTTTTCAAAATTCATAAAATTGGGACAATGAAACGTCTAACGAAACGTCTACTTCTGTTTAGAATGCAGATAAAACTTTGAAACGGAATTACTTTAGATAAGTAATTGTAATTATAAAATTATTTCAACTTCTGTTTCAAGTCTGTAATAAGTAATGGAAAGGTACAGCAATTCAATTACTTTAGAAGAGTAATTGTTACTGAATTACTTCAGAAGCAAATTAGTTAGTGTTCTAATTAATTACTTTTTAAAGACAATATAATATAGTAATTGTATAACTGTAGTTTGATTACTTTTTAAAAGTAATTTTTACAATGGGGTAAAGAAAGACTGCCATCTAGGCCGAACTTCGCCAGCGTCCATAACTGAGTGGGTAACACCGTTTCCCTATCAGCCAAGTAAAGACGGAAGTCGGGGGTTCAAAACCCTGTATTACTAATAATAGAGGAGTTAGAGCAATGGCCTGCACTAGTTGACCTGAACGCTGTGCCAGTTTATGCCCCAACTGAATGATTATTATTAGGCCGAATTTCACAAAACGGAAGGAAGGGCAGGAAAGCTACTGTTCACTAACAGATATGAAATCTTGGAAGGAGCATCAATGTCAGATATTCCTGACATTGAAAGTGAGATGATAAAAATAATCAGTGATCAAGGTCAGAAACTGATATCTATCTCTTGTCTACCTCTTAGTTTAATTTTAGGGATTTTATATTTAGTTCTGCTCGGATCTCTGCCTTTGTTTGAATTGGGTTTTGAGGTTTAAAACTATTTCTGTGATTATTTTCTGCCCCCTTGAGTAACAAAGTACAGTATCTCTTCTTTCCGATAACTACAGACGTAAATTTCAAGCCCATTTACAGTAATCTATAGACTTTTTTAGTCTTAATATTTTGGCTATATAATATCTTTTCAATTGTTGACACTGGAATACCTTCTTATATCAGTTTGTCAACACGGAGCAATATTCCACTTTTAACGTCATCAAATAGGGTTTTTTTTTGGCTTCTTTAATCCAAATATGCGTTCCTGGAATTTGAGAGGTTGAGAGATTGGTTGGTGAAAAGGTCAATATTGACGTAAAAAGAATCATGAAAATATGTCGGTAATACATACAGTGTATATATATATATATATATATATATCGTTTAAAAACAAAGGAGAGGATTGTGATCCTGAAGAGAATAAGAACAGAATTGGAATCCAACAAGTATGTGGTGATAGTGGTCCAGTAAATTGGCTTGCAAGATTAAGCAAATTTATACAATTTATTCTGTAAAGTGTTTCTAAAATTTAACATATATCTACTGTTAATACATCTACATATATCTACTAAATATGTCTACTACTAATTATTAATTTTATTTTTTTATTAAATAATTAGTTATTGTTATCTAATCTTGGTGATACGAGATTTAGAATAAAGTACCTACATTTCTCGTTCGAGTTACAAAAGGCTTATATACACGGGACCTTCGAGGATCAGGTTGAGTAGGATAGGCTCAGAGGGCAATTAAAGCTTTTGTTCAAACCGCACGAGTATAGAGGCATTGAGAGATTTGTGTGAAAGTATAGTGGTACCACCACAAACGCATGGCTGTCAGACGCTTGTTTGACATATTAGTTTGCTGTTGGAAGTTGTAGTGGTTGAGATGAATATAATTAATTAGAGAAGCATAATCGATGTGAAACGAATTAATCAAATGTGACATGAAGATGTTCGTGGAAAGAGTGGCGTAAAAGTGTCACTGGATGTGAGTACAGATGAAAGTATATTGTGTTAGTATAGTCATGTGGAGGGAATAAATAATGAAAAGATTGAGAAAAGCGTGTATGACAGTAAGTGCATAAATGCGAGAAGTAGAGGAAGACCTTGTAAAAGATAGAAAGATGTAATTTGTTGGTTCTTAACCCCTGGGTCGCGACCCAATTTATTGAGTCTCCAAACCATTTTAATTGGGTCATTAAATTGTCATTTATAATTTATTTATGTTATCCCTAAATATTTTACCATTAATTATATATTTATTTTATTATCTATTAAGAGTGAACTATTTGAAGGCATGAATGGGTCACCGAACTAGCCCCTCGACGAGAATTTGGGTCGCAGTCTAAAAAGGTTAAGAACCACTGATGTAATTAGTAAATGTGTAAACAAACGTGGAGGTGATATAAATATGACACAATTAGCGGGAAACTAATAGGAATGAAATAAGTGTTTGTAAACATGGTAAAAACCTATCATAGGATACTCATCCCTTTATATATTTTACTCTGATTTATAATTTCATAATTAGAACTTGTATGGCATCACATTAGTATATGTATAGGAACGTAGTGGAAACAAAATAGTTCAAAATTTTAATAAATTTTGTATAAATTATGTTGTGTGATATATATATATCAACGTAAAGAACGACGCTTGTATAGAAGACATTCCGCGCAAGATGAGGAGGGAGAACGAACAAAATGAAAAATGAGGTAACCACCCGGGAATCGAACCCTGGATCTTCCGATTGCCGGTCAGATATGATAACCACTACACCATGGGCCTCACTCGATCAGAAGTCGTAATTCTCCTACATACGCGCAGAAACCCTCCTCATCTTGCGCGGCATGTCTTCTATACAAGCGTCGTTCTTTACGTTAATTATACTGCGTGTTCTTTGCAGTTGAAAATGTGTGTGTGTATATATATATATATATATATAGTAAGAATGTGAGCCTAAACGTGTGTGTGTTTTAACATAATAGTGAGCAGTCAGTTCTCTCTCTCTCTCTCTCTCTCTCTCTCTCTCTCCTCTCTCTCTCTCTCTCTCGGAGGGTCAGAAAATGGCACAGCGCTCAAGACAACTAATGGGGTCCATTGATCTAAATCCTGTATTATTATTATTATCAGCATCAGCGGGATTCGAAGCCACGAACCCAGTGTCTTCACTTCGTTTATAGGGAAGCATTTGACATAATCTTTCATTCCTCATTCCTCAAGTACAAAGGACATTAATGCTGTAGTAGAAATTCTATAAAAATTATTCAAAGTTTCATACACTTGTTTCAGGTTTGAAAAGAGAACCGAATACAGTTGCGTTGCGGATGGCCTCTACAGTAGACCTGATGACATGATGATACTTGCTACATTTGTAATCTTCTTTACCGAAAATATTTTTAGAAATATCTGATCGATCACAGCACTGCTTCACCTTCAATGGTCAAATGAATTCCTGAAGTAAAGGAATTTCCAATTAATATGATAAATAATGCGTCATAATTCAAAATTTCAAAGCAAATATTTAAATAATCTTCTAGTATTTTTTGTCAGTAAGTTTCTTCAGCTCTAAAACTTCATATTAAGCAAATATATCATTGTCGTCTCTATCAATACGAAAATTCCCTTTAGAGAAACCAAATACGGTTTAAATCAGGTAAAATCAACGCGTATACGGTCAACTGAAATAAGCACCTGTTTTTCGATAAATAATTAATTATGATAGGAAGTAAATTTTAATTAATTATTCAGTTATGTAACAAATATAAAATGACATTTAGCGTCGCGATCGTCATTCCATGTCAGCGTTTCTCAAACTGAGGGGTCGTAAGTGGGTTCTAGGGAGGCGTTAGATTTCTGAAAAAGAGACAATGTCGGTACAGTTGCTTAACTTCGCTGATCAAACGGGAAGTGGTGTTACGACATTGGCTACGACGTAGCCCACGTCAGCCCGAAATCAAACCCAAAAGAAGCCGAAGTATATGAAGAGGTTTAGCAACCAATGTGATTTATAAAGTGATTCCAAAGTACTCAGGATTATATATATATATATATATATATATATATATATATATATATATAATATATATATATATAATATATATATATATGTAAAGAAGTGCGTATTATGGTGCATTCAACAGTGGCGAACATTTTACAAGTTCATTTAGTAGTCCAAACGTTTTGGCAACACAATTGCCATCCTCAGGGAAATCTAAATTAAAAGTACCAAGTAAAAAGTTAAAAAAAAAAAAAAAATTAGCAATACAATAAAAATGACAGGTGACTAAATAATTATTTCTTTGTAAACCGGCTTTCAAAAAGTAAATAAATAGCTAATATATATAATTATATAAATATATATATATATTATATATATAATATAATATATATATATATATATATATATATATATAGTCGAAAGAGTTTAAATACCTTCATAGGTTTTTTTTTTGTACCTTGACTCGTGTTTCTGTGAGAGTTTCAAAGGACATTAAATTTGTATGTAGGCCTATAATCTTTCTTCCTTTATTTCAGCATAAACTTTATAATAAAGCATAAAGAAAGTTAATTACCTCATATAGAGCTTTGGCCAAAAGTTTTGCATCAAACGAGAACATTTTAAGTTTGGTTGATGAAGACAAACGAAACCATTCTCGTTAAAACTAATGAAAATATCACGACTTAACCTTACGTGAAATCTCTGAACATTTTAGGGATTTCATGAAATCCCTAGTTACACAGATTCCCTGTAACGCATATACTCTTAAACAAAGTGATATAAACATAAACCCTTGGCGGCGTCAGCTTGTAGTAGCCAGACTCACTAAGTGCATGAAAACTGCTTCATACTATCGTGGTGAACAATAAAACAACCAGTACAAACTTTGATTCTCACTACCATCAATACCCAGATACAATCACAGGATTATTACAGGTTTAAATTAGCTGCAATTCGATATTTTATGCCCAAAAGAGGTAAATGTGTAGTACAATGTAATACAATGTAGCACATTGACAGTGTAACAGTTTTACTAACCGAATTGTTACTGCAATTAACACAGTCACCATTGAACTCCCGACAAACACTTGACGAGAGGTAGAGTACCGATTCGATGTATATCGAGCTACAAATACTGCACATATAGAGATTATCTAACTTCATAAACTAGCTTGGTGGCTGTAACCTTCATATATTGGAAATTTGTCATTATATACACAAAAACTATCGTCAAATGTATATTTAAATAATTCATTTTTACCTTCAAATCTACAGTTTCGTTTAAACGATTTTTTATAGAATACTGACTGCTTAAGAATCGCTTGTTTATCAAATATAAACATCTGAAATGAATTGAAAATAAGTACGACCAAACGATTGAACTAAATTCAAACCTATTCCAAGAATTTTTAAGGTTTTTTCCCATTTCTATGTGAACAACATCACATCTATAATCTCATTTCAATTCAGAGCGATTTCATACAACGAAGAAACCATTTTCGTCACAAATTCTAGGAGTTTCGTGAGCAATGATTGGCACCTCGATTATCACCGCTTGAATCAATCACGAATGCATTGTCATTTCAAATGAAATTGCTGGTTATAATGTAAATATACTTTAGTAGACTAGGAGAGAGAGAGAGAGAGAGAGAGAGAGAGAGAGAGAGAGAGAGAGAGAGAGAGAGAGTTTTAACATAAAAATACTCTCATCCCTAAATAAAAGTGTTAAATTATAGTAAGCACAAATTTCTCTGTAATAAGCTGACGTATGAAATGCAATTTTTCATTAATTTCTATATTCTGCCAATACAAGTATATAGATTGTAACGTAATTATCTAATAAATAAGATGATAAAATTACTAAGAAGCTCCTATTAACATGTACTCATTTATGAAAGCAAGTATTTTTATGCGTCTCTCTCTTGTTAAGCATGCAATGATTTCGTGTCCAAGAGATTTAGTGGCCGAAATCACGCATGAAATATTTATTATACTCACTTTTTATACGATGACTGAATAAAATGTAATTATTTGTCAGTTTTTGTAGAAACAACATCTATTAAATATATTTTCCTTGAAAAGTTTTAATACTTTTTGGGGTTTCTGCATCACGTAGAGTAATTTTCGTTTCAAAACCCATAGTTTACACACACACACACACACACACACACACACACACACACACACACACACACACACACACCATATATATATTACAACTTTCAAATCTTAAAATATACTTTATTTCAGAATTTGTGTTGAGATGTCAGAAACAGAAATTTACAGAAAGTAGTTCATGATATTTTAAGATGTGGTATTCAATGTGTGATACTACTGAGAATTAATCTGAAGCCATATCTTTTCTCTCTCATGCACTTTACAGTAAATGTGCAGGATTTTCTCTTCAAAAGTCTTTCTTTAGCTATAATGCACGAAACATGTTGGAAAATGTCGTATATAATTCTAGTTTATAACATTACACGAATTAATATTAATCCAATAAGCCTCATACAGCTTCTTGAAATATAACGTTTGAAAAAGGTTTACGAATACCTTCTTTTCATAATCTTATTAAAATCATATAAACAAGCTTTGGAAGTTTACTGGCTGTTCAAAATTATTTTCAGCTTTGCCTTTTGTGAGAAACCACGAAATCGATTAGCAAATTTTGGTGGAAATACTCGGACGGAACACTGTTTTATTTCATTCTGCTAAATTCGGAAGGTTTTTTTTATATTTTGTTTTTGCCATAAATCACTGTTTGACATCTGACTGTGGTTAGCATCATTTATAGAGTATTTCAAAATTTTAAGAAATTTGTGGTAAGTATTCGAGTTCCATGCGTTGATCCCTCATCACGGGGATCAGACTCGTAATAATAATAATAATAATAATAATAATAATTGTAATAATAATAATAATAATAATTGTAATAATAATAATAATAATGACTTAACACTATCATTATCATTGTTTTTAAAACTTAGAACTTGATCTTTGAAGAGAGAGGTGCAGCAGTTTGTCTGTCAGTTAAAGATAACATATTCTTCGCAAACTTTCTTAAAATAAGGTGAAAAAGGTTGGTAAAATAACATCTAATTAAAGTTTTAATTAAATTAAAACTGAGTCTTATTATTCTTCAGTTAAAAATGTTGCCGAAGAAGCTAATTGGCAATGCAAATCATCTTTCAAAACGGATGAAAGAATAAAGTTTAAAATAATGTAATGAATTTTCTTTTTTGGAAAAAGGATAATTTATTCAGTTTTAATAATAATAATATACTCGAGTTTGTTTAACCTTCGTAACGGCAAAGTTCATGTGACGGAAGGAACCCACGTAAACGTTTTTACATTTACGCTTTATTTTTACCTCGAAACGTTTTACGTTTTCATGTTTACACTGTGCTCTATTTTTATTTCGAAATGTTTTTACGTTTACGCTCTATTTTTACCTCGAAACGTTTTACGTTTTCATGTTTACACTGTGTTCTATTTTTATTTCGAAATGTTTTTACGTTTACGTTTTATTTTTACCTCGAAACGTTTTACGTTTTCATGTTTACACTGTGCTTTGTTTTTATTTCGAAATGTTTTTATGGTTATGCTTTATTTTTACCTCGAAACGTTTTACTGTTTTCATGTTTACACTGTGCTCTATTTTTATTTCGAAATGTTTTTACGTTTACGCTCTATTTTTACCTCGAAACGTTTTACGTTTTCATGTTTACACTGTGCTTTGTTTTTATTTCGAAATGTTTTTATGGTTATGCTTTATTTTTACCTCGAAACGTTTTACTGTTTTCATGTTTACACTGTGCTCTATTTTTATTTCGAAATGTTTTTACGTTTACGCTCTATTTTTACCTCGAAACGTTTTACGTTTTCATGTTTACACTGTGCTTTGTTTTTATTTCGAAATGTTTTTAAGGTTACATTTTATTTTTACCTCGAAACGTTTTACGTTTACACTCTACCCTCTACACTCTACTCTACGTTTGCACGTTTACATTCTATTACATTTTGTCTCGTTAACCTTCACAGTAATTCTAAAAGACAAAGATACATTAATGAACAGTATAAAGACTCGTAAAATTCAACTGCTTGAGTCGTTTTGATTGGAAACTTTAATTATTTGGCAAAGTTTACAGTGTGGATTTCACGGAATGTGCAAATATGAAAAGGAACATTTACATTAATAATAAAAAGAATTAGGTAATTACGTACATTCACAGTTTACAGTTATAACTGTAAATGATATCTTAGACGAGAGTAAATATTAATATGAAATGAAATTGCAAAATGGGGTGGAATAATTTGGATTTCGCAGAAAGAAGAATTTTTGATGAGTTGTATGCTTTCCGACACAAGAGGTCTATAAGACGATCTCATGCCAAATTATCTTTTACGTTTTCCGGTGAAGACGTCATCAAGTAGGGTTAAATGATCGTATTTACGACGCGGATTAGGGAATGTATTGGAACGCTGGTGCTGGGTGCCTAAT
>JAJOZX010005812.1:180000-260000 GCA_023014485.1 Bathynomus jamesi
AATTGCAATCGCATTTAATGAGTGCGATTGTTGCGATTGTGAACAAAAGATTTAAATCTCTACAAAAGTTGCTATGAAAGCTGCTCTTTCATGCGTACTTAAAGGAAAGTTTAGCTAACAACAATACGGAATAATAAATAAATAATAAATAAGTCAAAAACAGAAATGAAAACGGGTTGCGAATTAGTTGAAAACAGAATAAAAAATTGGTTTAATAATAACAATAAGTACACCTCTTTATTTGCTCTATGTAAAATTGGAATGTTAAAAAATCAAGCTAATCCTATGGTAGGTAACGCGTTTAGGTATATTTAAAGCATAAATGAGCGTTATGTGAGGCTAAAGCTAAAACATCGCAATCGCAATCGCGCGATTTTCAAATTCTGACAATCGCAATCGCAATCGCAACAGCGATTGTATGAAATATGACAATCGTCCCATCACTAATATATATATATATATATATATATATCTGTGTGTGTGTGGGTGTATATATATATATATATATATATATATGCACTAAAATCACAAAATAACACGTGACCTTATTAATAAGCAAACAACCACAGGGAAAAGGAAACTGGGTTGCTTTTGGGAAAACAATTTTTTTCCAGACTGTTTGTAGAAATTTTGTAATAATCTGTAAGACGATGGCAACTTTCCCTTTGTTTTCATTAATTTCGGGCCTCTTAATTTCCTACTTCAATTAAATATTAGTGTTAATAACCATTATAATAATTTTTGTTCTCTGTATTGGTTTTTTTTTTTTTGTCTAATTTCATCTATACAGTATACTTCTTTTTTTATATTTAGTAATTTAGCTGCCTACAGATTATGTTATCAATTGAAAAAATCTTTAGTGGGTTTTAAGGCCTTTAATTTGAGGTGCCGATTGTGAATTTTTTGCTTGTCTATTTAACTCATTTACTTTGTAATCTCCGTCTATTTTCTGTTCCTCCTTGATAATGTGAATATATCACGAAAGCGCTCGGACTTTGTGTTCCTTTTCCCTGTGGTTGTTTGCTTATATATATATATATATATATATATATATATATATATATATAATGCTTTTGAAAAGGAGTTTTCATCAAACTTGTTTGAGCAAGTCTGAAGCAACATGTATTTATTTGTAGTTAGAACAAATGCAACTGTATTGGGTCAGAAAGGAACACAAAATTCCGGTGTATCTTGCTCCCGAGGAATCATACACCCAGGCTTTATAATGACCAGAGTGTCTATAATGAAATTCAACGACAAACACATGCACAAAAAGTTTATATATCGGACTACTATTACACTGCTTTGAATGTGATAAAATATTGCTTTTTCTAGTAGTGGTGACCTACGTACGGAAGTCTCTGTATATTTGACAATGATAGTGCGATCTGCTATTACCTTCCAGTGGGTACTGTATATGTTATTTCACAAACCAACGCCTTTCACTTCCATATAGTTCAATTTTGGTTCCTCACTCCACAGATCATTATTCCACTCATCACACAAGTTTGATGTTCCTTTGCAAATTTAAGCCTCATTGCTATGGAGAGTGTTTGAACAATGCGATCCTGCCTTGTAATAGTTATACTGTATGTCGACCTTGTTTGCTACAAAGAGCTATACTAGCATTTTCGTGTACCCAGTGTAGGGTTCTTTGAGCTCTTTGAGCTACACTACAGTTTCTCTTTGACTGTTACCCGTTTTGATAGATGTGGTATTAGGGCTCTTAATTCGCGTGTTAACCTATGTTTACTGAATAGTGCAGAGGATTATCAAATGTTTTCGAAGAATATTTGAAAAAATAAAAGGACCGTAAATCAAGTGAAGTTTTATTATCTCTTAGGACATCGGCTTCGTATGAGTATTACAGCCAGAAAGTAGAAGTGATAAGAATACTTCCAAAATTACACAGCTACTGAAACTATGAATTACTCAAGACATACTTGAGCAGCTGCGCTCCAACCATGCAGATATTACTTGTTATGTGGGGCGTTACAAGGTTAATTTCAACTGCTTTTTTGTGTTTGTTTGATGAAAGAGCCTGTTCAAATTAACAAAATTTCATGGATACAGTACCATAAATCACTTAAGTATGTTCCAAAATTACTATGAAACTTCAGAATTGATTTATTTTTTAAACAAAAAAATACCATTAAAAGCATGCTGCTAAGAAATAGTCCACCAAAAATAGGTTCTGTCTATTGTATTGGTTATGAAGACTAAATTGGTGTATATCAGACAAACAGGAAAGCCTTTAGAAACAAGAGTAAAACTTCACAAAGCAAATGTCAGATACTGCAGAAATAATAGTGTAATATTTCTTCATGTAATTAATAATGACAGAAAAAGAAAGAGGGTGTATGATGAGAGCAAGAGAAGAGTAAAGAGACTAGTGCGGCAGAAGAAACGGCGAGTAAGTAATGAATTCGGAAGGAAGACGAATGAAAATTGTCTACAGAACAGAAAATTGTTCTGGAAGGAAGTGCCGAAGTGCGGAATTGAAACTAAGAAAGAAAGTTTGATAGTAAGGGATGAAAATGGAAGAATGCTCACAGCGGATGTAGATCTACGGAATAGATGGAGGTAGTATTTCGAAGGTTTGATTGGTGGAAGAGATGAGAGTGTAGTGAATACTCTTATTTTAGTTTCAAGATAAATGTTAATTTTACCGTCTTGAATTTCGGAATAGCTATAAATTCATTTTAAATTAGTTACCCATCATAATTCAATTGTAAACCACATTAATACTAATTTTATGTATACTGTATTATTTTATTGTATGTAAACATAATTAATTATATATCACAATTGTCAGTTAATTATTTATATTCAAATAATTATTTTAATCTAATACCATGTCCATTTTGCAAATAAATAATAGAAATCCAAGGGTTATATTTTCCATCCTTGGTACTGTCGCAGTTTCGCCTAACGGACTCAATACGGCTAGTGAGATAATCACTGGTTGGCACTTAACCAGCGGCAGTGCTTATGGCTACATCATCCAGGCTAACCTATACCGGATAGATGCGCTACGGTCCCAAGCCGTAGCTTGCCTAGGCCCAACGACGACGACGACGAAAACCAACAATTGGTGACCCCGGATTTGGATTCCCCACTTTTACCCGAACGACTAGGACTAGACTGTAACGTCGTTCGTGCCCATCACCCCCTTCACCCGAGCGACTAGGACCAGACTGTAACGTCGCTCGTGCCCTCTGCCCCTCACCCCTGCCCGTGCGCTCTGTGCCTGCGCTCGTCTCAACCTCCACTCCTTCGTTGGTAACTTGTCGTCTTGCTTGTACGTCAGCAAGCATAGGAGAAGATGCCTGACGACGCTGGTGCCATCTCCCACTTGAGCGTAAAGCTCCCCGTCTTCTGGCCGGGTGATCCATTTATTTGGTTCCACCAAGTGGAATCACAATTCAACTTGGGAAGGATCACCGCTAGCAGGACAAAATACGATCATGTTTTGTCCTCTCTACCAGCGAGCATCATCTCTGAAGTCCGTGACGTCATCGTGTCTACTTCCACGAGTGAGGACCCATACAACGATCTGAAGTCTGCCATCCTGTGCCGCACCACTGTCTCCGAGCGTGAGAAACTACATCAGTTAATCTCAAAAGAAGAACTTGGAGACCGTAAGCCCATTCAAATGCTGAGGGCTATGCAGTGCGCTCTAGGCGAACGCGCACAAACCTTCGATAAGGACATCTTTAGACAGTTGTTCTTGCAGAAACTTCCTCCATCAGCTCAGCGTGTCTTGGCCACTATGGATCCTGCTACTCCAGTTGATAAACTAGCAGAAACTGCCGACAAAGTAGTGGAGATTGACACAGCTCCGGTCAACAACGTGAACACACAATCGGAACTGGAGTTGAAAGTGGAAGAGTTAAGTCAACAACTCAACCACGTTTGTTCTCTGCTACAAAATCAACGGCAAAGAAGCCATTCTCGGTCAAGATTTACGAAGAGGCATCGTTCGAGTTCCGGGAAGATCTGCTTCTACCACTCTAAATTTGGAAAGAAGGCTAGGAAGTGCATCTCCCCTTGCAATTTTTCGTCGGAAAACCCCAGCAGCGAGTCCTAATGGCGTCTAGTACTCGCACTGCCAACCTGTTATTCATAAAGGACAGGAACTCTGGTGTCAATTTCTTGGTCGATACCGGAGCGTCAGTCAGTGTATTCCCTCAAAAATCTGGTCATACGCACTCGGAATCTCCGCCTCTATACGCTGCTAACGGTTCACGCATACCCACGTACGGTACTCAGTCGCGTGAACTAAACTTGGGCCTTCACCGATCCTTCAAGTGGATTTTCATCTGTGCTCAAGTGCAGCATCCCATAATCGGCGCTGACTTCCTCCAGCATTTCAAACTCCTGGTGGATCTTGACAAGCGACGCTTATGCGACCAGGCCACACTGCTTTCTGTTCTTGCCAAACAGGTTGCCCTTCCGGACGCCTCGAACTCTGCACTTTCCCTCGTTCCCCCTAATTCCATGTACCAGTGCCTTTTTCAGCGATATCCAGGAATTCTTCAACCGATGCAGATGGGTGATACCATTAAGCACACCATTACCCATCACATTACAACAAAAGGTCCCCCTGTGTTTGCAAAACCCAGACGTCTTGCCCCGGACAAACTGAAAGCTGCCAAATCGGAATTCCAGCTTATGATAGATCTTGGGATAATAAGACCTTCCAAAAGCAGTTGGTCCTCTCCCCTACACCTGGTCCAGAAGAAGTCAGGAGACTGGAGACCATGTGGGGATTACCGGTTTTTGAATTCGACAACCATCCCGGACCGATATCCGGTACCAAATGTCCAAGACTTTACGTCTCTTCTCCACGGCAAATCTATCTTCAGTAAAATAGACCTCGTTAAGGCTTTCCACCACATTCCCGTAGAGCCTTCGGATATTCCCAAGACTGCAGTTTGTACACCATTTGGGTTATTCGAATTTGTGAAGATGCCGTTCGGGCTACGGAATGCTGCGCAAACCTTTCAGAGGTTTATAGATGAGGTCACCAGAGGCTTAGACTTTGTTTATGCCTACATCGATGATTTGCTTGTGGCCAGCTCAACGGAAGAGGAACATAAGGAACATCTTTCACTCCTCTTTCAACGCTTAGAACAATACGGTGTTACTATTAATGCATCTAAGTGTGTGTTTGCACAGCCAACCTTGGAATTTCTTGGTCACACGATTTCGCAGCACGGAATTACCCCCCTTCAGGACAAGTGTGAAGTGATAAAAAATTACCCTATGCCAAATAATCAGCGTGAGTTACGTCGGTTTCTAGGTTTGGTGAATTATTACCACAAGTTCATTAAAAACTGTGCCAGTGTTCTTGCTCCTCTACACGCTATGATCACACACAAACGCAAGGTAACGAAATTGGTATGGTGTAGCGATAGTTTACAGGCGTTCGACAATGCCAAAAATGCTATCAATAGTGCATTGTCTCTGTCATTTCCTATCAGTGATGCCCCCCTAACTCTGACGGTCGATGCATCAGATGTTGCGATCGGTGGGGTGTTGGAACAAACTATTAACGGTCAACAAGCACCCATCGCGTTTTACTCGAAAAAGCTGCAGCCAGCCCAAACGCGTTATAGTGCTTTCGGACGTGAACTTCTTGCTATTTACTTAAACGTGAAGCATTTTCAACATTTCCTTGAAGGCCGAGAGTTTTGTGTTTTTACCGACCACAAACCTTTGGTCACTGTCTTCAATAAAAACAGCTGTAACCACTCTCCCAGAGTCATCAGGCAACTCGATTATATCTCGCAATTTACCACAGATATCCGCCACATCAAAGGTGTCTTGAACACTCCAGCGGATGCACTTTCAAGAATAGAGATTACTTCTGTTACCCTCAGCTCTACACTGTGGAATGCTATTGCACAGGATCAAGATAAGGATACGGAACTACAAGACCTGCTGAGAGAAGACTCCACTCACTCACTTTCCCTCATGAAAATGAGTATGCCAGGATTGTCTGTGCCCCTCTATTGCGACGTATCAACAGCTGCTATTCGCCCTTATGTCCCTCCATGTCACAGACAAGCAGTCTTCACGGATCTTCATAAGCCCTCCCATCCTGGTATCCGTGCTTCGCAACACCTGGTTACCTCTCGCTTTGTTTGGCCCTCGATGCGGAAGGATGTCAAACATTGGACCAAAACGTGCCTTGCCTGCCAGCGTGCCAAAGTCCAAAGGCACACCAGGTCCCCCTTTGACGCATTTCCGCCCCCATCCCAGCGATTTGAGGTAATTCATGTAGACATTGTTGGCCCTCTTCCAGTGATTCAAGGCCAACGTTATCTGCTCACCTGTCTCGACCGCTTTTCCAGATGGCCTGAAGCCATCCCACTTCCTGATATCCAAGCGGACACTGTTGCAAGAGCCTTTCTTCATGGATGGGTATCAAGATTTGGATTGCCGACAAAAGTCATCACTGACCAAGGTCGCCAATTTGAGTCTTCGCTTTGGAAGAAGTTTACCAGCTTGTTGGGTACAGTACATGCGCATACCTGTGCGTATCATCCGCAAGCTAACGGCCTCGTCGAACGCTTCCATCGCCAGCTGAAGTCATCCCTTATGTGTCACGAAGACTCCCATTGGATGGATAAGCTTCCACTCGTGTTGCTTGGTATTCGCTCTGCATTTAAGAGTGATCTGAAGACTACAGCGGCTGAACTAGTCTATGGAACAACACTGCGGCTACCAGGTGGCTACTTCACTGCAGGGGATAAGTCATGTGGTCCTACGGAATTCGCTCAAACACTTTCCTCTCACATGCAGTCCATTCAGCCTGTTCCCCCTCGATTGACTAGCCAACAGAACATCTTTGTTTCCCCAGCCCTCCAGTCTTGCACCAACGTTTTCGTTCGTGTACCTGTCCAAAACGGCCTCTCCAATGTCCATATGACGGGCCCTATGAAGTTCTCCGACGTACGCGCAAATCATTTCTCATCCAGCGCGGTTCCAAGGTCGACAAGGTTTCTATCGATCGTCTTAAGCCTGCGTTTTTGGAATCAACCTTAAGCGAGGTACATGTAGCTACCAAAAAGGTCCAGGGGAAATCTGTGTCGTTCGGAACTCTCTGAACTTCCTCTCTGGTGGGGGAGTGTGTAGTGAATACTCTTATTTTAGTTTCAAGATAAATGTTAATTTTACCGTCTTGAATTTCGGAATAGCTATAAATTCATTTTAAATTAGTTACCCATCATAATTCAATTGTAAACCACATTAATACTAATTTTATGTATACTGTATTATTTTATTGTATGTAAACATAATTAATTATATATCACAATTGTCAGTTAATTATTTATATTCAAATAATTATTTTAATCTAATACCATGTCCATTTTGCAAATAAATAATAGAAATCCAAGGGTTATATTTTCCATCCTTGGTACTGTCGCAGTTTCGCCTAACGGACTCAATACGGCTAGTGAGATAATCACTGGTTGGCACTTAACCAGCGGCAGTGCTTATGGCTACATCATCCAGGTTAATCTATACCGGATAGATGCGCTACGGTCCCAAGCCGTAGCTTGCCTAGGCCCAACGACGACGACGACGAAAACCAACAAGAGGAATGCAAATATAAATATGACGTGACAACATGTCTGGAAACATAGCCATGAACGAAGTGAAAGCGGCGGTTCCAAGCTGAAAAATGGAAAAGCGGCAGATATGAATGAAATATATGGGGAAATGATTAAGTATGGGGCCTTGAAATGGTTTGCGTGGTTGTGGCGCATATGTCAGAGTACATGGACAAATGGGAGTGTGTCTGAAGTGTAGAAGAAAGCAATAATCGTTCCACTGTACAAAATGTAAGGTGAAAGGAGTGAATATAAGAACGACAGAAGTATAAGTCTGTTGAGTGTAGTGGGGAAGGTGTATGGTAGGATAGTGATAGAACGAGTTCGTGTATTCCAGAATGCTTTGTGAGCGATGGGCAAGGAGAGTTCCGAGGTGGAAGAGACTGTGTGGGTCGAGTGTTCGCAGTGAGACAAGTAAATGATAAGCTTGCGAAAGGAATTTCAAGGTATACATGACTTTTAGGGATCTTGAGAAAGCGTATGATAGAGTAAATAGATAAACTTTGTGGCAGGTCTTGAGTATATTTGCGGTTGGTAATAGACTAATGAATGCGGTGAAGAGTTCCTACGATGGAAGTAGTGCATGTGTAATGTCTCCGTGGCTGTTCAATCTCTTTAGAGATGGAGTGATGAGAGAGGTGAAAGTGCGAATGCTTGAAAGAGGAATGAATCTGGTGTATGATGGGAATAGGTGGGATCTGTCAAATCTGTTGTATGAAGATGACGATGCGCTATTTGCTCAGAGTGAGTGTGATATACAAGAGGCTGTTAAGAGTTTTGTGGCGGTGTGTAAAAGAACACTGTTGAAAGTGAATGTGGATAAAGTAAGTTATTGATTGTGGAGAATGAAGGAAATTCGGACTGTCATGCGATGGTGAAAGGTGAAACACTGGAGGTGTTAGAGCCCTTTAAGTATTTCGGATGTGTTCTGAACGAAAGAGATACGAGTGCGGATGAAACTAACAGTAGAGTGAATTAAGGGAGAAAGGTGGTGGGTGCTCTGAAAGCGGTTGAGAAAACGGAGACTGAGTAGAGATATTGCAAGGTGTTTCCATGAAGGTGTGTTAGTACCGACACTTTTGTATGGGTGCAAAACAATGACACGGCACGAAAGGGAAGTCAAGAGAAGTAAGAGTAGTTGAGATGGGTAACATGAGAAATATGTGTGGCGTGCGCAGGATTGATAGAGTGAGAAATCGTATGGTTCTGGACAGATGTGGTGTGCGGAAATCAGTGGAAATGAAAACTGAGGAAAATGTGTTAAATTGGTTTGGACATGTTGAAAGAATAGAAGATGACAGAGTTGTGAAAGAGTATGTAAGAGCGTTTGCAAAGGTAGAAGGAAAAGAGGGGGGCCGAGAAGAAGGTGGATGGACACGGTGAATGATTGCGTGAAGAAGCGTGAACTTGATCTGGGTGAGGCACGAGAAGTGGCTGCAAGTAGTAGGTTGGAATGGAGGAGGTTTGTTAGAGATATGTAAGTTCGGGATTCAGTCTCTTATTTTTGACAAAGCCTGGAAACATCACCACACATGGCGTATGAAGCGGCGCAGGTGTGGAATTTAGCTATGTTTAAGGAGTGCTGGTCCACCAAGATGCCGGTGTAAATGAATGTGTATGCTTTAGTTTTTACCTTTTTTTCTCTTCATTACCGTATTTTATATCCGACCGAGTATGTCTGCCTTGTCACCCCAACTCACTTGGGAAGTGATATGTTTGATGATGATGACGATTCACATAATGAACCAGAATAGTGTAACGCCTGTAATTAACAACTGAGGCGTTTGGAACCAAAATGGCGAAGCCGCCATGGGTGCGAATGGCGTCTTCGCCAGTTTGGTTCTGAACGCCTGAATTTTAATCTAATAGAAAGAAATATCTTTGAAACTAAATGTATAAAAATCCATTCCAAACAGTGAGTTGAGTCGTGGTTTTTATAAACTAGATAACATTATCGCAGAAGAGATTAAAAAACAGATTGATATTTTGAAACGATGCGAAGGAATTAAACCCCTTCTAGGGCGAACCTAAATGTAGGTCGTTTACTTTCTTCAGTTTGTGATAATTCCTTGAGGTCTTGTAATAGACGAAAACGTGTGTGTGTGTGTATGTGTGTGTGTATGTGTTTAGTTAATTTAACTGTATGATACTTACATCTAACTAATTTTAACTTTTACGCAGCCATATCCAGATGCGCCAAAACATTAAACTACTGACCCGAAATACTGCCATTATATCCTCTTCATTGATTTTCTTATTACCCAAACTTACGAATTGAAAACGTCACAAAAATAAAACGTTAACTTGATTTGATATTACGAACCTTTTAACATATTTAACTATTATCCGCTGTGGTCTTAAAGAGACCTTAAATAGATCGCGATGTGATGATGGAACGGGAAATGTGGCATTTTCGACAATACAGATAATCGAATATAATTTTTCTTTTCGTTAGATTAGGTTACCTCGGTTTTGTTGCCGGTCGAATTGTTCATTCTGACGAAGGTCAAGCTTGTTGATCTACCTTAGACCTACAGCTTAACGTAGAATCCGAACCACGCCTCACCACGGACGGTCAGAAACCATAAAGTCCTTGCCTGGACTCGGTCTCACGACCTTCCGATCAGCAGCCCAGCGATTTAACCACTAGGCTACCCACGGTAGTACCCATTTCTCTACCAACCAATTTTTATTATGTGGAAGGACGAACAACTGGATTAGCTGCGCGCCGCCTGCAATCACCAAGAATCGAACCTGTGGCCGATGGATTCGTAGTCAGCGATGCTAACCACTACACCACAGAGGCGCAGGTTAGATGATGTAATTTTTCACCTTTTCTGTTTGCGAAGAAGAGTGAGATATTTTTGTCGGAATATTTTGATTCGAGAAAAGATTGTTGATCTTTTGAGAGTTGATCGACAGGTCAACATATTTTTCTTTCCAAAGGTCCCTTCGAGTCTTTTAAACATTAATCAATAATAATATCTAAAGAAAATTTTCATTTTGTAAATAAAAGTTTCATTTTTGTACAAAATTCCTGAGATATATTTTCAAAATCACTATAAAGTTCATTAAGAAAATAATTTACTTTAGGTGAAGACTGGTTTATTTACAATTTTGTGAAAAAAGTTCGCCTAGAAATATAAAAGATCTAAAAAGAATAAAAAATTACTGATTGGTGATGTGTTTTTCTTTGGATATTTTTTTTTTTTGGTGATAGTAATAAAATTTTAAAAAATAATTAGTAATTTTTTTATGCTTTCTAAACATTTTATGTTTATAGGCAAACTTTTTTCCAAAACTACACTTTGTTAAGCCAGATATACAGGAAATAAGTGAAGATAGAAGAACCATCCACAGAGGGCACAGAAGTACAGAAGAGCTCCCTATTTTAACTCTTTTGTTATTCTTGAACTGATAAAGATATTGCAACCATTTTTTTTTTCCATCATTTTTGGACCGTATTCAATATCATTTCTTAACATATACCTCAGAGTTTCACATATGCTCCTATATTTTCCGCACACTCCTGCAACTAAACTTGTACATTTTCGATTGATTTCTGCAAAAGTTCTTGGGGATCATTGCTAAGAATAGTATGCATTCGATTTTCTAATTGTTTCAAATTTTGTGGTTTTGATTTGAACACTTCATCTTTGGCTGACTCACTCGGCCCCCGTTGACCACTCCACTTTCCGAGAAAGTTCTCACTCAAACAATCTCGAACTGTTTACGAAATGGGAAGGCGCGTCTTTTTGCATAAAAAATCAACTCCTCGATATTGTCCTACTGCGAGACTGTAGGCCATACAAAGTTCTGCATCATTTCTAAGTACCCTTCACTGTTCATTGTTTCACGTATCACATACGTACCAATAAACCTGGCTGAGGTAAACCAACACCAAACTGTGACATTTGGCCGGGAGTGCATCTTTGATTCAGTTGTCATACCTGGGTCATGATCACCGCAGTAATGATAAATAATTATACCGAGTGACAGATCCTCCAACGTAGAAAAATGGCTTCATCAGACCACAAAATGCTGTTGAACAATTGCAGTCGATCATTCACCCAATCCAGCATATTTCACTAAATTCCATACGAATGTGATAGTCCTCTAGAAAAAGCTTCTGCACGAAGTAGGGCTTCCAAGGACGATAGGGCAGTTTCGTCTTTAACACAGAATAAACTGAGTGACATGTCAGACCACTTTACCTTGAAGCCTACCTGATGGACTTCTTCGGACTTTGGGTGAACATCTCTTAAACAGCATTAACAAAACAGCCAGTGAGCGAGAGATTAATAGTCTTCCCGAACGTCGAACGTCGCAGCCAAAACCAATTCTCATCAATTTCTGGTGGCAAATTTTTATGGTTTTGGGGGTCAAGGGTTGCATTCCTGCCATTTTCAGCCGTCCACCGTCTTTGCACACGAAACAGTGACAGCCACACCTAATACCTCGACGCGATCGGTGTTTGATCTTGGAGAGTCAAACAGTTACTCATCTTCAATTACTCTGCAATGTGACAAAAATGTGAGACATATCCTATGAAATCCTATGAGACATATCTTAAGAAATACGACATCTGATACATATCTTACGAAATGGTATCGAACACGCTTCAAAATGATGAAAAAAATTACTGTGATAGCTATATCAGTTCAAGAGTAATAAAAGATTTAAAATAGAGAGTTTATGGTAGCGTCACCGTACCATTACCGTATCGTAACGTTACCAGTAACACCACCAATCGGAAAAAGTAAGTCCCCTTTAAAAGGAGAAGTGGGTTAAACTAAATAAGTTACGTGCAGCAGGCGCGTCAATGCACCCCCTCCTCATTTCTTAGACTGACTTGGGATAGTCGTCGGCTGTTTTTTTTCTATAGAAGGAACGTGGATACGGAGCTTTTCCGAAATTTGGACTGTTTCCGATTTTTTTGAAAATATGACATTTAATGTAGAGTTTTACGTGATTTAAAAAATGTAAGTCTTTTTTTTGAGAAATGACCGTTATTTTTCTGTCGCCACATGAATTCGCACAAGTAGGTATCAATCATTTGCCGGCGTCCCTGACGGTCTCTTATTCCTTCGTTTGGCCTTATTCCACATAGATTCAACGCTTTGTGTTAGGTTCGGTTAGGTTAAGTTATGTTATGTTAGGTTAGGCTAGGTTAGGCTAGGTTAGGCTAGATTAGGTTAGGTTAATTAGGTTAGGTTAGGTTAATTTCTCCAAAGAAGACACATTTTTTAAATCAGCGTAAAAATCTACATTAAATATCTCATTTTCAAAAAAATAGGAAACAGTCCAAATTTCAAAGGCCCGTGGATGCCATATATTTTTGTTATTTCGACATCTTTCCCATCCTCAGGTCTTTCTCGAATATCTGAACAACAATCGCAGTAAGATCAATTTCACAAAAGAAGTAAAAAAAAATATCATTTCTGAACATACTCGTTACAAGAAACTTGGATTTTTCTACTTCGATTTATTGCAAACCAACAAACACAGTTACCAATTTTCTAAGTTACGTTCGCAAAATTTTTAAAAATCACTAGTATGAAAACTTCAAATTTTCGCTTTTACAATATCTGTTTAAATTACTGTATAAGTCCTTTCAGGAACAAGTTACAGTAAATTCTTGGAATCATTTTGTCAAAAGAATTCTTACCCTATTCACGTGTTTCCTAAGACACGAAGAAAATGCCTTAATAACACTGGATGACAGAAAAGAACTTTTTTTTTGTCACATGAACAAAAATGAGTGGATCTTATAGGTTTTTTGCCGCTGAGTTAAAAAATTACCTCAAAATTTTTCTATCACCCACCAATATTGAGTGAATCGAAAATGAAATTTGGACTAATTTATAGGCGTAATAGCAATATCAAAGTAGAAAATGCATATTAAACTCACGTAAAATGTTCACTAAGCGAAATCAAGTGAGTAACTGACAAATGAAAGTCAACAGTAACGTGCAGCAACTTATAAGCGGAGGAGGAGCAAGGGGCAGACCCCGCCTCCTTCCTGTTCTGACTCAAATCCTAAGTAACGTAAATTCATGTGTCACTTTAAAACTGCGGGTGACAGAAAAATTCTGTTTTCATTTCCGTAATCAACGTAAAAAATTACACATAGTTCAAGTAAAAATATTATCCACAGTAACCACTCTCATCCACAGTAAACCACTCTCATCCACAGTAACCTCATCCACAGTAACCACTCTCATCCACAGTAACCTCATCCACAGTAACCACTCTCATCCACAGTAACCTCATCCACAGTAACCACTCTCATCCACAGTAACCAAAGGCTTGTAATATGTTTCATTCCTTACTATGGCTACGTACTGTAAGTGAACGGATTCATACTGAACTTAAAAAAATGTTAACTTCTTTGTTCTGTCAAATTAATTCTACAGTTGTGTTTGGTAACCAGCTGAACATTAAATCTTAAGTAAAATGCAAAGAAAAATGCCGTGTTCGTTCGTCAAATATTTATTTATTTGTGCTTCCTGTAACGCAAGTTCCACTGGGATTTCATCTCGCCAATATAAAGCCAAGATAGACGAGCACAGAGGCATCTCCTCAGGCACATCCCGCCCCATCCGTAAACCAGCTAACTCTGAAATACGTGATCACTGCATTTCAAACAACCACCCACTCACTTTCAATCAGCTAGAATCTCTCTCTCTCTCCTCTCTCTCTATATATATATATATATATATATATATATATATATATATATATATATATATGTGTGTGTGTGTGTGTGTGTGTATATAAAATAAAAGATAGGGTGTCCGTGCTTAAATATAATAGATTAAAGTCAGTTCAACACGACTGGTTTATCAACTACTTTAAATAATAAAAATGCATTAGTTACAGTACCTTAAAAAGAAAGCAGTTTCTATTTTCATAGATACAATATTGTCTTTACGTAACCATAGCAACCCCCCATTCATAGAAAACTTATTCTTATCCGATTCTTCAGATCGCTCTTCAAACAAAAAAGGATTTCGTCCGATTTTTATCTTCGCGCTTGGAGACTGATTATAATTATCGTTTGTAAAAATATTTTTATTTATAAAAATGTTTTAAAATCTAAAAAATAATTTGATAATTTGACCATCATTCGTAGTTTTGTTTACTAATGGCAGTTTTATATTTAATTCTGTTTATATTAGGTCTCTTTTGCCTTCTGGTTAGGTTTACTCGTTCCGGTAAAGCCGAAGAATAAATTCCCTGTTCTGAAAGCCCTTCTGTTTTCTGTCTTTTTCGAATGAATATGTAGGATCGGTTTGGGGCCGACCCCTTTGCAGTATCCTATCTTATTTGGGGAATTTGATGAGGGAGGGATTACTTTCTATACTGTTATCCTGGCCTCATATCCTTTGTATGGCTTCTATGTTTGTAATGATTATTTTTCTGTATTATGGGCTCTGAGTACTGAGCAATATTCAGTTACTGGTAAGACTAAGGCAGTGAGTGGTTCCCACCTTTTTTTGCTGCGACCCTAAATTGGCCACCAACAGGACTTCCAGACCGTCATGGGCTACGTCGTAGCGAATGTCGTAACACCGCTAGTTGGATGGGAGACCGTCCTCCGCGTCCAGATTATGTAGCGACCCGTGGTTCGGATCCCACGTAAAGCTGTAGGTCCCCTCCGTCATATAACCTTAGATGTTGCGAAGGAGGTTAAACAACCCCAATCATTACACTGGCCAACAAAATGAAACTTTTTTTCTCATCACAAACATGATCACAATTTTCTTAATGCATTTTTCGCGCTGATTCCGAATCTGGTTTTATTTATTTTCTAGCACGTATAGTTATATAGATACACTGGTTTTGATATTTTTAAGTTTTTGATATTGCTACCTATAAGAAAATTTATGGATGTATAGATCACACTTAGGAATGCTAACACAACAATAATCATATACCTTATCAATGTATTTATAAATAAAGAATATATACATTATTTTATTAAAAGCGCTGTGAGTGTGATTTCCTTTTGTAAATTTGGCCTGGATTGTCACGATACAGCATCCAACAATGGTCCGCCATTATGCTTTCATTCCAATATCCTTGGTAGCGCTTCTCCATCATCTGAATATCTTGATGGAAGTGCTCTCCTTGCTCGTCACTCACTGCATCAACGTTTTCAGGAAAGAAATCTAAGTGGGAATGCAGGAAGTGAATTTTTAACGACATTCGACACTCCATTTCTTTGAAGGCATCAAGGAGGTTCTTGACTCCATCCTTATACGCAGGTGACTTGTTGCTTCCAAGAAAGTTTTCACATATCCATTTGAACGCCAGCCAAGCCTTCAATTCCAGCGGACTTAGGACTTAGGACTTTTTCAAATTCAGTGTCATTCAAAACCTCCCTTATTTGTGGCCCAACAAAAATTCCTTCCTTCAATTTTGCTGCAGTAACCTTCGGAAATTTCCTTGAAAGGTATTGGAACCCTTCAGAATTGACTTTACCCATTGCTTTAACAAAATTCTTCATTAAACCAAGTTTAATGTGAAGAGGTGGCAGATAGATCTTTTAGGGATCCACTAAAGGGACAGACTGGACATTGCTTATCCCTGGGACATATGTATACCTAAGTGGCCAGTCACTTTTGGTGTAATGTTCTATAGTGGCGCGACTGTCCCACAGGCAAAGGAAACAACAAAATTTTGTGAATCCTGACTGCATACCCATAAGCATTCCTATAACTTTTAGATCTCCACAAACATTCCATTGATGACTGTCGTATTTGATTGCCTTAAGTAGTATATCCATATTGTCATATGTCTCTTTTAGATGGACGGAATGGGCAATGGGGATGGATGGCATT
Organism: Bathynomus jamesi; assembly: GCA_023014485.1. NCBI lineage: Eukaryota > Metazoa > Arthropoda > Malacostraca > Isopoda > Cirolanidae > Bathynomus > Bathynomus jamesi. The sequence continues at coordinate 196,469 of JAJOZX010005812.1, forward strand.
ATATTACCATTATGCAAAAGAACTGCTTTCAGGCTTCTCTGCGACGAATCAATAAAGAGGCGTCACTCAGATGCCACATACGTCTGAGATATGGCTGTAAATAGTCCATTGATGTCATGGTAATAACAGAGAGGACCGTCTACTGAAAAGAATGCTGTTAATTCAAAATTCCGCTTTCGGTAGTAACTAATACGAACATTGTTCTCAAGTAAATTGTTCTCCTTTAGTCTTGAGGCGAGAAGCTCTGATTTCTCTTTAGACAGCGATAAGTCTCTAACAAGATCATTCAACTGTCCTTGGGTTAACTTTTTAGGCTCTAAATGTCTACCTTCAAAAGTGTACTCTGGTTCTGTAGATGGTCCGGAAACGCCAGTTGCACCTTCATCACTTTCCATGTCATCTATGATAGAATCTAGCCTATCACTTGGGGTAATTGGAATGGGCAATGTTTCATCATGTTTTACTGGTCTACGTGCTGAATCCAAGTTTGGATATACAATCTGGTGTTTGTTCTTGGCAGAAAACCCCATTAAGTTCACACTACAAAAATAACAGTCTTCATGATGATCTCTCGGCTCCCTCCATATCATGGGTATGGCAAATGGCATTGAAGCTTTCTTTTTGTTAAGCCAATCACGTAATCCATTTGAACAGCCAGAACAGATTTGATGTGGCGCCCATGGTTTATCTTGGTCACCTAGATGGCAACCAAAGTATAGCTTGTATATTTTCTTAATGTCGGTTGTAATACTTCGTCGCTGTGTTTTAGTTGTCAACTGGCCGCATACGAAACAGAACTTGTCGGGGTCATTCTTACATTGTCGAGGCATGTTGACTGACCTGAGCAAACTATAAATTAAAAAAAATGTACACCAACTTGACACAAGTTCTTGGACTGGACTGATCTTTTGACACACAAAGCACGGCGTTGTTGCCTGAATCACAATGCTGCTAGACGTAAAAGCTCACACCTGAAATACATAAGATGTATAATTAAGATAATTGAAATAAATAAGATGAATAAACTTAAAAAACACAATAAAATAAACACAATCAAATGTTGAAATATTAGTATTTTGCCTATTTAAAATGGTTAAATCTGTGTAGTTATATATATGCCTTCATCTTGAAAACTATACGTGCTAGAAAACATCTGAATGCAGTTTTGGAATCAGCGTGAAAAATGCTATCCAGCCACCACAAATTTTACTCTGATGAAAAATCTTTGTTGACCAGTGTTATTATCCCGACCCTCATGCTTATGATAAAATTTAAATATGTATATAAATATAAGTTGAATTAAGAACTAGTGAATATAGTAGTAACTCTTCGCGACCCTACTTGAGGACCCCCTTGACCCTGATTTGGGTCGGGACCAGAGGTTTGGGAACCACTGTCTTCTAGATTTTTATCACGATGTTTACTTTTCTTCTATGAAAAGCCTCTCTAGATCATAGCCGTTATTTTTCTAGTTCTTATAATTTTAATGCTTCAACACTTTTTGAATTCCGACTCTGTTGAAATCTTTTTTATCTTTTATTGATTTGTATCTTTCCTTTTGTAGTTCCTTGTTGTTACGCGTATCTAATTAGTTGTATTTATTTTTATTTCACTTCATATCATTTTCTTCAACTCATTTAAATAATGTACAGGGTGTTTCAAAAGTCCGAAATCACAGGAAATATTTTTTATATATATATATATATATATATATATATATATATATATATATATATATATATATATAATATAATTGAAAAGTAAATATTCCTATGACTCCGCACTTTTGAAACACTGTATTCATATCATTTTGCAACTTTTCAATATATCCTTTATTTCATATTTCCCAGCATATTTCTTTCTGCTAAACACGATGTACTATCGTTAATATCCACATCTGTGTCTTCAGTCATCATTATAAACAAGAAAGGGGTTCACATTTTACCTTGTGGAACAGAAATGATGACCAGATTTTCAGTAATTCCTATTTCTTTAATCTCTATATAATCCCATGCTTATATTATTATCGAAGGTTTTAGCAAAATCAATATATGTCATATCTGTTTTAACTTCGAAATAATTCTTCCAGTAATAATAGTCGTGAAAGGCATGATCGGCCCGGTTTAAAATCCGTGAAGGTTCGTTTAAATATTTCATTTATTTGCGGGTAGCAAACGGTTTTATTTTTAAATACCGGTTCAAGATTCACTGTAAGTCGGGAGGTGAATGCCACTGGTTGGCAATTCTTCGGCACTACTGTTATACCACCTTCTAATATAAAGGTAATGTTCGCATTCTCCAACACAAATTGGACTTATTTCGCGTCAGACGATCTTCGCCATATTATAGTGAGTTTCATATAATTTCCTCGCATTTCTTTAGAAGCGTAACACGCTCAGAGTTAGAAACGGGTCAGCGGGTCACGGGTCTACGGGTTACTTGGGAGTGAATTCAAGACGGGTCGAAGTGGGGCACGGGTCATGAGGTTGACCCGCCTGACCCGGGAGCGGGTCAAAACGGGTCAATGCTGCGATTAGGTGGGGCACAAATTTCCAGTCGAATTTTAAAAATTCGTTATGTTTTTGCGTGTCGTCGACAAGTTGTACGTATGACATACCGATATAGCATTACACTAAAAGCTAAGACGTAGTTACTCAGAGGAGAGGCCATTCAGCTTATTCAAAGCAAGTAATAGCATACGTTCACAGCGCGCATTGGTGGCACACGGAGCAGAAGAATCACTGTGCATCGCTTTGGAGTATTAAAAGAATTTCTAAATTACTTTTCACTGAAACAATCATTACTGTTTTACGAAATGGAAGCTCGTGTGTGAGTCAGCTTGTATTTGTGTATCAAAATAAAGAATTTGTATTTTGAAACAAAGTTTACTTTCTGATATACTTTCAAAAACGTTTTAATCAATGTATTGTTTAGGTCAGCAAGTTTGCCGGGTCAGTGGGTCGCGAGTCATACGGGTCACGGGTCAGGTTCTGAACGGGTCACACGAGTCACGGGTCAAGGTTGGTGACCCATTTCCAACTCTGAAAACGCCACGCGTCTGACCCGGTTTTTCCCTTTTCTTGTATTCGTAAAGAAGCATCAATTATATCCTTTCTTGAGAACTGAAAATCAAGTTAGTAAATTTGTGTTTGTATCTGGTCTTGAATGATTTGTTCCACTGTCGAACAATTCATTCGTATTTTCTAATTTTCTCCTCGAATTTTATGGGTGTTCAACACACGAAGTTGAAGAATCATTTTCCCAAGCGATTCGTTAATTTTTTTTCTAACATTTTTATATATTCTTTTATTATCGACTTTTACTTTACATTTTTTCCTTTTTCTTTTTCGCAAAGGTGTAATAATATATATATATATATATATATATATATATATATATATATATATATATATATATATATATATATATATATATATATATATATATATATATATATATATATGTATATATATATATATATATATTTTATGCATTTTTGCTACCTTGTATTCTTTCTTATTTATTTTGCGAATGAATGTTTCAAGTCCATTTCTAGCTTGTATATTTTTTTTTTCTAACTTCTTCAGTCTAGCCTCGAATTTGTTTTGCATTTGAGGATAGGTTTTTTTTTATTGTTTCTGTTATATCTAAAGAAACATTCTGTTTTTCTAGACTCCCTTTATCTTAATATATATATACAAGATGCCCCAAAAGTCAAGATCGGATCGGTTTTGTAACGTTGTAAACCCGTAAGTTGAAACCTGTCAAGGCGGATGATGAAATCCACTGAGAAATTGTCGATAGCTGATATATACATTTCTCAAAAAATCATATGATAAAAACAATAAAATATGTACATATATTTCACCCGAACGTGACTTTTGGACCACTCTGTTTATATATATATATATATATATATAAGTTATATACCTTTCAACCTTTCAAATGTTCCGTGCGATGATTCCTCACTTCACGAAGCTCAAGCTTGTCGCCCCTCCTCTCAGTGTGTATGTGTGTGTGTGTGTGTGTCACATCCTGTATGTATTACACATAGACAATATTCATCTCTCTTCACTTCATATCATGTCTTCGATCATTAACAGAAAACAAAACTTTTCCCTTTAAATAAAATCTGAATTACTTTTTTTTTTTATCTTCTTTTCCAGCATTTAAAAACTTACAGATTCAACAGCGTATTTTGATGTTTTTATTTGATTTCTTGTTAAACTTTTTAAAACTTTAAATTTTTTTTACAGAATTTTATTTTTTTTTTTACAGAAATTTAATTTTTTTTTTATCCCTTCCTGGATAAAATTTTGAATAAAATTTGCCTTCTATTATATTTTCAAAATTTATATATATAGTTTATATTTAATTTGATAGAAAGTAATAGTTGTGAGATTCCTCTCAAAATAATGATAACAGACATATATTTTCAAAGTTAAATAACTTATGCAAATTCAATGTTGATGTCAATCTGACCAAAGTTATTAATAAAAATGACTCTACATCACTCACTCAAAGAGCAATCCCCCCCCCACTCCCCCATCAATTTATCATTATAACACTAAAGTGACTAGACTATCAAGAGATTATGTATCCAAACCAAACTGTACAATGGAAACTGCAGGAAATGTACTCTCTTTCAAAGGAGCGGATATATGGACTATAATATATAAGTTCACTACTGCCATTATTACCATAGTAATTAAGTTTCTTTTTTATAATTAACTATCTAAACTATGTTAATTTCAGGGTTACGTCGTGGCCAATGTCGTAACACCGTTTCACGGAGATTAGAGAAGTTAAGTGACATTGGGTCTGGGACTCTGGGTAGTAGTTGGATGGGAGACCGTCCTCCGTGCTCAGATTATGTAGCGACCCTTGGTTCGGATCCCACGTAAAGCGGTAGGTCCCCTCCGTCATATGACCTTAGATGATGCGAAGGAGGTTAAATAACCCCCATAAAAAAAAATTATGTTAATTTCATCAAGCAATTTTAATGTCATACTTTATCCTAATTTTTTCATTCATTATCATTATTTTGTACGCAATATAAAATTTATAATTTTATTTAAAATTGTGTAATATAATCTAAAGGTACCTTTGTAAACTTTTACTTTGTGTGTCTGTTATTATTATTATGAATATTAGATACATTTATTATTATTATTATTATTATTATTATTATTATTATTATTAACTATAACTTTCCATTTTCACTTCTCTTATGTAATAAATAAACTGAATTCCATCAATTTTGCCTAAAAAGCTTCCATGCTTCCAACGACATATTCAGATTAAAATACTATGAATATATGAATACCATATCACATATCTAAATTGTAGAGAAGAATACTGAAAAATATTGTAACATTTTATGTAACTTATATTCTTTTTTCATGAATAAAAGTTTTGGTTTGTTGTTTGTGAAAGTATTGTCGAATCGTTTACCTAATTCGTAAATAAGTTTTGGTTTGTTGTTTGTGAAAGTATTGTCGAATCGTTCACCTAATTCGTAAATAATACCTTTATTTCCTACAAAACTCGAAGCCTTCGTCGAAAGGGAAGAAAGTTTTTCCACATTCTGCAACATAGTACCCGCTCAAAATTCTCTCTTCCCCTACTGATTTAGAGGCCTCTGCCCTTTAGATGACGCATGCACGTAATACGTAAGGAACAAATCTAAAAACATTAAATGTATATCTGTGACAAGTATAAAATTGTGAAATATGCCAAAAATTAGAGATGTAAATAGCTTCATCTCAAAAAAATGCGATTACAGACATTATTTTACATTCTAATTTTTTTCCTATAAGAGCAGTGGTTCCCAACCTCTTTTGGGCCAACGCCCCCCTCCTTATATCCATCAATATTTGCTGGTGACCCCTCATAAAGATAAGGGATAAGTGATAAGTGATTTATTAATAGAAGGTAACAATTTTACAGTTTCTAGCCCCCACCTAAGATTCTTAAACGCCCTCTGGGGGGCGGTGGCGCCCACGTTGGGAGCCACTCTATGAAAACAAACCTAATCGGAGTATAATAAAATAGTAATTTTATTATTCATACATAAGACTCAATATAATAATAATAATAATAATAATAATAATAATAATAATGATGATAATAATAATAACACTGGTATGCATATGAAATTTTTTTGTCTGCTGTGAGGGTTTTTTCAACTCATATTATATAATTCGACCATGCTGAATTCGAAAATGACATTGGTTTTCCTCAATCAGGTCAGGTTTTTTCTCTATTGGCCATTTATTATAAGTCCAATTTTATCCCCAAATTTATTGATTTTTTTTAAACACACTGTAGATACGAGTAATATTATAAGAACACTCGTGAAAAATGAAAACATTGTGTGAATAAATACTTTTTATTCATACAATGAATATGGAAAAAAGTTTATTGAGGAAGGAATGAAGTTTTTTTGGCTTTCCGTCTGTGTTTTTCTTCGGGCACGTCTCGCTTCAAACACCAGCAATAGTCCGCCAGCATATTGATATCCCAGTTTCCCTGGTACCTCTCTCTTCCATTATTTTGATATCTTGGTGAAATCGTTCACCCTGTTCCTCAGTATAATCCCCGCAATTTTCAGGAAAATAGTCCAAGTGGGACCACAAAAAGTGCATTTTTATGGACATGCGCGACCCATGAGCTTTGAAAGCTTCCATCAAGTTTTCGACAACGGACTCGTATTCTGGACTTCTACGCTTGCCAAGAAAATCAGTGACAACTGATTTGAATGCCTGCCAGGCATTCTTCTCAGTTGGAGTCATTGCGTTTTCGAACTGAGTATCCTTGATCAAAGTTCGAATTTGAGGACCATCAAAAACCCCAGCATTTAGTTTAGCATCAGATATATGAGGAAATTTACTCTCGAGATATCGGAATGCTGAACCCTCCTTATTCATTGATTTGATGAAATTTTTCATCAAGCCCAGCTTAATATGAAGTGGTGGGAGCAAAATTTTTGTTGGTGGTACAAGGGGCACTGAAACGACATTATGCGACCCAGGTTGAAAATTCTCTCTGGATGCCCATTCACGCTGTGCATAGTGCTTCTCATCCGCTCGGCTATCCCATTTGCAGAGGAAACATGGGTATTTCGTGTATCCCCCTTGCATTCCCAATACAAATGCCACAATCTGAAAAAAAATGAAAATATTTAAAGAATTTAGAGAATTTGTTCTATCAGATAAAAAAATCTATGCATTGGACTGTATCACTTCTGTGGGGAAGTTAAGTGTTCTTATACGCTCTCAAATAACATTTGGAAAAACAACATAGTCAATAGCAATAGTTTACTTATGATATTAGTATTACCTTCAAATCTCCACAGATCCTCCAGTTATGTTGGTCGTATACGAGAGCATCCAGTAAAATTTTCATGTTATCGTAGCTCTCAGTAAGTTGTACGGAATGTGCTACAGGGACTGATGCAACCCTATTCCCAATGTTGAGAAGTACTGCTTTCAAACTTCGTTTAGACGAGTCTATAAATAGCCTCCATTCTGATGCGTTATATGGCAGGCCCAAGGATTCGATTAGCCCCTCAACATTGCAGCAGTACACTAAGGAAGAGGTATTTTCGTGCACTGCAAAAAACTTGCGGAATTCTTCCTCTCGTTTCCGATACCAGGAGAATGTTGTTCCCGGAGCCAGCAAGTTGTCCTCTCGAAGTCGTGAGCCCAAGATCTCGGCAGCTAATTTGGAAAGTCCTAAATCCCTGGTAAGATCATTAAGTTTGGCCTGGTTGAGAGGCTTCGGCTCATTTGAAGCGGTATTTTGAGGTATATACGACTGGGACTGGTCATTGGCATTGGTCATTGATTCATCATCAGAATCATCGAAGTCCAGGGTTTGAGGTGGGTCGGGTATTGGAATTCCAGGACCATGGGGTACAGGTCTCATAGCAGAAGGAATGTCAGGGTATAAAACAATGTGTTTATTCTTCTTGTTAACTCCTGAAAATAGAAACACAGAAACATGGATATAAAACTTGCATATGAAATAGAAGAAGCATTCAGACAGTGGCAGCTCGTGAGGGAAGGCTGCGGTCTGTAAGATATGAAATAGGTCGATGGAGTCTGTATATTTTCTTCCTTTTTCATTCATATTGTCCCTTCGGGGACAATATGAATGAAAAAGAAAGAAAATATACAATCATTGTATATGTAAATGCAACTTGTATAACAATATGTATGTGTAAATGTATTTTCTATAACAATATGTATATGTAAATGTATGATTACCATTATGGTGAATATTATGCTATATATGGTGAATATTACATTATGGTGAATATTATGTCAAGTTTCATACGAGGATTTCAAAATATTTAAGAAAAATAAATTTATAAGCCCACCTTGGAGGTTTGTCATGCAGAAATAGCAATCTGTCACGTGATCCTTTCCTTCTCTCCAAATCATGGGAATTCCAAAAGGCAAAGATTTCGCTCTGCCTTTGCTCCATCTTCTCAAATTTTCAATGCACGTCTTGCAGCACATATGAGGGGCGAAATTTTTGTCCTGGTCCCCTAGCTTAATTCCAAAGTATGCTCTATACATTGTCTTCACAAATTTAGTGATTTGGGACTGGTTATTTGGCATGGTAACGTAGGAGCTGCGCGTTTAGGAAGACTCTTTCATAATACTGTCTCTTCTTTTCAGGCTGCCGTAACTCGAACGGTCCCAGCGTAAATTCCATAAATTTCCACTGCGCTCGCCAAGTTGTCGCAATTACAAACAATTTGAAGGTTCTATCCTTAAATGCTCGTAGCCTACGAAATAAAATAAACGAATTTTTTCTTTAATTGCTTGTAAAGACTATGATATAATTGCGATAAATGAATCGTTGCTTAGCACTGAAACTCGTGACTTTGTAGGGGAGTATCAAATTAAAGGTTATAGACTTTTTGTTAAAAACAGAATAGGTAGGCGAGGAGGCGGTGTTATGTTGTATATCAAAGATAATATAGCGAACGTTATAGAAGTAAAGCACACAATTCCAGAACCGATAGATTCGACTATAGCAGAACTTAAATTGAATGATTTCAAACTTGTTGTTGCGGTTATATATAGGCCCCCTAATCAAACAGCTGATACGGACGAAGCGTTATATCGTGAACTGAAGCGAATAATCGGTAGTAAGCAGGCTTTAGTAATGGGTGACTTTAATTGCGCCAACGTAAATTACGATACAATGCAGGGAGACGCGGAAGGTAATCGTTTAGTTAATTTTCTCGAGGATAGCTTTCTTATTCAAAAGGTTGGGGAACCTACGAGGTTGGACAGTATTTTAGATTTAGTAATAACTACGGATGACAAGCTAATTACTGATCTTCAAATAATAGAACCGTTGGGCAATAGCGATCACAATATGGTAGAGTTTGTCCTCTCAGTAAGTCACTCGAAACCAGCTAACTCGACTAAAATTCCTAACTTCCAGCACGCAGACTTTAGTAAATTTCGAAATAAATTGTCACACGTCAATTGGGAAAACGTGATGGGGAACTCCAACGCAAAACTAATGTGGGAATCGTTCGAAACAGTATTTAGGACTATAAATGAATGTGTACCGTACAAAATTAAGCGTGCGAAAGTAAACAACAAGCCTTTGTGGTTTACTTCTAGAGTAGGAGACATTATAAAGAGTAGAGATAGGGTTTATAGGCTATATAAGTGCGATAAAGATAATCTGTTGTTACGAAACAACTACATATCTCTAAGGCGTGAAGTGAAAAGTGTAATAAAAAAGTCAAAACGCGAATTTGAAATCCCCATAGCTCGTGACGGTAAAGAAAACCCCAAGCGATTCTTTCAATACGTCAATAATAGAAATCCAGTAAAAAGCGTCTTGGGGCCTTTGAAAAATGTAAACGGAGATCTAGTTTCTGAAAAAAAGGAAATGGCTACCTTGCTAAACGAATTTTTTACGTCAGTTTTTACTATAGAAGATGTAACAAATATCCCTACTGTCACAGACATAATACCTTTTGATAATGGTAATATTTTGGATAATATAGTGGTTACTGAAGGGGAGGTAACGCGCTATATTGATGAAATGAAAAAGCGTAAATCACCGGGGCCGGATTCCATATATCCCATACAACTAAAAGAATTAAAAGATAGCATTGTTGTGCCGCTAACAAAGATTTTTAATGCGTCTATTTCTGAGGGGTGCGTACCAGATAATTTCAAGTTAGCAAACGTAACACCTATCTTTAAGAAAGGCGATAAAGGTGCGGCGGGAAATTATAGGCCAATCAGTTTAACGTCTGTTGTAGGTAAGCTACTGGAATCAATAATTAGGGATCGTATAGTCGAACACTTAGAAGTGTATAAGCTAGTTAGAAATACGCAGCACGGATTTAGGCGAAACAAATCTTGCTTAACTAATCTTTTAGAATTTTTCCAAAGCCTAGTCAGTACAGTTTCAAAGTTTGCGGATGACACGAAGCTGGGTGGTAGGGCGATTAATGACGAAGATAGAGGTAAAATTCAGGAAGATCTGAATAAAGTCGTTGATTGGTCAGTCACATGGCAAATGAGATTTAATGTTGATAAGTGCAAAATTTTGCACATAGGTTCGCGTAACGGTAATTTTGCGTATAGTATGTAAGGGAAAGATTTAACAAGCGTAGAGCAGGAAAAAGATTTAGGAGTTATAGTCACTGGTGATTTAAAAGTAGCGAAACAAAGTACAGCAGCGGTCAATAAGGCGAACAAAGTGTTAGGTTTTATAGCTCGAAATTTTGAGTACAAATCGCGCGATATTATAGTTCCACTTTATAAATCATTAGTTAGACCCCATTTGGAGTACGCGGTCCAATTTTGGAATCCGTATATGCGCAAAGATATAGACAAAATCGAGAGAGTTCAAAGACGGGCAACTAAGATGATTCCGGCGCTTAGGTCAAAGTCGTACGAGGATAGGCTTAAGGAGTTAAAATTGACAGCACTCGAGACTAGGAGGTTAAGGGGTGATCTAATCCAGGTTTTCAAAATTATGAATGGGTTGATAACGTAGATAGAGATAGCTTTTTCGAAATATCTCAATATAATAGGACTAGAAATAACGGGTGTAAGTTAACAAGTACAAGGTTCGAGACAGCAGTTGCGAAAAACTTTTTTACGCATAGAATAGTAAATAGCTGGAATAGTTTGCCGGTAGAAGTAATTAGTAGTACGTCTATAAACATGTTTAAAAATCGATTAGACGCATATGTTGATAGAAAGGGTATAGTTTAACGTAGTAAAATTAAGGCTTTGTGGGGATAGATCCCACAGCTCATCACAAGTGTTGTGGGATATAGGGAGGCAGCGTCTTGGGTTAGGGGATACTCTCTGTCCTTACACACCCTATTTAAAGAGATTCCTCTGCCGAGCGGTGCCCCCCATAGTACTGTGAGGTATTGAAAAACTCATGATCTTCACTTGCCCCACAAACACCTTTAAATGGGAGACCCAAAATCGGTGCACACACATTTCTACATTACTGTACAGTCTTTACAGCCACACCTACACTTTTCCTCCTAAGTGTAATGTATATGGTTGTAAATTTTGACTTGGTCCGCAATCGATATGGACCGTGACTTGATGGATACCGTAATGAAATTGACTGGATTCTTTGGATCTGATATATTTGCATGTCCGTTATAAATAAATAGAGATTGTACATATTTGTGGATAGTAGTCTATTATGACTTGATCCTCTGGATCGAGAGATTCTATCTTTAGTTTTAAATCGATAATTAATTAGTTTTAAATTGATAAATATTTAGTTTCGTAAAAATTGGTTGTTGCCAATTTACCGGCAGTTTTTACATAAATTTCTTATGTTCTTGTGGTTCGGAACCCACGTAAAATTGTAGGTCCCCTCCGCCACCACGGAGGACATACACAATACACGATTACGAACACAGTTAGGTAGACCAGCCATGAGTGGATCCTAGGGTCTTTGTTGGTCTGAAACATTATAACATTATAACATTATTGGGATCATTTTTACACGCTCTATTCATTATGAATATTTTATCTATATGCCTGAAAAGTAAAAAAAGATATTACAAGTGAAACAAGTGATGATAGATGTTACTGTTCCAATTCCGCTTTGACAAAATCACGAAAAATTCTATTTTACTTATGAGGCCATAGCCGGATAACCTGAGCTGATTGAGAAAAACGGATTGCAGATTCGAAATCAGCAGGAAAAACTCTATAAGAATCACTTACAAAACCCTTGACAGCAAAATTGATGCATACCAGTGTAATCTGTCATCATTCCGGACAATATTGTCTTTTCATTAAGAAACACCATATCGTATTTACATTAAATTAACAAATGGAAATTTTTTATGCGAATATTAAATTTTTCCAAAACCATAATAGTTAACAATCAAAATATACAAATTTGGTATCTTCAATGTTGCGGTAACGCGTTTAAGGTAAAGTTTATTTTAAGTTTAAAGTAAACAAATAGAATTTGCTCTTTTTTTTGGTGTGGGGGAGCTATTCTTGTTATTGTTATTTTCTGCATATTAAACTTTTTCAGTTGCGAATATGAAAATGTAAAAATTTAGAATAGTTTCATTTTATAAATTCATCAAACGTGTATTGCAGTAGGATTTTTTTAATCATACTCAAAGTGTATATATATATACAGAGCGGGAGAAAAGTTTTTAAGGATTTTATACATACATACAAATAATTTGTTAATAATAAATTAATTCCAATGATATCACTGCAGTGTTTGCGATATTTTTCAAAGCAACTATACAACATCAGGAATAACTCTAGGCTAGACCGGGAAGGCCATAGGCCCTAGCCCCAGTCAGCGTCATATCAGTAAGGATGGAATACAACAATGAAGAAAAAGTGTATCTTGTATCGTGGGCTATTTCTTATAATAATTGTGGAGAAAATTTGCGTTTATTTCAAGAAAAATATAATAAACCACCACCGCGAAATGCAACCACTTTTCGATACTGGAAGCTCAAACTTTTGGAAACAGGGAGCCTGGTAAAATTCGTCCAAGAAGCGGAAGGCCAATAACGGCGACAGAAGAAAACAACAAAGAAAATGTCCTCGCCAGTTTTCAAGTCGATCCATCAATTTTAACGAGAAAAGTGCACAGGAATTGGGTGTTTCCAAATGTCGTCAATGCAACCACTTTTCAATACTGGAAGTTTAAACTTTTGGAAACAAGGGGCCTGATAAAAGATCGTCTAAGAAGTGAAAGGCTAGTAACGGTGACGGGAGACAACAACAAAGAAAATATCCTCGACAGTTTTCAAGTCGATCCAACAACTTCAACGAGAAAAATCGCACAGGAATTGGGTATTTCCAAATTTTCAATAGCAAAAATATTGAAATCACAGGGGTACCACAATTACAAACCCATTTACTCTCAGCTCATATACGACGATGATTCAGAGGGATGGTTGCAGTTTGTTGAAACATTGACAAAAGTTGAACAGTGATCCAGATTTCCTTGGAAAGATCAAATTTTCAGATGAATGTATCTTCGGTTTGACGAGTAAAGGGAAACAAATACAACGTCCACTACTGGGCGGAAAAAAACAACCCAAAATACGATTGGGTAAACCCGTTAAAACATCCACACTAACAGTTTGGGCGTGCATTGGTTATTCAGGACTCGTTTCCTTTGACATATCGAGAGATACGAGGGATGGAAAATGCTATTGCCAGGTATTGAGAGACAAAGTTTTGTCACAGTTTACTAATGGCGTTCGCAGGAATTGGCTTTATCGTTGATACATGATGGAGCGCCGCCACATTACTCTGCAGTTGCCCGTGAAATTCTGGATACGAACGTTGAAGGAAGATGGTTTGGGAAGCGAGGTCCCATCCAGTGGCCAGCCAGCTCACCTGATTTAACCCCATGTGATTTCTGGCTTTGGGCTTATTTGCGTGCCAAACTCTACACTCCTGGTTTCATCTATCCAAATGTGAATGTCCTTCGCCGCAGAATAGATGAACAACTGAAAAGGATCCCACACAATATGTTCAGAAGAACAATGAAAAGCTTCACAGAGAGAATCCACAAATGTATCAAAGCGGATGGAGAACTCTTTCAAGATTAAATTACAATTTAACAAAATATTTGTATGAATAAAATTCTTATAGACTTTTTGTTTGATTTGTTTCATCATTTGAACACTTATCTGTATAATGTTGTTAACTAAATAGTTGTATGTATAAAATCTTTATTTTATATATATATATTAGTGGTGGACCGGATGTCAGTTTTTCAACATCTGCGGATGCGGATTTTTAATTTCGATATCTGCGGATGCGGATTTTTAATTTCGATATCCGCGGATGCGGATGCGGATATTTAGTTAATCTATCAATATAATATAGAATTATGAATATATGACATAATTTTTCAAATTTCGTGATATTACTATTATGACAGGCAATGCATAAGAATTAAAATTAATATTAATGTTTTCATTATGATAAAAATAATAACTTTCTCAAGAGTTTCAGCCACAGAAAATTCAATGAAACAAGTTTCATTCAATTTTCTGTGTTACCAGGTATTTATTTATATTTTGAGATTTATATATTTGTTTGTTCATTAATAATGAATACTTTACATGAAATGTGCATGACTGGGCCTTATAAGCTACTTTATAAGCTAATTTAATTGTAAATTGCATAATTTATTAGAGGTAATATCCGCATAACATCCGCAGTCAGAAGTGCGGATGCGGATGTTAAAAATGATGCGAACGCGGATATCCGGTCCACCACTAATATATATATATATATATATATATATATATATATATATATATATATATATAGAGAGAGAGAGAGAGAGAGAGAGAGAGAGAGAGAGAGAGAGAGACCTTTTAAACATTTGACACTTTAAAAGGCTTTTGTTTTTTTTATCAACTGAAATAAAAGCATGAAACTTTTACTGTACCTTCTCTACACATGGGGAATTAATCCCCTGTGCCAAAAATGCTCTATGTGATGTTCTCTCACCTCATTAATTCTTTGCCCACGAACAACAAAATTTTGCAGTACTCTGAACAGAATATCTGTTGATATCCGAGAAATTCCTTGTTCAGTTGATGCTTTCAGTTTTTCTACCGTGTGTGGATTCTGTTTTAGACAATCTATCTTTTAAAAAATCCAACAGACAAAAGTGATGTTGGTGGCCATGATATTCCTTTATCATAAACCGCAGGAAATCTGTCGGTCAGAACTCTTCCGACGAAAGTATCGTGTAAGTATCGTGAGCTCAAAGGACATCACATAAAGCATGTTATGCACTAGAGGACTAATTTCCTATGTAGAGAGAATGTACAGTAAAAATTTCATATTTTTATTTCAGTTAATAAAAAAATACACACCTTTTACAGTGTCAGATGTTTAAAAAATCACCCCAGGGGTCAAGGGCGAATACCCACAAAAACGTCCATCCCCCCCCATAGAAGAATAAATGAGCTAAAGATACAAAGTTTTCGAGATGCCTGGACACTGCGTTTGGAAAATTGGAGGTCATAGATAAGGAGAAAGATGGATTGAGGAAGGTTGTTCCATAGTTGACCGGTTGAGTAGATGAAAGATTGAGAATACCGATTAACTCTTGCGTTAGAGAGTCGGACAGACAAAGAATGAAAATGTGTCGAAGATCTAGTACTGCATGTTCTCCTTAAAGGAGAAGACACGCAGTTAGAAAGTTCAGAAAAGCAGTGTCCGTTATAATAGCGATAGTAAAGAGAGAGTGAGGCAACATTGCGGCGAAGAGAGAGGAATTGAAGAGTGTCCGAAAGAGGCAGGGAATTGATGAGACGAAAAAGCCGTTCATTCCTCCCGGTCAAACAGAGGGTGGGTTGAGCCACCCCACACATGCATGAGAAGCGTACTCCATATATATATATATATATTATATATATATATATGTGTGTATATATATATATATATATATATATATATATATATATTTCAACTGCAAAGAACACGCAGTATAAATAACGTAAAGAACGACGCTTGTATAGGAGAACATTCCGCGCAAGATGAGAAGAGAGAACGAACAATGAAAAAATGAGGTAACCACCCGGGAATCGAACCCGGGATCTTCCGATTGCCGGTCAGATATGATAACCATTACACCACGGGCCTCACTTGAACAAATGCCGTAATTCTTCTACATACGCACAGAAACCATGCCCCAAAGGGGCACCTCCCGCATGCCGTATCTATATATACATTTCAACTGCAAAGAACACGCCCGTGGTGTAATGGTTATCATATCTGACCGGCAATCGGAAGATCCCGGGTTCGATTCCCGGGTGGTTACCTCATTTTTTCATTTGTTCGTTCTCTCTTCTCATCTTGCGCGGAATGTTCTCCTATACAAGCGTCGTTCTTTACGTTATTTATACTGCGTGTTCTTTGCAGTTGAAATGTATATATAGATCCGGCATGCGGGAGGTGCCCCCTTGGGGCATTGGTTTCTGCGCGTATGTAGAAGAATTACGGCATTTGTTCGAGTGAGGCCCGTGGTGTAATGGTTATCATATCTGACCGGCAATCGGAAGATCCCGGGTTCGATTCCCGGGTGGTTACCTCATTTTTTCATTTGTTCGTTCTCTCTTCTCATCTTGCGCGGAATGTTCTCCTATACAAGCGTCGTTCTTTACGATATATATATTATATATATAGTGGTGTAGTGGTTAGCGTCGCTGACTACGAATCCATCGGCCCCGGGTTCGAGACCCGACGGCAGCCGGCGCGCAGCAAAACCCAGCTGTTCATCCTTCCACACAATAAAGAAAGTGGTTGGTAGATAAATGGGTACCCTAGGTGGCCTAGTGGTTAAGACGCTGGGCTGCTGATGGGGCGTGGTTCGGATTCCACGTTAAACTGTAGGTCTAAGGTGGAGTGAAAAGTTTGACCTTCGTCAGAATGAACAATTCGGGCGGAAGCTAACCAAAGGTTATAAAGAGAGACAGACGGAATGTCGTGGGGCTCTTAAAGTCAACATACAAAAAATTAAAATAAATGTCAGAGGTAAATTGTATAAACTCCCAACTTTCGTATTTTCAGAAGATTCAAGAAGCTTTCCTACTACCGTGGTGTAACCTCAGGCAATGAACCCCAAAGGAGGGAAGGTACTAAGAACTACAATAAATACTATAATAAAGAAATTACTTATGACGAAGGACTGGAAAAAAGCTTGGAATATATTAAAAAACTCATTAAATGATGAGTTTTCTCTCAGCAAATTCGTCACTTTAATTAGAATCTTATTTTTACGAAAAATTCGTTATACAAAAAACAGCGTACGAAGTTGTTTAACCTCCTTCGTATAAACGGAGGGGACCTTATCGCTTCACTTGGCATCCGATACGCTATCGGAAGGCGGAGGACGGTCATCCATCAAACTATTGAACATACCCAACGTCGCTTAACCTCTCTGATCTAACTGGAAGAGGTGTTGTCACGTGGTCACGACTTATCCCCTCGTTATGGTAGTAGAGAGAAAGGTACTAAATCAGAAGACAGTACGAGTGTGCGAGTACAAGAAGAAGATTCTGTACAGTTTTCCAGTTCGCTTCGACCTTCGTCGGTAGACATAAACGTTTTTTGTTCTCTTCGTCGTCGTAAACTTTTGAGAAGAACCTTAAACTGGAAAGGTCTCATTCTAATTATTATTATTCAAGGCGTGGAAACCTTCTGTAATTTGTTCAAATTTATTAGCAATTTTTTTCCCCATTTTATAAATGTAAGTTTG
Source organism: Bathynomus jamesi (assembly GCA_023014485.1). Lineage (NCBI taxonomy): Eukaryota > Metazoa > Arthropoda > Malacostraca > Isopoda > Cirolanidae > Bathynomus > Bathynomus jamesi. The sequence continues at coordinate 214,262 of JAJOZX010005812.1, forward strand.
TGGATCAGATTGCTTATTACGTATTCTGAAAGCTTTATTACAATGCAGTACAGCATCGAATATTTATCAGAAGTAATTGAAACCAAGCCATTTTGGATAACCGATATTTTTCGGATAACACAGGTCAACAAAAAAACTTTTTTTTTTCGTTGCCAAGGAAATTCGTACGAATTTAGGGTATTTTGGGGTTGCTGAATTCCGAAATGAAAGTAGTTTTTCCGATTTGGCTCTAGTTCTTGAGATAATGAATACCCTCAATTAATAGGAAACGTAACCATAACGCGTGCATATGGGAAACTACCGGAACATTCTAGATGGTGAGACCGAATAAAATGCCATTATGTATTTCATGTGTTTACTTTTGTATGATTTGAGACAATTTCAATGCGATTTGTAAGTAGGCTCGGCCTGAACATTAAATTTTTTGCATTTTTACGTGTTTCAATGGGGTACCAATTATCTCATAAATTAGAGCCAATCTAGCAAAACCGATGTCATATTCGGAATCAGCACCACAAAGTTACCCCAAAATCACTCTAATATGATTGCCAATAAAATGAGTGTTGACCAGCGTAATCATTACTGTACAGTATTCATTTTGATCATGTCTATATATATATATATATATATATATATCTATATATATATAGTATATTATTATTTTTCGGTTACCTTTCTTTTGGAAACACGCTGTATTAATAAATTAAATTGTATACTATATATATATAAAACCTTTGGTTAACCTTGGTTTTTGCTTCCGCCCGAATTGTTCATTATGACGAAGGTCAAGCTTGTCACGCCACCTTAGACCTGCAGTTTAACGTGGAATCCGAACCACGCCCCACCACGGGCGGTCAGAAATTACAAAGTTCTCGCCCGGACTCGATCTCACAACCTCCCGATCAGCAGCCCAGCGTCTTAACCACTAGGCTACCCAGGGTACGCATTTATCTACCAAGCAATTTTTATTGTGTGGAAGGATAAACAGCTGGGTTTTGCTGCGCGCCGCCACCCGGGGGCGGTGTATTTGTAGTTAGCGATGCTAACCACTACACCACCGAGGCGCATATAAAATAATCTAACCTAACCTAAAATAAAATAAAATAAAAAAAGTGGGTGTGTAAAATCCTGAGGTAGCATGAAGTATTCGTAACTTCATTTCAAGTTTTTTAATTAAAATCCTAACGCGAGGAAAATTCGAAAAAATAATCATTTTATACGACAAAAAAGCGCATTCTCTAAACTTTTAATGGAACTCCTTCCTGATTTAACGCAAAAATAAGTGATTAAAAGTTTGAAACAATGAAAGACATGACATGGCGTAGCTAATGTAAAAGGAATTTGACGATTTAGAAAAAAAAAAATAATAATAATAATAATAAAATATATATATATATTTATATATATATATATATACTGTATATAATACGAAATTTTATGGATTCTTCAAAGAAGTAGAAAAACAACATCATTTAAAGAAATTGTTCACAATATGATATGTATCCACATATTGATTCAATAAAATATTTAATACAAATGGAAAATACAGTAACGAAATATACAAGTGTGTCCATTTTTTTCATCAACCTTTAATGTGATACCAAAATTCATTAACACACACACACACACACACACACACACACACACAGTGAAAATTCATCTTCAGCTGATACAGTGATGTCAATACAGTGTGTCCGTAAAGTCATGGTGGGATTTTAAATAGCTATATTATTGCAACGAAACATGATAATGAGATGAAAAAAAGGCAAATTGAAGAACAACTCTAAAAGAATAACTTTATTTAACGTAGTTCGATATGGGCTCCTCTGGTAGCCCTGCAGACATCTAGGCGGTGATGTGTGTCCGTAAAGTCATGGTGGGATTTTAAATAGCTATATTATTGCAACGAAACATGATAATGAGATGAAACAATGCCAAATTTAAGAACAACTCTCAAAGTTGTATCTTGTAGTTAGTCTAGGCTAAGCTTAACCTTTATCTCGTAGTTAGTCTAGGCTGTCCATATGCCTATGTTGAACATGAGCGTAATAGCCCGAAAGTTAATGTGTGGTGTGCTCTAGCACGAGATCGAGTGATTGGCCCATTTTTCTTCGCGGAACCCACTGTGACGTCACACAACTACCTCGCTATGTTGGAACATTTTGCAGTACCCCAATTTATTGACAATAATGTCATCTTTCAGCAAGATGGTGCTCCTCCGCACTATGCCAACGTTGTTCGAGAATTCCTTGATGAAACATTTCCACAGAGATGGATAGGAAGAGGAGAATGGAAGCCATGGCCTCCACGCTCTCCGGACCTGACACCTTTGGACTTTTATTTGTGGGGTTACGTCAAGCAAAGCGTGTACAGCAGGGCCGGATTAACCATTAAGCAAAATAAGTCCGTGCTTAGGGCATCAAGGGAAGGGGGGCACCACAGAAATTTTCCATTGTCGGATTTACCATGGATTTATTATACTATTATAATCGCGGCTTATAGCCTATAAGCTGTTGAAAACTGAATTATATATATTCATATATAGTATTTATTTTTTTTCATTGTTTGAATTTGTAGTGAACAACAACCCTTTTGAGAGAATAAATATATTTCGTTGTAATCACACACTTTACGCTTTGCGTTATTATTTTGTTTATATCAAATCTTTGAGCGCCATATTAAAAATACATATTGATTAAATATTTTCGTGTGCTATAGGAAGTTATTCTGAACGTGTGATTTGTGCATATAATATTAAATATATATTTTACATAATCATTTGGTATTGTTTTACAGAAAGATTTAGGTTTATAGAATTGTAATATAAATTAATATTAAAATAAAAGAAACTATAAACTCTCTATATTGCTGTTGTATCAAGTGATGTTTATCACGGCCATTATAATAATAAGATATACTGACCTAAGTTAATTAGCGTTGAAGAAGTTTATCTGTTGCTCTCTCTTCTTCTCTAGGGTAAGTCTATGAAGTGTACTTTATTTGTATATATAACAATATTTTATCATACACGTATCTTTATTTTATAATTTATTTATCTATTGTCATAACAGTATAAAAGAATTTAGATTGTAATATAAATGAAGTGGAAGTATACAAAAATAAACATTATTTTCCATCTTACTGTAAGTTTTGTTTCATTTCAAAAAATAAAATTTTATTTTATGGTTTATTTTTGTTTATATTTTGAATTACATATATATGGGGCACCAAAATCTTTTAAGTGCTTAGGGCCTCTAAAGGTCTTAATCCGGCCCTGGTGTACAGTGTACCCATTAGGGATATTCATCACTTGCACGAGCGAATCACGGAAGCTATCGCATCCGTCACTCCTGATGTTCTTGGGCGTGTGTGGCTGGAATTGAATCACCGCCTAGATGTCTGCAGGGCTACCAGAGGAGCCCATATCGAACTATGTTAAATAAAGTTATTCTTTTAGAGTTGTTCTTCAATTTGCCTTTTTTTCATCTCATTATCATGTTTCGTTGCAATAATATAGCTATTTAAAATCCCACCATGACTTTACGGACACACTGTATTTTGCATACAAGAACAAAATGAAGTAAACCTTTCTTTACATTCATTATAACACTCTCAAGATAAGTCTAGAATATATATAGATACAGTATATATATATATATATATATATATATATATATATATATATATATATATATATATATATATATATATATATATATATATATATATATATATTCCCAGTCAAAAGTATGATGCACCTTCACAAAGTTGAGACACGAAAGTTCAGGAAAGGTACTGATGTTAAGAAAAAGGAGAAGCACTAAATATATTGAATATGTGGAGGGAGGAAGAAGTCGTGGAAGGGGCCGAGTGCACCTTGCTTCCTTATAGTTGTTTTTATAGATTTCCACCCGATCCCAGAGACGGGGGATCTTCCGCCAGAACCATTTTTATATGTCATACTTTTTTTCATTCGCTTTTATTACTTCTTTAACCCTTCTGAACATACTGTCCGCAAGCTGCTTACGAATGTCATTGCTAAGCCTTTCTCGTTTTTTAGTTATGTTTTACATGTTGGTCAAATTTTAAATGAAGATTTCGCTTTTAATATTTTTTCCTTACAACTTCCTGTAAATATTTAATACAAATTCGGGTCTGGAGAGTAAATGAGGAGGTCAGGCGAGAAAACACGCTTGTCCTTTTGCGAGTCAACCTTTGCTGATAAATGATATATGGCGTAGTACATTTTTTTTTATGTTGAAAAATAACGCCACCAGATTTCATTGATTCTAGAAATAATTTCTCGTTAGAGTGCTTCAAGATCATTCCTAGTGTATTTGTGTTGGTTTAAGAGTTCTTTCAGCCTTCGCATAAAACCAATTTTCAACGCCTGATGAGATATGCATCCCCAAAGCATGATGCTACTTCCCCAAATTTGACATTTGAGACAATACATTATTTTTTGTAGTTTTTCTACTCTTCGACTTACAAAGTTGGAAAGTAGGTTCCCAAAACTTGCAAAATAGAATGATGTTATTGGACATAACATAAGTAAATTAGAACGTTGCGGAAACGCTTATTGGTAAAAAAGTAACGAACTTTTATGCTCATTTGTGCACTGTAACTTTTTTTTTTTTGCGACTGGCCTTGGATAGTCAGGGCTTCTTTCTAACTTCATTTACTTCACATCCTCTCAGTCCTTCTTTATCAAGTCTTCTTCAGACTATATACTCACCAAAGCAATAATTCTCGTTGTCTTCTGAAGATCACAACGTCTAAAGCTATTTTTCTACGATCATTGAAGGAACTGAATTTTGACCCTAAATTTAGCGCACAGTCTTAACTTTATTGATTTTGTTCTGGCTAACGCCAGACGATTTTATTCAGTCTCAGAAAAGACCTCTCTGCAGTAAAGAGTTAATAGTATGTCTCCGCTGATGGCACATTTTTTCAAACACCTCGATACCTATTGGCATGGCACTTAGTCTCTTTATAACGTTTTAATATGGCCTGAAGAGTACATTTTAGTTCTTTGGTAATTGCAATCTTTAGATCAATGGTGTGCAACCTTTTTCAGGGATAGGACCCGTAGAATGTAGCTTGGTAACATTGTGATTTGTGACCTCCCTCCACACCCAACACACTTTCAATCATAAAAAATTAAATAATAATTGTTGTTTGTCGTCTTTGGTGGCATTTCTCGACGTTTACAGTAGTTGTAGTTTGATAATGTTATAGTCTTGCATTCTTCGTTAACGGCTCAGTTTCGCTTAAATATCACAGTCCAGTTTTCTCAGAATGTGGAGTTCTTTTTCCTAACACGTTGATATCTTATTAAATTTAATTTTGTAGAAATGATGAAAGATAAAAAATAACAGTTTAAGGATGGTAGAAAATACACAGATAAGAGATGAAATTATTACCTGTGTAAATTTTTCTACGTCCATTAAAGCGCACATTTGTCCATTTGGATAACACACATAAGGACTACTCTTCTTTTTCTTAAATGTAGTTAATTCTGTAACTACTGTGTATGGAGGTAACGCTATTATTAAATATTGTAGGAAGGTATGAAGCGAGTTGAAGAGAGAACGCGCATTTTCACCTAAAATTGATTCACCTAAAAAGGAATTCAGTAATTAAGTTTTAGGCAAAGTCCCTCGAATTCTTAAATCCTATTAATCGTAACTCTCATTACTCCGCGCGTACTTATATAGGTATAAGGGGTAAAGGGGATTACATTTTGTTTTTTGGGGAGGGGGCGGTGAAATAGGATGCTATTCAGTTTATAAATATCTTTCTTGAAAAATCTCACAATTATAATAATTATATTCAACTACTAAACATTATTTGGTTTTCTCTACTACGTTATACAGGGTGATTCACTCGCTGGTTGCCACAGAGTATCGCTAATACGATACTCTGGGGCTACCAGCAAGGGAATCACCTTGTATAACACACATGTTGTCGCCTTTGTATTGAAATTGAAAACTAAATATCCATCTATCTATCTACCTAAATATATATATATATATATATATATAATATATATAATATATATATATATATATATATATATTATATATATATATATATATATATATATATATATATACATTATAACTGCAAACACGCAGTATAATTAACGTAAAGAACGACGCTTTGTATAGGAGAATTATCCGCGCAAGATGAGAGCGAAAGAACGAAACAAATGAAAAAATGAGGTGCCCACCCGGGAATGGAACCCGGGATCTTCCGATTGCCGGTCAGATATGATAATTCTCCTATACAAAGCGTCGTTCTTTACGATATATATATATATAGAAAGAGAGAGAGAGAGAGAGAGAGCAACGCTGATAAATTATTTTAGTTTGTATTTTTGTTATTTGTTTCTTTTTGTTCATGTGAATAATTAGGACGACTTAATTGAAGCTTTTGACTATAAATGCGATGTCCTTACCTTACCTTACCTTATGTTGTTTCGTGCGTTAGTCTCTCTTCACACGGAGGTCGAGCTGGTGGCCCCGCCTCTAGGTCTGGCCTGGTGGAGGAGCGAGTTGCTTTCTTGCGCTCTCCACCGTATATAGCCAGGCACGCCCGGCTCATCTGGTACTGTCCTGAGCCAGGCATCCAGTCTTTTCTTGAAGACTTCAACTTTGACCACCGTTACGTTTCTGAGGTCCTTAGGAAGCTGGTTGAAAAGTCTTGGCCCCCTGACAACCAAGCTATTTTCCTTCAGGGTTGAGGAGGTCCCTTGTCGGGCTTTTAATTTGGGAACACTACACATTCTGCCTTTCCTATTTTCCAGTGTTGTTTGAATGGTAATTGGGTTTAGTTTTAGGTTTGGTACCAGTTTTTCGATCATTTTCCATATGTAGATTATGATGTACCTCTCTCTTCTTCTTTCCAGTGAGTACAGATTTAGTTTACGTAGTCTTTCCCAGTAGTTGAGTTCTTTGCAGCCATCAATCTTGGCTGTGAAATGCCTTTGCGTTTCTTCTAGTTTATTAGTTTCTTCCTTTTTATATGGGGACGTCAAAACTGAGCAGGATTCAAGTTTTGGTATAATCAGTGTTTTTAGCAGGGGAATCATTACTGTCCTGTCCCTTCTCTTGAACGTTCTTAGAACCTGTCCGGCGACTCTTTTTGCTTTATTTATCGCTATCTGATTTCGTGTTTCGAATTTCGCATCATCTGTTATTATTATCCCGAGATCAATCGCTTTCATGCTTCTCTGAATTTCCTGTCTATCTGGAGCATAATATGCAGTCTGTTTAAGTTCTTTTCTACCATATCTCAAGAGCTGAAATTTCTCGGCGTTGAATGACATGTTTTTGTCTTCTGACCATTTGTATATTTTGTTCGTGTCCCTCTGCAAGGCCTCCACGTCATGTACATCGCTGATTTTTCTGCTGATCTTTGTACCGTCTGCAAAGGATGTTACTATACTATTGCTGTTTACTCCGCTGTCTATGTCTGTTAGCATGATAATGAACAGGAGTGGGGCCAGTACTGTCCCTTGTGGTACTGAGCTGCGTACTTCCGATTCTGATGATGATATACCTTGAATTTTGACGACCTGCAGACGATCACTAAGGAAGTTGTAGATCCATTTTCCCACTTTGCCTGTTATTCCCATGTCTTTAATTTTATGTGCTATTATACCATGGTCACATTTATCGAAAGCTTTAGCAAAATCTGTGTATATAACATCGTAGTTGTCATTGCCTTCCAATGCATCTAGGATATTGTTGTAGTGCTCTATTAGTTGTGATAGGCATGATCTACCTGATCGGAATCCATGCTGATTTTCGTTGAATCTTTCCCGTGTCTCCAGGAAATCATAAATTTTCTCTCTAACTATTCTTTCAAATACTTTGGTGAGGTGGGACGTCAATGACACTGGTCTATAGTTCTTTGCTTGAGATCTGTCCCCTCCTTTATATATAGGGACAATGTTTGCTCTTTTCAAGATACTCGGTACTTCCCCAGTGTCTAGGGATCTTCTCCATATCCAGTATAAAGGTGTAGCTATTTCATTTTTACAGTTTTTAATCAATAATGCGTTCCAACTGTCCGGACCTGCAGCTGAATGTAGTTTCATTTGTCCTATAGCTCTCGCTACATCTTCTGGTGTAAAATCAAAGTCTGTTATATACCCTCCTTGCAATTCCTCTTCAAAGAATGCATTTATGTCAGGTATCGCTTTGTCACTTTTTGGGGTACTGAAAACTGATTCATATTGAGCTCTCAATGTATCAGATATTTCTTTTGGATCGTCGGTTAGTTCATTATTTCCCGTCCTTAAGGGCCCAATAGCGGCGCGCGTTTTTGTTTTCCTTTTTGCATAGCTATAGAAGTATTTTGGATTTTCCTTTATTGCTTCTACCGCCTTTTCCTCTTCCCTCTCTGTATGGTCCTTAATCAGGGCTTGTATTTCCCTATCGATACCCTCCAGTTTTTCTTTTATTGCTTTCCTGTCATTATCTCCGCAGGTACCTAACTTCGCCTCCACTCTCTTTCTTTTTCGGAATAGTCTTCTCTTTTGCCTTTCTAGCCAGCTCCTCTTTCCTTTTGGCTGTGATTTCGGAGCATATTTTTCTAAAATTCTCAGCGTTTTTTCCTCCAAGGTCGTTAGCATTTCTTCAGTTGTTTTATTCTCGAAAATTGTTCTCCATTCTATTTGGGCCATGTGCGATCTGATTGCTTCCCAATTTATAGTCTTCGATTTAAGTTAAATGCCCCGAATTTACTTCTTTCCACAATATGTGTATTGTCTTCTAATGCTGCCATCATATTTGTTGATATCTCGATTAAGTTGTGATCTGAGATAATGGTTGGGGTTATTTTTATATCAGCAATCAAGTTCGTGTTATTCGTGAATACCAGATCCAGGCAGTTATTTTTTCTGGTATTTTCTGTTATCTCCTGTGTCAGCATAAACTCGTTTGTGAGAGCCATCAACATTTTTGCTTGTTCCTGGTCTTCTCTTGTGCCCCCCTTGTCCTGGTGAATATATATATTCCTATTCACCTTTTTGTATTTTATAAATGGGAAGTTAAAGTCTCCGCAGATCATTATATTGGGGGATGGAGGGTTTATGGCCTTTATTAGCTTTCTAATGTCATCAATGGCCTCCGAGAATTTTTCGGTTGGGGTGCTTAGAGGTCTATAGATGACTATTACTATCAAGTTTAGTTTTTCTATTTTCACTGCTAGGAGTTCCACATAGCTGTTTGATTTACTTATTATCGGCTCTGTCATATGACCTTCCTGTACATATATAGCACAGCCACCTTTCCGTCTCGTCGTTCTCTCCGCTCTTAGTAAGTTGAAGCCCTCTATATTTATCTCTTTCTTATCAATACAATGTTCGCAGTTTTCACAATTTCCTTGGCAATCTTTAAGATGAGTTTCTGTGAGGCATGCGATGTCCGCCCTTGTTTCGTCCATAAATCCTATCAGGTACGAAACCTTATTGAGTGATTAGTTTGGTCTTATTCCTTCAATATTAGCCAGGACAATTTTTATGTTCTCTGCTTTTCGTTGCCCCTTGTGCATTTCAAGTTTCAAGTTCCATCCCTGGTTAACACAAAAATATACAATATAACTCCTTCCTTCCTTTTGTCATTGTGCATCCACGCATTTCGCACTGCAAGAGAAGTGACGCGTACTTCAGATTTTTTTTCCGCTCCCCTCCCCCCTGTAAAGTACGTGGAAAATTGACATTGAGGAATTCCTTCCACAAAAGTACTGCGCACAATCTACCAAACTTTATAAATCTGTTATGAAAACTTTTTATATTTGGCGGGTATGAAGCGCATGAAAGAGAAAAAGCGAAAAGGAGCTTTCTGTCGGATAATAGAATTCATTTCTCTCATTCGCTAGACTTCCATTTGGGTGCATTGGTATTTCTTTGATCCCGATATATTGTAACATATACAAAGTGAATTAATAATACACTGTAAACTTAAATCGTCGTAGTTTATTCAGTTTTTACCCGTTTAACATTAATTTGTTTGGTAATTTGGTTTTGGCAGTGTTACATTTAGTTTCTTTGGCTAAGGTCAACAATAGTGAACAATTTTTTTATTATTTTAAAAACATAAATTGTTTATTAGACTTTTAATAGCGACTACAACCACGTGTAAGTGTTTTTTTTGTAGGTTAGATTAGAGTTATTACCTTAGATTTTTTGCTTTCCCGTGCTAAACATGGGACTAGTTCGTGTAGCGTATATGTAGATATTTGGGCGATTAATTATAATAGCCGAAATCCATATTGGGCTCCAAATAAATCGCCCAACAGAGCATACAACCACATGTAAGTGTTTTTTTGTAGGTTAGGTTAGATTAGATTTATTTGGAGCCCAATATGGATTTCGGCTAATATAATTAATCGCCCAAATATCTAAATATCTGAGTTGGCCTTACCAAGTTGCGACTTGGAACGCATATCCACTACGTTTAAATCCGTTTAGAGCAAGGTTCATTTTTCAATGAATTTTAGAAGCAAAATAGCCTCTTCTTACAATCGGTGTTCTATACGCTACACCAACTAGTCTCATATTTAATTATTATTTATAGATTTATTGGATCACCTGAAGATCAGGGCCCCCAGCCTTCTTTAGTTAGCCTTATAAGGCTAACTAACGAAAATATCACGACTTAACCTAACCAATCGTCAAGGGCGTACAGTTGACCTAACGATTAGTTAGGTTAAGTCGTGATATTTTCGTTAGTTAGCCTTATAAGGCTAACTAACGAAGGCTGGGGGGGGCCTTGATCTTCAGGTGATCGGATTTATTTATAATTTCTATTTAATAAAACCACTTATTCATGGCATAAAAACCTATTTGGAATTTATTGATCATTTGATTTTTTTCAAATAAAACAAAAAATTGTCCACTATTATTAACTTTTACTAGAAACTAAATTTCTTAGTACACGTTTTAGTTTGTTGCAGACTTTCCAAGTACGTTTCGATATCGAGTGGGATTTCCTCTCCTGCGTATAAATTGTATTTTTTAGTTTAGCTTTTGTTTTATTGTCCTTTTGTGATATTCTGCCTAAGTAATAATTGTTAGCCTAGGTGCTGGTTAAGTGTGCGGTCTACCTACGATTCGGCGGTCTACCTTTTAATTATAGCTTCTTATCTTGTTTACTAATTGTTTGTTTACATCCCATTGTCAATCGCCCTTGACGATTGGTTAGGTTTAGTCATGATATTTTCGTTAGTTTTAACGAAAATATCATGATTAAACCTAACCAATCGTAGGTAGACCGCACACTTAACCAGCACCGTTAGCCTATTAATAGTGGAAGGAAAATTATAGCTTTGTTTATCAATGAGAGTAAATTCAATTAGGTTAATTCAACTATTTTGTGTTAGGTATAAGGTGTAAATTTGTACATTATAGTTTCAACAACAATTAGGGAATTCGTAAAAGTTATGACTTCATTTAAAGACTATAAATTTTTGATTTAAATAAAAGGGATCACCTGAAGGTCAAGGCCCCCAGCCTTCGTTAGTTAGCCTTGTAAAACTAACTAACGAAAATATCACGACTTACCCTAACCAATCGTTAGATCACCTGTACGCCCTTGACGATTGGTTAGGTTAAGTCATGATATTTTCGTTAGTTAGCCTTATAAGGCTAACTAAAGAAGCTGGGGGCCCTGATCTTCAGGTAATCCAATAAAAGTTTTGCTGATTTTTAAGAAAATTATTTGGTCCTTCGAAAGAGCTATTGGATCACCTGAAGATCAGGGCCTCCAGCCTCAATTACCAAATGATATCTTCGTTAAAACTAACAAAAATATCACGACTTAACCTAACCAATCGTCAAGGGCGTACAGTTGACCTAACCGGGCATTCAATTTAATTTATTATTATATTTGGTACTGTAAAGCAAAAACAAGAATACTGTACATGGGGGCCCTGATCTTCAGGTGATCTGAGCTATTTTTTTAAAAAGTAGTTTTGTAAAATTAAAAAGTAAGTTTACAGACACTCGTTTTAGCGTGGACTCTGAATATGTCCAGATCTGTATTTTTCACAAAGCACACGCACCACGCAGCCCCCAGAGGGTCCTCGGATCCCTGGTTGCGGAACAGTGTTTAGATGGTATTAGTACTATTGGAGCTCTTTCACCTTCAGTTAATTCTCTTGGTTTTACCATATTGTATAATAATTATAATTCATCAACCTTTACCGTTATAAAATCACAGGATTGAGACTCGACACTTGTCGAATGTAGAAAATTGATCCAAAAGTTTTCCCAAATGTTACTCGACAGTGATATGGTTATTTCGTAAACTTGTTACTGATACAACATTTATGAACTTTTTAGAGCTAGTTCTACCCAACCACTATAAAATACATAAACTCTAAATACTTAATTTGCAGTACCGCCTTAATCAAAGCATATATGAAGGAACTTTAAAGTTACTTAATAATTTTAACTAGGAGGGCTATATGTATACAGTAAGATTTTATGAGTACGTTTTGAAGAAGTTTGGTGTTCACATACCCGAGTCCATTAATAGTGTTAGCATATCTTGTGGTCCTGTCCTGGAGAAAGTTACCGAATTGCGGGCTTATCTTTACGCGATTAGATTAATCATTTTCGGTTCTCAGACTCCTTCACGAGAACTATCTCTTAAGCCTCGTCTTTTTTTCTAAGATACGTTAATCAGCACTGTACTATAATTTGATGTTTTAATAAATAGTACTTTACTGAACAGAAATTTACATAATTTAAGAAATGGGGAAAAAATTATGATTTGGGAGCCCACAGGGGCTCCCAAATCATAATTCTTCGCCGGTCTCTCGCCGTCGTTGAGACAGCTTTGCCCGATATGTTTGAAATTTGCATCTCTTTTTAGCTAAATTTATATGGCATCTGGGTATACACGGAAGCAGTGCCTGAATACAACACTGCTTAAGAGGCTAGAAATTATGTTTGAATACGCATTCTGTCAGCATGTACGGGTTATGGGGAGCAATTTGATATATACCAGTAACACAGCAAGGGATTAGAACTCAAGGATTCAGAATTGCAATTTATATGAGAAGATGCCAAACATTTTCTGTAAATGTTAATTCACATTAATTCTGAAAATTTCCTTAGTCGCATTTACTATGAATTATTTGCTTGTAAATCAGTTATTTACGTACGAGCGTCAATTGCTGAAACGCAAAGTTACGTAAAGAGAAGTATTGCAAGAATTATGGAGCGTAAATGTGAGTTATGTAAAGTCGTATTATGTGAAGAATTGTAAGTTAATGAGAAATTATGGGTTAAGCACCCTGTATACTCTCAAATAAAAGTTGTGCATGACCCTTTCTTAAATTAGAAATGATGAAACAGTTTTAAGACTTTAACATCAAACATATTGAATTTCCTGTTAATTTCGTCAAATGACACTTTTAAGGAGCTTCACCAAAATATCATAACATATGATAGAGTAATCCAAGTTAAATTATTATAATCACGAATTTATTGTTACTAATGCATTAAGCCAAATCTAACCTAATCTAACTCATCCTAACCTAACTAACACTAATTCTAAAAAATTTGTCGACAAAATGTCACTTTCGATAAAATAACGTTAGGTCAAAAATTTGGAGTTAGGCTGCGCCTGCGCAACCGAACTAACGTCATTCTCTGAACGTAACATTTATTCAATATGTTATTTGGATTAGGTTAGGTATGGGCTTAGTTAGGTTGGGTTAAGTTAGTTTATTACAATGTCGACAGAATGTTCAGTCCACCAAATGGGCATAGGTCCCTCCGCAAGCAATTTTCTTAAATTTTTGAAGTTTTAAATCTTGTATAAAATTGACTTAGTTAAAAAATAAGCATAAGAGCGATAATGCCGGAAGTTAGGTGAGCTAAAACGACATGAGAACATAATTAATTATTTGGCTGCATGTTATACCGTATGTACGCATACATGAATATGTGGGGAATCATTTGGTTCGAGGGAGTATGAGGTAAGCATCCTGAGGATGTCAGATATAAATAGATAGGTAGAGAGAGAGAGAGAGAAATTTAATACTTATGACACTTCTTGATTTATGTGAATATCGTAATCATTGAGGAGGACCAGAAACTGGCACAACACACAGGCTAACTAATGAGACACACTGTTCTATCTCCTGTATTATTATTATTATTATTATTATTATTACCAGCATCGCTTATAGGGAAACTGTTACCCACTGAACTACGGACCTGGCTTATGTGAACATAGTCGTAGTACTTCGTCGAATATAACGGTAAATTATATCGGGTGTGTATAAAGTAACGCAAGTGAACATGGACAAGTAATATTTATTACATGTACAGGGTGTCCACAATGTCTTGTCATCCCAGTAAAATACTAACTGATTTTTGTTTTTGTTTCAGAACCATTTGAAATGTGTGATAGCAGCAACTATACGACTGAACAACACATATTGGCTAGTACCTCGGTCCATGAGTGACCACGTAATGGCAAAACCAACGAAAATATTCGTGCCGACTTCCAGGACCGATTCAGTCGTGCAGCTCCTCCAAAAATTAACTTTGTTGAGATGGGGAGAAGAAACTGTTCACAACAGGAACTGTAAAAGATAAACCAAGAACTGGCAGGCCATCTACCAGGCAACAACAGTGTGCATTAGTTGAGCAATCTGTGTCAAGATCACCAAACACAGCCAATCTGTAAGCGATCATCCCTTAACTGGTGCAGCGAGGGTCAAATCGCCGCGGCAACTAAAAAAGCACGATCTTACTTGGTGCTTTTGCTGCTAGAGGTCTCCTGCAATTAGTACCTTCCTAGACTTTAGGGACGAACTCATGCCAGTACTGGCTGATTTCCGTTCTCGTTCCCGGAGTCGGGCTACAGCAGCGGTTGGTTATTTTGACCCGCACCATACCGTGAATGTTATTAATTAAAGTGTCAATCCCTACTAAAGCTTTATACTTCCGTATAATTGGTAGTATCTGCTTATTTGAGTATCATAACTTTTTTATTTTGCTAATTAGTGACTTTTATTGTTTTAGAGTTATCTCGAGCTTATTTCGCCATGGCGGGAGCGTCCAGTCGGAGAGGAATCAAAGTTACTGACCATAATTTTGCTGACTTTGTTGCTGATTGTCTGAACTAGGAAACTGAAAGTGAGATTTCAGACAGTGATGCATCAGGCGTTGAAGAAAGTGAAGGTAATTCAGTTTGTGAACAGTCAATAGACGAAATTTCTGATAGTGAGAAAATGGACACCAATCAAAGTTATTTCTACGGGAAAGGAAAGGGCTTTAAATGGTCATCTGAGCCTTCAGCGCGAAATGTTCGAACACCGTCTCATAACTTGATCAGGAAGTTTTCAGGTTTAATTGGAGATGCACATAATCTAGAAAAAGACGCAACTGAAGAACATTTTTGATCGTGCATTTTCAACGAAAAGATGTTGAATGAGCTACTGCTACGTACTAATGAAAAAATCAGAAGTTATCAGGCGAATTATTCAAAAACCAATGCACATCTAGTGAAAGAACTGGACATAGTCGAGCTAAAGGCTTGCTTGGGGCTATTATATTTTAATGGAGCATTCAAATCGGGTCATGAGGTTGTCACATCTATGTTTGCTACAGAAAGACGAATCAGTCATGCTGCAAGTGCAAACGGCCAATACAGTGAATGCGTATTGAGATACTGCACCAACTGCGCTGCCAGTGATGACTAACTTTGAAGACCTGTAATTTTTTACGTGAAAGTTATTGAACTGCTCCTTATTGATTTTTATGCCTTTTCTGCTGCCTAGTATTCAAGAGTATCTAAACAATTATTAATTTCTTTCCTTCTGTGTTTAAGGCACTATATTTCTCAGGCCCTTTTTCAGCCAGTTTTTAATACATTCAACAAAAAGTGTAATGAATGTAACAAAACCCTGATAAAGTTTACACATTATTATATATGATATTTATGTTCAGAAGAGTATTAAAATCCTGGTAAAATATTTTCGTCATTACTATTTACCTTCCTGATACAAATTATGTAGGATTATAAAATTGGTAATTTTGACCCGCACCAAACCAGTTACGTCATAAAACCTCACCATACCAGTTAAGGGTTAAAGTTGCATTCGTATCTACCACAATATGTTCAAGAGCTGAGTGACACTGATTTGGATCACAGACGAAATGCATATGAGGAACTGCTTCGGGTATTTGATGCAATACCGAAACGAAATGGGGAAAAGTTATTTTTAGTGATGAGTGTGCCATATATCGGAGTGCTCGATCCCGCAATGTTGTGTTTTGGTCCAAGGAAAATCCATATTTCGCTGGGGAATTGGAACATAAGCCACCTCATGTTATGATATGGCCTCTTCGGTCCATATTTTTTTGATGGCTCTGTTAATCAACACATTTATCTGGAGATGTTGCAAACTTGGCTAATGCCACACCTGATTAGTTTAGGTATAACAGATGAGGTCTGGTTTCAACAGGATGGAGCCCCAGCGCACTATTCCTTGTCATTATGGGAATATTTGAACGAAGCCTTTTCTAGTCGGTGGATAGGGCGTGGATGCACCATGTTGCCTGCTCCAATGAAATGACCTCCAAGAAGTCCTAACCTCTCCACATGTGACAATGCCTTATGGGGTTTCATCAAGGAACACGTGGCCCAGGGACGATATAACACCAATGATGAGGTTAAAGATGCTGCCAGGGATCCATTTGATCTTGTAACTCCTCACATACTCAGGAAAATGTCACACAGAACCTGCCGCAAAATCATTCTGTCATGAGAATGACTGTAAACAAACAGATCTATTGGATGTATAATCTATGTAACGTTCTAAAGGTGTATATATAATGTAACGTAACTATGTAATGTAATGTAATAAACATATATGCAATAAAAACGTAACCGCATCAGTGAGAAATGAATCTGAAAGAAAAGCGAAAATCGGTTAGTATTTTACTGGGGTGACAAGATATTGTGGACACCCTGTACTTTCTAACAATTTTATAGAGTTAAGAGTGCCAGTACCGGCGACGCTTGTCAGTTTCGTGCTCCTTCTTCCTATCAAAATTAACAGTGTTTAATTAAAATCAGTGAACCATTGTGGTACTTCTCCACTAAAATTTGTGAATGTGCCAAGATTGCGCTGTTACAATCTCATCAGATAAACTGCAATACTTTAATGACATTACATAAACTATGTCCTCAAAATTTTCTAGCGACATCTGGCACTACCTTCATAGTCCTACAAGGTGGCAAGAAGTGACCTTGAAGTAACTGGTATACGAACGACTGAACGAGCGAGACCGTTAAACTTACGAACGAACGAGCAAATTTTAACTTCATAAATTGCTCAAAATGGCTTCCAAAGGCATGGTAAACGCCCTAAAATCTAAAATGAAGGACCTAGCATGTTTTATGTCAGGTTTTATTCCATAGGTTAAAAACAAGTTGGAACTACATAGTTTTAAACCAGTTCAAATCGGATTTGTCTCTTCACTTGCATTACTTCACACACACCCTATATTATATTGTATTTACAGCAAGTGTAACGTTATTCAAATTAAAATTTAAAGATTAAAATTCATAGAAAGTTATTTTTAAATGATACAAGCCACGCCTTCGGCTCTTTACGCTACGGGTAGGACTGGTGATCACTTCGTGATCTTTAACGCTGCTCATCTTAATCCGACAGTAGGGCTTGTGATCACTTCGTGATCTTTAACGCCACTCATCTTGATAGATCCTACCCTAACGGACGATTAAGCGAGACATTAGCTCCACCCACTTTACGCGATCAGCGCTGATGCTGATTTCAGATCTGATATCAAAATTTCTCTATCACGTCCAGATTTTGTGTAACCGAAAACCCCTATTTTTCATTTTTTTTCTCACCCGCTTCTATTACGAAAGCCGTCTAAGCTACTTTTCCGTGCCACGTTTTATGTTAAGCATACTTAAATAATTAGTGAACAGGGATGTCTTTCCTCCTTTATTCTGGCTTAAGACAGACAGCGGAATTCCGCTGGCGGAGTTACCACCCCTGCGCCCAACCATCCACCCAAAGCGCGTTAGTATTTTGTTGTTACTACTGAAAGGCAAATTCCTGTTCTTAAGTGAAACTTTGGTGTGTCCTCTTCCTTTATCGCTTGTAGAGGATGACGAGCTCTCCTTCTGCAGGAACCAACAATAATCTCCCATCATATTTGGGTTGAAATTACCTTGGTATCTATTTTCCATAACTGAGATCTGTTGGTGGAAGCGCTCACCATGCTCGTCACTTACAGCCCCAAGGTTGGCCGGGAAGAAGTCAAGATGAGAATGTAAAAAATGAATTTTCAAAGACATTCTGCATCCCATTATTTCATAAGATTTAAGCATGTTTTCTACGAGTTTCGGTGGTTTTCAGCTTTGTGGTTTCCAAGAAAATTTTTGACAACTTCAACGAAAGATGTCCATGCTCCTAGTTCATTCTCATTTAGGTTAGATGGAAACGATGAGTCGTGGATGACACTGCGGATCTGTGGTCCAGTGAAAACTCCAGCTTCTAGCTTAGCATCTGTCAATATTCCTTTGAATTTATCCTTTAAATATTGGAAACCACTACCTTGATGATCCATACCCTTCACGAAATTTTTCATAAGGCCAAGTTTAATGTGAAGTGGTGGAAGATGTACTTTCTGAGGGTCAATAAGTGCTGGTGTTTCACATTGTATTTACCAACAACATGTTCAGTTCTAGATGGCCAATCATGTTTTTTGTAGTGGTTCTTGTCATCTCTGCTGTTCCATAGACACAAAAAGCACATATGCTTTGTGTAGCCCAACTGTAACCCAAGAAGTAATGATACAACTTTAAGGTCGCCACAAATATTCCATGTGTGGTCCTTATATTTGATGAGTCTTAGCAGCAGTTTCATCGATTCATAAGTCTCATTAAGGCCAGTGGCATGTGCTACAGGTATTGAAGGTTTTTCATTGCCGTTGTGCAGTAATACAGCTTTAAGGCTAGCTTTACTAGAGTCAATGAACAGTCTCCATTCTTTGGATCATAGCGACAGCCAATCCCTTGCATCAGACCACTGATATCGTGGCAGAAACAAACGTTTTCTTCCTGTAAGTAAAATGATGAAAACTGCAAATGGCGATGGCGGAAATGGGAAACTTTGGTGTTTGGTTGGAGAAGATTAAATTCTTGAAGTCTTGAACCAAGCAACTCTGCCTTTTCTTTTGGTAATTCCAAATCGCGCACTAAGTCATTTAACTCCGCTTGACTTAACAAATGTGGGGAAATATTTGCATCTGGAACATATATGCCATCTTTCCCTGTTTCTATATCACTAGCAGAATCTTCAGATGAACTGCTGTCTGTTATCGTTGCTGGTGGAACTGGTGGTGGATTTGTTTCATCATGTGGTACTGGTTTCATTGCTGATTCGCAGTTTTGGTACGTGATCTTTGATTTGTTTTTCTTTGTGAAACCAGCAATCTTTGTCAAACAAAAATAACAATCATTGAAGTGATTTTTCGGCTCACGCCAACCATGGGGACTGAGAACGGCATAGCTTTTCTTTTACCATTCATCCAAGCTATTAACATTGCATTGCACTGTGCACAGCAAATATGTGGTGCCCAGTCCCTCTGTTGGTCTCCTAACTTACAGTCAAAATAACACTTGTAGGCAAGTTTAATCTTTGTTATGTTTCTACGTTGTGGCTTAGGTGTATATTGTCCACAGACAAAGCAGAAGTTGTCTGGGTGATTTACACAAGCACGTCTATTTAATGCCATTTTGAATTACCATACAATATCTGAAAAAACGTAGAAAGTAATTATTACGATGTGCAAAATAAAAAGAAATACACACCGTAGTACAAAACAAATGCTATAAAAACACACAAGTCACCACAACCTGTCACTTGCTCATCAGCAGAGAGCTTCAACAACCGTTCTGCTTGACTGTCACGTAGCGACTGACCGTTGGGCCGTTGCCAGTTACTATGCTCTTGACTCAGTGTTGCCAACTCGGGATAAATTTTATTTATCAAAATTGTTCGAATTTGTATATAGTTGGCAAAAAAAATTGCTTTAACCTTGAAAAGCAAGTTTCATATTCCTGGCATTAAGCCGATTAAAACCAAAATCTGGACGTGGTAGAAAATTTTACTAAAAGTGATTTGCATTTTACACAAAATCTAGACGTGATAGAAAAAATCTAATTATAGATTTGAAATCAGCATACCGAAATTAGCTAGGAGCACCTATTTGGTCTTCTGTAACAAAATCTTTGTTGCCTAGTGATAATAGGTGACTGAGCGAAAGAGATATTTGTTACTTCGCTCAACTCCGCTCAAAACCGCGCAAAGTTTTTTTTTTTATTTGTAGATAGCCTTGTGCAAATTTAAAATAGTAAAATTTAAAATAGTAATTTAAAATAGTAATTTAAAATTTAAAATAGTAAATAGTCAAGCGTGTAATTTTAATATAAATAACGTTTATTTTAAGTTTTAAAAGGTATCTTTTAAACGTTTTAAACAATTTCTCTAAAATTCCCTTTGCTGAATTTTACGTAAATATAAATTCATTATTTTTACTCGCCCGAGTAAAGATAGATACATTATGTTATTATTCATAAGTAAATTATTAAATATTAAACAGTTTGGTAAAGTTCAAAAACATCAGAAGAGTAAAAGGTTATATAAATGTAACAAACATGTCCCATTATCCCCCAAGGGAGTGAAGGGTAAGGGCCCCAGCCTTGCTACCTTAGCTCGAGTTAATTAAAGAGGGGTGGTCGGCCCCCGTCGCTTCGTCGTGACGTAAGATACAAAAAAAGACAAACCGCCAAGCTCTAGACAGCAATGGGGTTCGAGCGGAGTCTCAACTGGTGGTGCTCCAACCGATCGAGCGGCAAGATGCTCTGAAAGGTTATGTAATAATGAAAATTATTTTCTAGCAACATCTGAAATTGAAATAGCTGTCTAGTATATATATAATATATATATATATAATGCAAAGAAATCACAAAGCAACACGTGATCTTTTTAATAAGCAAAGAACCACAGGGAAAAGGAAGAGGAAACACGAAGTCCGAGCACTTTCGTGATATATTCACATCTTCAGGGACAAGAAAGAAATTTCTTTCTTGTTCCTGAAGATGTGAATATATCGTGCTTCCTTTTCCTTTTCCATGTGGTTCTTTGCTTATATATATATATATAAATCAGTTACTGTCCAAGACACTTGTACTTTAAAACTTAACTGCAAGCAAGATGAAAAGTTTAACATTTTTTTCACGTAGAGCATCATTCCACCCATACGCCCATTTCATATATGGGGAAAGAGGGAGGAGAGATCACGGAGACTGACTTGGTTGGTTGGTATTTCGTTTTACCTCCTACCTCTAACTGATATGGAAACTAACAGCATTGTTTATATATTCTTACGAAATAGTAACAGAATGGAGTTAGAAAATATCTGTGTTGTTTCATAAAAGTCTCCGCCTACAAAGGTGAGGACTGTACACTTCTTACCAAATGTGTATTCAGGTCAAGTTGGATTAGTTTCCGTCAACTAACTTTGCCTACTAATTATGAATTGTCCAATCAGGTACCACGTTTCATTTCTTCCAAACGCTGCCAATCAAAGAAAGGAAGATATTTTTACCCTTAAACACACTTCTATTTTGTTCGTGTGTATATATATATATATATATATATATATATATATATATATATATATATATATGGCCTCGTTGGCACTATAATAATGTTAATGAGGTTACTGTTAATAATTATGATTGCTGGGGTCACCATTGATCTTTTCAGACCAAATAATATTATTAATTAAAGAAATTAATAGAATGAGTTTTCTTCATTTATTAAACAAAATAAGTGAAACAAATAAGCGCTGCAGTTGTTTGAATGAAAATTGTATTGAAATGTTATAAATGTACACTTGTTTAATGACTTCAGTATTATATAACGCGCGAAGTAATGAAAGAATGAAAATCTTTATATAAAATTAGGTGAATGGGGCTAATGGGACCTGTTACACGTTGCTACATGGTAAGATCTCTCGTGTCACTGGAGGACGAGGTGAGATGCGATCGAGGGGTCGTGCCAGGAAAGGTGACCCCCAGCAATCATAATCATTAACATTAACCTCATTAACATAATTGACATTATTATAGTGCCAACGAGGCCTTATAAATTGGTGACCCCGGAGTGACCAGGAGTCCTTTATAAACGAGGACGAGGTGTAACGTTCAGGGCAGGAGGAAAAGCCTTGAGTGAGTTTCGCGATGTAATGATATCTTGGTCGTGGTTGTATGGAAATCGCCAAAGTACCTGAAGACGTCTCTGTCGCTACATATATATATATATATATATATATATATATATATATATATATATATAACAAGTCACAAGGACCAAGACAAGGCATTGAACCTTTAAATCTAAACTTTAATTTCAAATTTTATTGAAACTACTGAACGAAGGAATTATAAATAATATAATTAAATTCTCAAAGAAAAAATATGGGAAGTTGTCAGGAGTTAATTAGTATGCCATCCCTTAAAGAAAAAAAAATCCAACCCTGCTTACTTGACACATTAACTTCCAGTTTTTATGAAATTTCCAATTTCCTTTGCAGATTCCACGGAAACTAATCAAAGTCAATACCATAAATTTTGTGCATCAACTATTATGACTCGTAAAAACTGAAATGAAGCGCAGATCCAATTAGCAGTTAATATTTTGAATTAAAGAAGTAAGAAATTATTTATTTGTAATGGTATCGGTCGATATAGATTTTAAACGCAAGATGGAATAATTGTTAGACACCAAAAATCAATTCCATTTGAAATTTGATTTTACTTTTAGTTACAAATTGGTACATTATTTTAATTCACTAGAAATGAGTTTTCAGAAGGAAAAGAGAGTTGAAATCAAGGTCCAAAGTTTTCGAGATGCCTAGACACTCTGCGTTTGAAAGATTGGAGGTCATAGACAGGGCGAAAGATGGATTGAGGAAGATTGTTCCAGAGTTCACCGGTTGAGTAGATGAAAGATTGAAAATACCGATTAACCTTTGCGTTAGAGAGTTGGACAGAAAAGGAATGCGAAAGTGTCGAAAGTCTGGTACTGCGTGCTCTCCTTAAAGGAAGAGTAATGCAGTTAGAGAGTTCAGAAGAGCAGTGTCTATTACAATAGCGATAGTAAAGGGAGAGTGAGGCAACATTGCGGCGAAGAGAGAGGGACTGAAGACAGTCAGTAAGAGGTGAGGAATTGATGAGACGAAAAGCCTTTGATTCACGCGGTCAAGTACGGCTGTGTGAGTTGAGCCACCCTATACATAAGAACCATACTCCATACATTGGTGGACAAGATCCCTATACAGAGACAGCAACTGAGCAGGGGTGAAGAAACTGCGAAGGTGGTACAATACACATAACCTCTTAGAAGCTGTTTTGGAAAAAGAGTATATGTGATCTTTCCAAGAAAGATCACGAGAAAAGGGAATACCAAGAATGTTAAGAGAATAGAAAGGATTGAGTTGTGTATTGTTGAAGATAAGGGGATAGTCGTGTGGGAGATTGTGACGAGTAGACAGATGGAGGCACTGAGTTTTTGAGGCACTAAAAGCCACTAGGAAACTTTGAGAAAATAGTTCAGCTTTATCAGGAGAAGAGACGGCAACTGAGCCGTCGGAATGGAAAAAGAGGAAGGAAAGAAGAAGTAAAGTTGTTGAAGAGGTTCTTAGCTAGATGCCAGAAAGAGCGAGAGGAATTAGAATTGGACATGTTACACATTTTTGTCGGATGAAGGAATTTTTGGCGAGTCGAAGAACAGATTTTGCACAATTCCCGGCAGAAATATAAGCCCTTGGCCCCTCCTTCCTGCATAAAAATGGTGTAAAAAAACGAGGGAACAAGGGCGTAATCTTGTCATGGACTAGTGTTGGGATGTATCGAACTTGTACGTTAGTTACCAACATAAGACCAGTCGAGTGCAAAAAATTCGTTAGAAGCTGAAATTCGATATTGTATTTGTAGAAAAGGAATCCCCACTAACGGTAACCTTACCTCCAAAATATGAGAATTTTCCTCAAAAGGTGTTACCAAACTCTAGCCTCTACGAAGTAAATGGAGGAACTTCATCTTAACTATCGGTTTAGGTTTTAAATAAAATGAAAATGCTAAGCATGATAATTAAAACCCACTCTAATAGACAGAGTTTATTTCCACAACAGTTTCGATGCCCACTGGCATCCTCTTCGGTTTTTCTGTATCCACCCGAAGAGGGTGCCAGTGGGCATCGAAACTGTTGTGGAAATAAACTCTGTCTATTAGAGTGGGTTTTAATTATCATATTTTGACCTTCACGTAGAAAAAAGTGGTTTTTTGCATGAAAATGCTAAATTTCGTGAAATAAAGTTTCCACTTTTCTTGGCGTTAATAATCTTTTCTGCTAATTAGCCGAAATGTTTACGCCTTTTTAAAAAAAAATTCTAAAGTTTTTTACTGCGTGTGTGTGTGTGTGTGTGTGTGTGTGTGGGTGTGCGCGAGCGCGCGCGCGTAGGCAACTGGGCATAAGTGAGATAATTAATTCAAAGTGTGATAATTAATTCACAGATGTAGCGGGGTGTTTGTTTTTTGAGGTAACGCATTTCGTACCTTAAAACATTAAACATTTATATAAAAAATCTAAAATATTATTAATGTCGGAAAAAGATATGTTGATTCTTATCAAGTCAGGTTAAATTTGGTTAGATTAGGTTCGGCTAGATTAGCTACTACCTTACTATTTACTGACAAAGATAGAAGTTTGGGGTTTTTGGAAAAATTGATCGGATTGTGCTCAAATTTTAACATGTTGTAGAGCACCGTGAATAATGGTTACGCATCAAATTTGAAGACGATCGGCCAAATAGTTTTTGAGTAGGGGGCATTTTTGTGTATAATTTTTTTTTTTTTTTTTTTTTTTAATTTTGAAAACCCTACTTTCCCTTAATTCTGACATAGAGACTTTTAATTTTTACCATAGATGTAGTACTATAATGCATATATTGAGAGTCTTTTCATGTGTAGTATAATTTTAGAAATTTTTTTTTTCAAAATTTTCAATTTAAAAAAATTAAAAAAAAAAAAAATCTCTACAAATGTTTTGCATTTTAAAAACAAACAAAATTAAATTTGAGACACGAAAATTGGTAAATAAATGTGGGAGAATTAACAGTTTGAAGTATAAAGTATTATATTCCAATGACATTTTGACGTGTCACTGAGAAAAATGAGTCTCACCATGAGTGAAAAAGGAGCTTATACACCCATTTCTACATTTTATATAGGCTTAAAAATTCACACCGGTCTTCCTGAATGGTGGCTGAACGAAAATATGTACAAAAAAATAATAATGTCGCAATTTTTCGATTTTCTCCAAAATTCTCTCCTTTACAGAAATCATCTTTCGAGCCCTCAGTTGCGTACGAAACATTTGTTATAATGTTTCAGACCAACAAAGACCCTAGGATCCACTCATGGCTGGTCTACCTAACTGTGCTCGTAGTTGTGTATTGTGCATGTCCTCCGTGGTGGCGGAGGGGACCTACAATTTTACGTGGGTTCCAAACCACAAAGAACATAGAACATATGAAATTTTTATAGTGGGCACACGCCTTTCTCGGTCTGATGGCACTGAAGTTACGTTAGGTTAAAACAGATTTAGTTAATAAAGTTTTTAGATGTATAGATGTAAAAATATATCTTGCTTATGCGGGGATGCGCACATTGTGTGTGTTTGTGTGTGTGTGTGTGGGTGTGAATGTAAAAAATTATCTAAATTATCTCTGCTTAAGATAAACAAAGCATTTTTAATTTAAAAATATTAAAATGCATCATCAAACAAAAGCAAATTTCCTTGCAATATTTTGACGCACCAAATGTGTTCAAAACTCCTTACACATATTATCCATTTATTTATTTATAGTAAGCGTATGTAGCTTGAAACTAAGCTATAAAATAAGGCTGACTTACATTTTCTATTTAAATCCTTCATAATGTCACATATGAAAGTGCTTTTGCTCCGAACCTTCTTACAATGTTTGGTATGTTTGTGGAACAGGAAAGAATATAAAATGATCTAAAAACATTCCTCTTTTTACTGATATCTTCGGCTCCTGAAACTGTTTTTTTACCACATTATTACATGAAATATGTCAGGACACGCATATGCACTTTTTAAATATACTGTGTACACACACACACACACACACACACCACACACATATATATATATATATTATATATATATATTATATATTATATATATATATATATACACATCTCTCAAAGCCATAAGGTAGGCTTTTGAGAGTAAGCTACGTGTTTTTTATCACTTTTATTTCATCTGCTTGATTCTGCCTTGAATATTAATGTCATATAAAAATAAGTTTGTCCATTTATTTTATCTAAAATGTTGTAGATTTTTTTAAGGAATTTTCTTCAAAAGTGAAAGAAATAAAGATAGGTTTGTTCATTTTATAGTTTGTGCACATATAGATCGCTAATGCCTGCAATAAATAGATGATCTTGGTTCTGCTATAAAACATTTATGAGAAGTTTGAATTTAAAGTGTTTGTTTCTTGTTTTTAGTTAGATATTAGAACTATCATTGACATGTTAACACACACACACACACACACACACATACACAAACACACGCACACCAGTTTAAGTGCAACTATGAAAAGTCAAATATCTTTTTACACAAAGCACCATTCCGCCCATATGCCAATTTCAGGGTACGAGCAGCTCGAAGCAGCATTGCCAAGCAGTTAAGGGGTCAAAGTACTGACGAGGCTTTCGTTAGTGTTAGTGTAGTCAAAATAACACCCATATCCGTATTCAATTTACTGCAATTTTCGTTAGTTTGTATTGCAGACACCCCCAGTTATTATCAGTCTTGGTGCATGATTTTTCAGGAGCAAGATGCGCCGCAAGTTTGTGTTTCCGTCCCAAGACAGCACAAATATACCCACATCAATCACAGTCACACTCGCACTATCTTAGGCTTGCTCTACATAAACTGGACCAAAACCCACAATATCCGCAATCGCAAACCGTCCGTATACAGGCCTGCATTTTCAACATGGAAAAAATTGTATTTGCAAACTGAAACTGAGTAGAATTTAAAGGAGATTACATCTTACGGTAGAATAACCTCCAAACAAACTAAACCCCCATAATAAAACTTGGAAATACTTTTCATACCTTACCTTTTCCTCGTTACCTCGTTACCTTTACCTTTTCCTTGTTTTGCTGTCACGATTTTAATATTCCTCTAGTAATACATCTTTATAATCCAATTTAGTTTCCTCCATCCTCATTCCTGTAAGTATCATCGAGTTTTTTCACTACCATTCCCCCCCGTTATTACTGCTTCTATCATAAACATTAATAGTATCTTTACTACCATTACTACTACCAGCATTATCATTATTATTATTATTATTATTATTATTATTATTATTAATAATAATACAGTTACTGTATTATTCTTTTTATTATTAATTCTAGACAGAATACCTTTGTTCTTCTTCGTTTTCAACAGTTTGATTTTTATTTGATTTTTTCGATTGCTTTAATTTTGCCTAGTGTCTATTTCCGGAACCTTATCGTCCCCATTATCTATCCATCAACTATCTTTCGTGAGTCTCCACGCTCGTATTTCTCTTTACGCTTGCGCTTCCCGTATCTCATTATAAACTGTTTAATGTACTCGAAACTGTATTTCGTATATGAAGTCTTATACTACTGTTCGCCTATCTATTTTTAATTATCCCTCGATTTCGTATTCCTTAATTATGTTTCCTGTCTGAAGTTATTTTCTTTTGTAGTGTACCTAAACTTCTATCTATTTCTATCTATTTCTATCTTCTTGAATTTGCAAACGTTCTGCCGCTGATTTGGTTCGTTCCCAAAGTATGGTATCATCTGTAAATTTTTAAGTTATACTGTTAATTCTTATGTCAATATCATTGATATATATATATATATTGCATAAGAATATCATTGATATATATATATATTTGCATAAGAATATCATTGATATATATATATATTTGCATAAGAATATCATTGATATATATATATTTGCATAAGAATATCATTGATATATATATATTTGCATAAGAATATCATTGATATATATATATATTTGCATAAGAATATCATTGATATATATATATATTTGCATAAGAATATCATTGATATATATATATATTTGCATAAGAATATCATTGATATATATATATATTTGCATAAGAATATCATTGATATATATATATTTGCATAAGAATATCATTGATATATATATATTGCATAAGAATACAGAGGACACCAAACAATAACAGACCGGGTGGTTCCTACGAGACTGTCAGTTTAATAATGTAGGTTAAAAGAAGAAGTACCACAACATCATTGCAACATCTTTGGTTTGCTTTAAAATTTTCACTTGTCTTTAAATTTTCTTCCATCTTTTAACCTTTCTTCTTAAACAGACAGCCTCGTAGGGACCAGCCGTGTCTATTGCTGTTTGGTGTCATTGTATTCCCTTGTATTTAGGTTTAACGGACTTCGCTAATCTCTTTTTACGTAATGTCAGTTCGTAAAAGCTTTAGTAAACCAACAATAGTATGCTACATCACCGTATTCTGAAAAGGTCGTTAGCACTTACTGGAACTGACGGCCATTAAAAGCTCTTCCCTTAATGAAGTGTATTGCAGCAACAACATACCACTTCAGCAAAGCGGACAGATTTAGCCAAAGGTTTTGTTGATGAATAATACCATAACAAATCAGAAACTGAGGAACTATTAAGATTCAACGTGTCCATTTCTTTCTTTAGCAAACTTATTAAACCTTTATGTGAACCTGCCGGGGTAGGTGCACCGTCTGTTGCAATGCCACACAATTTTTCAAATTTTAAATTCAAGTGTTCCATCGCAGTTCTTAAAGTAGGCCAGCAAATCGTATCCAATAGTTTTGTTCATCATCGGAAGGAATGACGCCATCTCATTAGTAACGGTAGACTCTCGTCACCCCTTGGATGAAAATCTTAAGTCAAGATGTATTTGTTGCGTCGGTGATCTCACCTAAGGCGAAAAAGTTGATCTCATAATTCCGAATGCTTTGTTTAAGCGATTCCTCGCTATTCCTAGCCATATCTCCGATGGATATCGATCTTAGATAGTTTTAATGTTTAGCAAACATCACTTGCAGTCACTCGTGGATTAGCAGCAGCCATTCTTTCAATCCATCTAGCTGTACGTTCTAAAATCTTTCAAGGTCGTCCACACCTTGATAGAGTTTTCATTGTTCGAAAGCCTTCCCATTTCTTTACAACTGCAGCAACCGTCGCAAATGAAATTCGAAATTCTTCTCCTATCTTCCTATAATACTTTCCAGACTCGTGTGCAGCAATAACCAGATCTTTACCACGACGACCCGTCTCTTACTAATGGATTGTACACTGTACAGTAATTCGTCTTCCATGAAGATTCACGGAGAAAATTTTATAATTCAGAAATGCCAACATTCTCTAATCAATAAACAGCCAACTACTGATACAAAATTTAAATTCTTCAATGCTAAAATGGACACACAAAGTATTAAATAATTCTGCATATAAATGTGCGAAAACTTTTGCATTTTAATTTTTTTTTTATTTTCCTCAAAACCTTTGATGTTTTACATTATTTGTTGGAGTTAAAGTAATTTTTGTTTTATTTGTTAACTTTTTTCAAATTAACGGTTAACTTTTTATAACTATCCTTTGCATTTTATAAATGATAAGGACGAATATAACCGAAATATTTCTCTGTACGAATACTTATAAGCGCCACTGTACAGAAAAAGAAAACGTAAAATAGTGCTTTGAGTAGTGTTTTTTTTCTTTTTCCTTCGTGGTTTTATATATATATATATTTTTTTTTGTTCACAAATATTTTTTTTTTTAAAGTAACAGTATAAGATTTATTGTTATTCAAAACCAAATGTTTGAGCAGTCAGTTACTTTACAAACATTTTGGGTTTCTTTTCTGACATCTAAACTAGACCTCTGTAAAATATGAACAAGCCTTTATTCAACGAGTTTCTGTCGGAAACTCCTCTGAAAGACATATAGTCCGTATGGCTGCTCCCAGGAGTTACATAAATGGCTCCAACTCCAACTCCATTTGTAGAAAAATTGCAGAATTTTTTTTTTAAATTTGTAGAATAATTTTAATTACAATTTATAACGTTATTTTCGGTGAGACACTACAGTCCTACTGGTACTGAAAGTGTTAAACCTCGCGTGCCTCAGTTCCTCACCTTTGCTGTAGGTCTTCGCTTGTAGTTTGCCTCTATAGTAACAATGTTGTCAAAATGTGTAGCATTTCCTATTTGTCAAAAGCTTTTCTCCATAATAATCACGATGCTGTTCCGAGTTCAGATTTAGTTTTAAACAAATACAGTATTTCACGCGCCATGATTTGTTACTAAATTGGATTTCAGTTGCCCAATAACGCGTGTTATATGTTCCGTGTCTATACCTATTTCGTCAAAGAGACATTCTAATAAATCAATAAATTAACCTACGTTAACCCAACTTAATCTAACCGAAAATAACTTGTCTATTAAATGTTACAGCAAGAGAATGACGTCAGCCCGATAAATTCAGATGGAAAGCCTGTCCGTAATATAGTCTCTTCTATTTCTTCTTTATAAAAGGAGGTCGCTTTATATCAGTTTCTTCATTTTTGGTACATTTGTGAAAATATTGGTGTTGTCTTCAATATTTTAGCTATTTGTTTTAGGTAATATTGATTTGAGCCATTATCATTCTTTGGAGGTCTCCTACATAATCTCTTGGTTAGCTTTTCTTCTTGCAAAGGAAAAAGAAATATTTTGTATTTTCCTCGATTGCTTTGAAAGTTTCTATCATCTCTCTGTTTGTTGTTGTTGTTGTTGTTGTTGTTGTCGTTGCGCTTTTCATTCCGAGTTTTTTTTAGTCTCGATCAATATTTTCCACGTTTTCTATGATCAGTTTTTCAGTGTTTCGTGTTTTTCAGTTATTTAGCTATGTAATAGCTTACCTTCTTTCGCGAAATGGCGTTCATTTTTCCCCTTTTGGACTTTTTGTCTTTGTTTTGTTTGTTTTCTCAAAGAAGAAAAATTTTCCATATTTATTTCGTCTTTTCTCCTAAAGAGTAAATATTTCCGCAAAATATTATTTTAGAGATTGTAAATTTTAAAACGTTTTATCAGATTTCTTATTTTATTTATGACATTGTAAAACTTTTAGTTTTGGACATTTGGAGGTCAAATATAAATATTAATGTTATTCATTGTTTCCATCGAAGGTTTTACGAAACTGTTTCATTTACTTGAAACCAAGTCTACGGGTTTTTTAATTAATTTATACAACATTACCAATATATGAGTTTTATGAGTTATATTTCGGTAGAAGTTTTGATTGCGTATGTCCTGGTATGCTGTTAATTTTCAATGGCAGCAATGAACATTGTACATTTTACAGAATATATGACTCACCTTTTAACTAAGAGAAGTAATAAACTCTAAACATAAAAGAAATTGGGACTAATAAGAAAGGATATTGAAAGGTTGGAAAGGGTACAAGCAAGGACCACAAAACTGATCCCTTCAATGAGATTTCAATACTATCAACGTAGATTAGAGCGCTTACATCTGTTTAGCTGAGAGACCAGGAAGTTGCGCTGGAAGCTATTCAAGTTTTCAAGATGTTTAATGAATAGACAGAGTAGACTACAGGAAATTATTCTCATTTTAAAGGCAGGAATTTTTTTGTAGGATTAAATTATGAATGCTTGTATTTGAAACGCTACCAATTTGTAACGGTCGTCCTGAAAGGGTTAATACCAATCCGACAAGAAATAATGGCTTTAAATTAGAACTGCAGACATTTAGTACCCCCTCCCATCTGCGGTAAGTTCTTCTCTTATAAAATAGTTAATATCTGGAACCAAGTTCCCTCGGAGGTTTGGACTCAAATTGACCCCATGGTTCCTCTCGTGTCATTTGATGCATATTTCATTTTTATGTAATTGTTTCCATGAATTTTACTTTATTTCATACACACCCACCATATTCACAGATTAATTTCATAAATTTTAATAAAAATGTCAAGAAAGACAATACTTGATGCTCGTGAAATTACAAAAATGCTAGAATCACTACCATTAGGATGATATATATTTTTATCTTTGTATTTTGTATCATCAGTCAGAAATATTGAAAGAGATGATATTATCCGTTAAAAGGTCTTGAATATCAAATACAATATTTCATTCATGGGATTGTTTCATTACAGACTTTTTATAACACTATTTTGTGAAATTTTAGGTCAGGAGGTCATATAGATCCCATGGTTCCAACAACGTAAGTAAATTGAAAGTTCCTGACGAGGGGTAAACAATTACTCCTATGATAATAAAAACCCACTCTAATAGACAGAGTTTATTTCCACAACAGTTTCGATGCCCACTAGCATCCTCTTCGGGTGGATACAGAAAAACGAATGAACCAAAAACAAGAGGGAAAACAGTCCTGAGCCTTTAAGAAATTCGCACATAGATTAGGTCCCGTTATCCCGACAGTGGAAGGGCATTTTATTAAAGGGACCCGCTTTTTAAACACATTCGCATAAATTTAAAACTATCTTCTTCTTGTATACATATAGAACCGTCAGTTAACCAAAAACAATATGTGAGTTTGCCTTACATTGCCGGCTTAGAAAGAGTTAAACCGTTGACGAAAGATTTTAAGTTTGCTTTGGCTTTCAAATATTCATCTACCATGAAAAGTAAATTGGTTAGGAATAACGTTGCAAAACAGGAACAAGCCTGTGTCTACAGCATTCCCTGTAAAAGTTGTGATTTAGTATACGTAGGAGAAACTGGAAGAAATATTGCAACCCGTATTAAGGAACACAAATATGCCTTCAGAAGTTGTAACACCAATAATGCTATTTTTCATCACGCTAGCCAAAATAATCATGCTATACATTGGGAATCAAGTAAAGTACTTTATAAATGTAATAATTATGTCAAAAGAAAAATAATAGAATCTGTGTGTATAGAACAAGCAGATAATTTTAATTTGTACGAGGGTACCTATAAGTTAGACCCTTTAATGTCGGTTGTAATACTTCGTCGCTGTGTTTTAGTTGTCAACTGGCCGCATACGAAACAGAACTTGTCGGGGTCATTCTTACATTGTCGAGGCATGTTGACTGACCTGAGCAAACTATAAATTCAAAAAAAATGTACACCAACTTGACACAACAAGTTCTTGGACTGGACTGATCTTTTGACACACAAAGCACGGCGTTGTTGCCTGAATCACAATGCTGCTAGACGTAAAAGCTCACACCTGAAATACATAAGATGTATAATTAAGATAATTGAAATAAATAAGATGAATAAACTAAAAAAACACAATAAAATAAACACAATCAAATGTTAAAATATTAGTATTTTGCCTATTTAAAATGGTTAAATCTGTGTAGTTATATATATGCCTTCATCTTGAAAACTATACGTGCTAGAAAATATCTGAATGCAGTTTTGGAATCAGCGTGAAAAATGCTATCCAGCCACCACAAATTGTACTCTGATGAAAAATCTTTGTTGACCAGTGCATTGGCCAACAAAATGAAACTTTTTTTCCTCATCACAAACATGATCACACTTTTCTTAATGCATATTTCGCGCTGATTCCGAATCTGGTTTTATTGTTTTTCTAGCACGTATAGTTATATAGATACACTGGTTTTGATATTTTTAAGTTTTTGATATTACTATAAGAAAATTTATGGATGTATAGATCACACTTAGGAATGCTAAACAACAAATACATCATATACCTTATTCAATGTACTTATAAATAAAGAATATATACATTATTTTATTAAAAGCGCTGTGAGTGTGATTTCCTTTTGTAAATTTGGCCTGGATTGTCACGATACAGCATCCAACAATGGTCCGCCATCATGCTTTCATTCCAATATCCTTGGTAGCGCTTCTCCATCATCTGAATATCTTGATGGAAGCGCTCTCCTTGCTCGTCACTCACTGCACCAAGGTTTTCAGGAAAGAAATGTAAGTGGGAATGCAGGAAGTGAATTTTTAACGACATTCGACACTCCATTTCTTTGAAGGCATCAAGGAGGTTCTTGACTCCATCCTTATACGCAGGTGACTTGTTGCTTCCAAGAAAGTTTTCACATATCCATTTGAACGCCAGCCAAGCCTTCAATTCCAGCGGACTTAGGACTTTTTCAAATTCAGTGTCATTCAAAACCTCCCTTATTTGTGGCCCAACAAAAATTCCTTTCTTCAATTTTGCTGCAGTAACCTTCGGAAATTTCCTTGAAAGGTATTGGAACCCTTCAGAATTGACTTTACCCATTGCTTTAACAAAATTCTTCATTAAACCAAGTTTAATGTGAAGAGGTGGCAGATAGATCTTTTGGGGATCCACTAAAGGGACAGACTGGACACTGCTTATCCCTGGGACATATGTATACCTAAGTGGCCAGTCACTTTTGGTGTAATGTTCTATAGTGGCGCGACTGTCCCACAGGCAAAGGAAACAACAAAATTTTGTGAATCCTGACTGCATACCCATAAGCATTCCTATAACTTTTAGATCTCCACAAACATTCCATTGATGACTGTCGTATTTGATTGCCTTAAGTAGTATATCCATATTGTCATATGTCTCTTTTAGATGGACGGAATGGGCAATGGGGATGGATGGCATTATATTACCATTATGCAAAAGAATTGCTTTCAGGCTTCTCTGCGACGAATTAATAAAGAGGCGCCACTCAGATGCCACATATGTCTGAGATATGGCTGTAAATAGTCCATTGATGTCATGGCAATAACAGAGAGGACCGTCTACTGAAAAGAATGCTGTTAATTCAAAATTCCGCTTTCGGTAGTAACTAATACGAACATTGTTCTCAAGTAAATTGTTCTCCTTTAGTCTTGAGCAGTGGCGGATAGCCCTATAGGCTGCACAGGCTGAAGCCTAAGGCCCGGATGTCTTAGGGCCCGCCAAAAATATGTGTATAAGTAAAAAAAAACAATCAAACAAAAGTATTTATTTCGGAAAATGAGATACATAAAAATTGAAATACATATATAATAGAAATATTTAAAATTGTAATTTGCGACATTTTTTGCCTGCGAATTCATTAATAATATCCTGACAGTCAATTTTATGCAAATGCTCCCACTCGATGTGCATCAATTATGATATTTGTAGCCTAGCCACAAGTCACAGCGCTGTAAACACGTTCAACCACGTTCACACTTGTTTTGTGCGCTATTATGCATTACTCCCTCAATGAAAATTAAATTTTTATGGTATATGAATAAAAGGGCCCGATCATACATACTAAGCCTAAGGCCCAGAAAATGTTAATCCGCCCGTGGTCTTGAGGCGAGAAGCTGTGATTTCTCTTTAGACAGCGATAAGTCTCTAACAAGATCATTCAACTGTCCTTGGGTTAACTTTTTAGGCTCTAAATGTCTACCTTCAAAAGTGTACTCTGGTTCTGTAGATGGTCCGGAAACGTCAGTTGCACCTTCATCACTTTCCATGTCATCTATGATAGAATCTAGCCTATCACTTGGGGGAATTGGAATGGGCAATGTTTCATCATGTTTTACTGGTCTACGTGCTGAATCCAAGTTTGGATATACAATCTGGTGTTTGTTCTTGGCAGAAAACCCCATTAAGTTCACACTACAAAAATAACAGTCTTCATGATGATCTCTCGGCTCCCTCCATATCATGGGTATGGCAAATGGCATTGAAGCTTTCTTTTTGTTAAGCCAATCACGTAATCCATTTGAACAGCCAGAACAGATTTGATGTGGTGCCCATGGTTTATCTTGGTCACCTAGATGGCAACCAAAGTATAGCTTGTATATTTTCTTAATGAGATTCTTGGTCAAAAAAATCCCTTACGGAGTCGGGTGAACGGGTTCTAACATAAGTGTAATTAGTGTAAAGGTAATAATAATAAATGTTAAAAAATGTAAGGGCAATAATAATCAATGCAGTAATTATGTCAAAATAGTAGAATCTGTATGTATGAACAGGAAGATAGTTTTAATTTGAGCGTATGTACTTATAAGCGGGACCCTGTAATAAAATGCCCTTCCGGTTTCGGTTTACAATTTCTGTATAATAAATAACAATAATAATTAATCAATAAATAATCAATGTAATAATAAATTTGTAATTTCTGTAATAAATAACAATGCAATATTAAATGTAATAAATTGAATAATAAATGTATAATAAATGTACAGAACAAGTATATAGAAATATTCATGCGAATGTACCTATAAGCGGGTCCCTTTAATAAAAAATGCCCTTCCTTTGTCGGAAGAACGGGACCTAATTTATTCGTAGCGGTCTCTTGAATGTTCCCTCCTCGCCCCCTCCTTTTTCATTTGTTTTTCGGTTTATAATTTTCGTATAATAAACAACAATGTAATAATCAATGTAATAATAAATTCATAATTTCTGTAATAAATAATAATACAATATTAAATGTAACATATTTAATAATAAATGTAATAATTATGTAAAATAACAGAATCTATATGTATACAAGAAGAAGATAGTTTTAAATTTATGCGAATATGTTTAAAAAGCGGGTCCCTTTAATAAAATGCCCTTCCACTGTCGGGATAACGGGACCTAATCTATGTGCGAATTTCTTAAAGGCTCTGGACTGTTTTCCCTCTTGTTTTTGGTTCATTCGTTTTTCTGTATCCACCCGAAGAGGATGCTAGTGGGCATCGAAACTGTTGTGGAAATAAACTCTCTCTATTAGAGTGTGTTTTTATTATCATATTGTGACTTTCACGTAGAAAAAGTGAAGTTTTTTTTTGCAATTACTCCTATACTTAGTCCTTTCCCCAATTAAATACAGATGTCTCTGGTTGCATTGTGACCCATTCTGTGGGTTGCTCAATGTTTTTTTTAAATCACTTCATAAAAACCTCTAAATGGGGGACTATTAAATTCGTCGTAGCAACAGCGAGTGATCAACCACGAAAATCTCTCATTCTTCATACATTCTCATACATTCTCTTTCTTCATATATTCTCATTCTTCATTCATTTTCACTCTTCATACATTCTTCATTCTCTATAAACGAGGATAGATGCAGGGACCTTCCACTGATATTTCTCTCCAGAAAGAGATTTTCTCTACTCTCGTGAAGTATGAACGACTCAGTATATCACTTGCCGCATAGACACGTTTCACGGCGGGAGACCCAAGTTGAATCTCGGCGACATTCAAAGAGTTAGTAGACACGTACACACGACAGACATTCAATTACAAAAAACACGCTCACTTTCCTGCCTCGTTAACATGTCTAAGAATAGCGTAGATAAGTATATTGTAGAAATATATATTTTTTCTTCTAATTCTTCCTAATGAACAAAAAGAAACTAAAAAAAATGCATGGCATGGATTGAGTGAGGTAGAGTTGCGTTTCACCTATCACTACTTTTTCTCTTCTTTCTCTTGGATAACTGGGTGCACGTAATGAGTTTAGACATCGTGTGGAATATCTGATTTCCGTTTTCAACCCCTGTTTCAGCCCCTCTCCTGTAGTAGCATTTCATCAATTTGCCGCCGGCAGTGGCCCACGCGAAGAAGAGAAGAGCTTTACTTCTACTTTTATTTGATAGTTTTGCACGTACATAAGTGTAAGCATGGAGAATTTGAGCTTTTCTTCTCTATTAATCCTTTTTTGAGCTAACCTGGAGTGGGCCATGGGGCTTTTGTTGGCCCAATACTTCGGTAATTAGAGCTGTAAATATTTTGTGTAAAATCAAAACCATATGTTCGAGGTTTTGGTGACGATACCAAGTAGTTGATACACGAAAAATACAAATATATTATCATGTTAGTTTACACATCGGTACTATCTTCTATTAGATACTATTATGCACACATAGAAATCACATACTAGATCCATTGATTTTCTATCCAGTATTCTACTATATTCTACTACGGTTAGAGTAATAAAAAATGCACTAGTTTAATAACAAGAACTTCCTCGAGTAAACTCGAAGGTCTTTGAGTCTTCTTCTTCTTTTCCTTGTAACAATAAAAGGAAATAGATAAATAAAACGAAAATACCAAAAAATGATGACAAAATATAATGATAAATTTCTTCAAAACAGCATCAAAAGTAGGTTAAAAAAAAATGTCACAGTCTTTTTCATCCAAAATTAATTTGCCTTAATCAGGAGTGAAAAACAACGTAATTAAAAA
Source organism: Bathynomus jamesi (assembly GCA_023014485.1). Taxonomy (NCBI): domain Eukaryota; kingdom Metazoa; phylum Arthropoda; class Malacostraca; order Isopoda; family Cirolanidae; genus Bathynomus; species Bathynomus jamesi. Next base: position 252,679 of record JAJOZX010005812.1, read on the forward strand.
TCATTTTTCACATTATTAATAGCGGCGAAAATAGATTATAATTTTTAACAAGTAAAAATGTAAGTACATGTATAATATTTATTAGCATATACTCGTATATATACACACTGATATTTTTTATTATATATGGTATATAAACTCTCTCTCTCTCTCTCTCTCTCTCTCTCTCTCTCTCTGACTCAGTGGGTCAATGGGCCAACACGAGGCGAAAGCGTTCTAGACTTAGTATTCACGACCGAAGATAACCTCGTCACTGGCCTCACCGTTGACGAATCGTTAGGCGGCAGTGATCACGGTCTGATTAGGTTCTATGTCTGCGTCCCTCGTTGAAGCGTAGTAACTCGAGAGGCAGTAAGCTCGATCTACGGCGGGGGAGCGGACTTTGTTGGCCTCCTGGATAGCGTAGGTGAGATGGGGTTAGAGGTCGGCGGCGATGTTGAGGGAATGTGAAGTACATTCCGGGACCAGTTTATGGTGCTGCAGTCTGCTGCCATACCCTCAAAACAGGTTACCCCTACTTCAACGCAGCCTAAGTGGTCCTTCGGCTATCCGAAATAGGAAAGCTGCGGATAGGAGGGCGAAGGCCAATCGTTCCCATGAGAACACTGAGACGTATGTCCACCTGTGCAGAGAAGTCAAGGCGAAGGTTAGGCTAGCTGAACTTAACGAAGAACTCCGGGTGTCAAGCCTCTGCAAGGCGAACCCTAAGGAATTCTTCAGTTATGCTAATAGTGGAAAGCCCATTAGAAGCATGCTAGGCTTGCTAAAGGACCACAGCGGCGCGCTGCGGACATCCGACGCGGACATCGCTAATGTACTGAATGAGTATTTTGCGGGAGTGTTCACCAGGGAGGACACCCGCGTCATCCCAAAGCTAGGCGTCAGGCACGCCGGTGCTGGCCTGGATGGTGTTCGGTGTACCGCGACAGGCGTTGCCGATAAAATAGACAAACTGAGCGCGTTTAAGGATCCTGGGCCAGACCAGTTTCTCCCCAGAGTTTTGAGGGAAGTGCGCAACCAGGTGGGTCCCCACTTGGGCTACAGTCTTCAACAAATCGTTGGAGGCGGGCCAGGTGCCTGGTGACTGGAGGGAAGCCAACGTCACCCCTATCTTTAAGAAAGGGGATCACGAAAGTTCAGGGAACTATCGTCCCAATAGTCTCACTTCGGTTGTAGGTAAATTATTAGAGGGGATAATAACGGATAGGATCGTTGACCATTTGGATTCCTACAAGCTGCTTGGGGACTCCCAACATGGGTTTAGATGGCATAGGTCGTGTCTCACCAACCTGCTCGAGTTTTTCCACGTCATGTGGAGTGAGTACGATAAGAGAAGGGCGATTGATATACTTTATCTCGACTTTCAGAAAACCTTTGATAAGGTACCTCACCGCCGGCTAATGGCCAAAGTGCGCGCGCTGGGTATCGGTGGGGAAGTAGGTAGCTGGATTGGAAACTGGCTGCAGAATAGGCGGCAGAGGGTTGTAATTAAAGGAGCTACCTCGGGTTGGGCCTTGGTCACTTGCAGGGTTCCTCAGGGTTCCGTTTTGGGACCACTGTTGTTTATCATTTACATAAATGATATCGACGGTGGCATCGTCAGTAAGATCGCCAAATTCAGTGATGACACCAAGCTTGGGGCCAATGTTGGGACGCCAGAAGCAATCGAGCAACTGCGTGCGGACCTACGTAGGATAGGAGAGTGGTCCGAAAAATGACAAATGCCGTTTAACTTGGGTAAATGAAAGGTCATGCACATTGGCTACGCCAATCCCAAGTTGGACTACTCCATGTTGGGGAGTAATATCAAGGCCACTGATTTGGAAAAGGACTTGGGTGTGCTAATTAGCAGCGACCTTAAGTTTCCCAAACAGTGCGTAGAGGTGGAAAAGAAAGGCCAGAAGCTGTTGGGTTATATCAAGAGGCATTTTCGATTTCGGAACAAAGAGATTGTGCTCTCTCTATACAATTCCCTGGTTCGGCCGCACCTGGAGTATGCTGTGCAGTTCTGGTCGCCCACCCTCGGGAAAGATATTGACAGACTGGAGCGAGTGCAGGCGAAGGCCACAAAGTTAATCCCTTCTGTTAGGCATTTGGGCTACAGTCGACGCTTACGCGCCCTAATTTGTTTTCGCTGGAAACTCGGAGGCTTTACAGTCAACTCATCGAGGTTTTCAAGCTCTTACACCGGTTCAACGATGTCGATTTTAGAAGCATGTTTAGTTTAAATGATAACTCAACTCGCAACAATGGTTGGAAGTTGGATTTGAAACGGTTTAGCACTAGTGTGTGTGGAAATTACTTTACCTATAAGATCTGTGACACGTGGAACAGGCTACCTTCAGAAGTTGTGAACAGTTCCTCTGACGATCAGTTCAAGAAAAGGTTAGACCGAATCTTGCACACTACTTGAGGGTGTAGGAATTTTTCCTTGACACCCGTTGCTATTGGTACCTCCTCGGTATGGGCCGCAAAGCCTTTTGAGGTACTTCTTGTCCTTGTAACTCCTTGTAACTCTCTCTCTCTAACTTTGGTTTAACCTTGGTTTTGCTTCCGCCCGAGTTGTTCAATCTGATGAAAGTCAAGCTTGTTGCTCCACCTTAGACCTACATTTTAACGTGGAGTCCGAACCACGACCCATCACAGGCAGTCAGAAACTGCAAATCCTTGTCCGGGCTCGATCTCACGACCTCCCGATCAGCAGCCCAGCGATTTAACCACTAGGCTACCCAGGGTACCCACTTATCTACCAAACGCTTTTTTTATTATGTGGAAGGATGAACAGTTGGGTTAGCTGCGCGCCGCCTGCCGTCACCAGGAATCGAACCCGAGGCCAATGGTTTCGTAGTCAACGATGCTAACCACTACACCACTGAGGCGCATATATATATATATATATATAATATATATATATATATATATATATATATACACACATATATATACAGTATATATGTATAGTCTATATATATACAGTATATATATATATATATAAATACTTAAGTATGACAAAATTGGTTAAAAGCAGTGAAATAAAAAGGTGAAGAGCCCCGGGGATCATGTTAATAAATATTAAAAACAAAATGACAAATTAAGTAAAACAATTAAAATTCCCACTGGTTAAAATAGTAAAACACTAAAAACCGTGAAGCTTTTCGAAAGAATCTTCTTTCTTCATTCGGGCGGTGAGCTACACCGAATTTTTTACACGGTTGTTATGTTCTTAATATTTATTAACATGATCCCCGGGCCTTTTCGCCTTATCTCATCGCTTTTAACCACTTTTGTCACACTTAAGCCTAAATTCTTCAGTTATCTATCTATCTATCTACAGTATATATAGATATATATATATATATATATATACCGTATAAATTGGCTATAAATTGGCTCCATGAATCCTAAAATATCATGCGAAAACACATCTTTTTCCATGCATCACTCAGTCCTCTATACTAACTCCTACTTGCTTGCTTATGCATATAAAAGGCGACGTGCCACATCCGAATTCAGACTTTTAGTTCTGAGAAAGAGGAGTCTCCTGGGACTGACTCGTAAGAAGACTTAGTATTTGCTGCGTTTCCAGCGTCGGGAGTGGCCTGGTTACGTTTTTCATATCTTCGTTAATAGTTTATAAGCTCGAGCTGAAGAGCGAGGACACGAGTGCATATTGTTAGCTATTAACATTAACTTTCTATAAAATTAAGTAACTTTTATAAATTGAAGGCACAAACACATACGCTCACTTCAGTCCAATATCTTTGGTCCACTAAATGTTAGTGAAGTTTATCATTTATTCGGGATGTTTTAATCACTCTGACAGTTGACAAGTATAAGTTAAACATTGTAATTCCCGGACAGCTCAGTAGTAACGTTCTAATCTCCAGATAGCTCATAATATACATACATACATACATACATACATACATATATATATATATGCCTCGGTGGTGTAGTGGTTAGCATCGCTGACTACGAGTCCATCGGCCCCGGGATCGAGACCCGGTGACGGCAGGCGGCGCATAGCAAAACCCAGTTGTTCATCCTTTCACACAATAAAAGAAATTGGTTGGTAGATAAATGGGTACTCTGGGTAGCCTCGTGGTTAAGATGCCGGGGGCTGCTGGTGGGCCGTGGTTCGGATTCCACGTTAAACTGTAGGTCAGTGGTTCCCAACTTTTTTATATGGTTACCCAAAACCTATTCTAATCTAGCTCCATTATCCCAATCATTAGATATTATTGTTTATAACTTCTGTGGATCGTGTTTCATTATCCCACAAAATAGTTGTCATAACCCAAGTTGGGTAATTTACCTCTAGGTTGGGAACCACTGCTGTAGGTCTAAGGTGGAGTAACAAGCTTGACTTTCATCAGAATGAACAATTCGGGCGTAAGCAAAACCAAGGTTAGCGAAATGAGAAATCATCGCGCGGAGCCTTTGTAAGGTTGTAAAGTAAGGTAAGGTTATATACACTCGTGTATATATACTTGTATATACAGGGTGTACATAAAGTCAGGATCTATTTTTGTGAAGCACTTGGAAATTATATGGAATTCAATCATAAAATGATAAAGTGGTAACATTTATTAAATAATTAAGAGTAGGATTCGACGTGACACCCATCAGTATCCCTGCACAGCTCAAATCGTTCCGCAGCATTTCTAAACACATTCTGGAGCATTTGCGGGGTTATGTTATCTGCAGCAGTTCGTATACGTAAGTTTTCAAGACTCGTAATCAGGGCCGGATTAAGACCTTTAGAGGCCCTAAGCACTTAAAAGATTTTGGTGCCCCATATATATGTAATTCAAAATATAAACAAAAATAAACCATAAAATAAAATTTTATTTTTTGAAATGAAACAAAACTTACAGTAAGATGGAAAATAATGTTTATTTTTGTATACTTCCACTTCATTTATATTTGAAAAGTTTTCTCCTACTTTTTTTAATTGCAAAGTCTTTGATCAGATCCTCAAAACTAATCTTACGTAACACATCTGCTTCTATACTTAGTAGAGATAAGGCATCCAGCCTGCCTTGTTGCATAGTTGTTCTGTTGGTATTTTTAATATACTTCAACTGAGAAAATGAACGCTCAGCTGAGCAATTTGTGACCATTAATGTTAAAAATATACGAAAGGCAATTTCTACATTTGGGAAGGCACACTCAATATTGTCTTCTACAATATTGAATATTGAATAATTTGTAATGTATAATACATTACAAATTATTCACTCTGGTTATTACAATCTAAATTCTTTTATACTGTTATGACAATAGATAAATAAATTATAAAATAAAGATACGTGTATGATAAAATATTGTTATATATACAAATAAAGTACACTTCATAGACTTACCCTAGAGAAGAAGAGAGAGCAACAGATAAACTTCTTCAACGCTAATTAACTTAGGTCAGTATATCTTATTATTATAATGGCCGTGATAAATATCACTTGATACAACAGCAATATAGAGAGTTTATAGTTTCTTTTATTTTAATATTAATTTATATTACAATTCTATAAACCTAAATCTTTCTGTAAAACAATACCAAATGATTATGTAAAATATATATTTAATATTATATGCACAAATCACACGTTCAGAATAACTTCCTATAGCACACGAAAATATTTAATCTATATGTATTTTTAATATGGCGCTCAAAGATTTGATAAACAAATAATAACGCAAAGCGTAAAGTGTGTGATTACAACGAAATATATTTATTCTCTCAAAAGGGTTGTTGTTCACTACAAATTCAAACAATGAAAAAAAATAAATACTATATATGAATATATATAATTCAGTTCTCAACAGCTTATAGGCTATAAGCCGCGATTATAATAGTATAATAAATCCATGGTAAATCCGACAATGGAAAATTTCTGTGGTGCCCCCCTTCCCTTGATGCCCTAAGCACGGGCTTATTTTGCTTAATGGTTAATCCGGCCCTGCTCGTAATCTTCGTCTGATAGACGTGCGATTTGATAAAGCCCCATGCAAAGAAATCTAAAGGGGTTAAATCTGGTGATCTCGCTGGCCAAGGTCTGTTGCTTCCGCGTCCGATCCAGCGATTTGGAAAACGTCCATTTAGATAATCCTGAACAATTTTGGCATAGTGACAAGGAGCACCATCATGTTGATAGACGACGGTACTAACAATCATATCCCCAATCAGCTGAGGTTCAAGGAATTGCTGCAACATGTCCAGATAAATAAGCCCCGTAACTGTAGCTTCAGCAAAGAAAAAAGGACCATAAACCTTAGATTTTGTTAAACCCATCCAGACATTAACTTTAGGCGAGTCTCTTTCCCAATTTTGGACGAAATCGTTCGGTCTTTCATCTGCCCAAATTCGACAGTTATGGCGATTTACTTTTCCACACGTATGGAAAGTGGCTTCATCACTAAAGAGAATGTTGTCCATTAAATTATCACTCCAGATTTGTTCTACGAGATCAGCACGCTCAGCACTTCGTCGAGGGAAATCTTCCTCATGTAAATCATGTAAAACCTGCAAATGATAGCTTTTCTTCTGCAAATTAACTTTCAGAATTTTGTGCACAGATGACGTCGGGAGGCCGAGTCTGTGTGATGCAGCACGAACGGACGTACGTGGCTCCTCAGTGATAATTCCGCGTACTGCATTCACGGTAAGATCTGACATACACGGTCGTCCTGATCTTGCTTCATCATTTACAGATCCCGTTCGTTTAAATTTGTTCACCAATTTTCGTATTTTCTTGTCTATTGGCCCCGGCTTATGAAATCTCCTTCTAAACTTCTCTCTGATGTCATTGTATTTCTTTCCCTCGATTCGCCAAATTACTATTGCCACACGCTCTTCTGTATTCATTCTAAGGGCTTCTGAAAAGAAAAATAGAAAAAAATTATTATTTCACAAAAATAGATCCTGACTTTATGTACACCCTGTATACAGTATAAGAGTATTTGTCGGACAAAATGTTTAATTTATTTATATTGAAGTATTTTCTAATAATAATAATAATAATAATAATAATAAATTTAACAGAAATATTTCTTGTTTCATAGTAACATATCGTGAATACGTTTCGTTAACAAATTCTTTATTTTTAACATGTTTTTCTGCTTGTATTAAAAACAAGTAAATTTCAAACAAAACATTTTGAAAACATAATAAATTTTATGGGTTATTTCCAGTAAACAAACTTTTTGCTAAAATTCACAATAACTTTTTTTTACTATTAAGATAAAATTTTAAGTGAAAAATTAGTTCTTTTCCGTAACTTTTCTGTAACTTTTCCGTAACTTTTTAGTTAAAAAATGTA
>JAJOZX010005812.1:265000-297012 GCA_023014485.1 Bathynomus jamesi
TTTATTTAACTTAATCGTATTTTTCAGAGTAAATTTTTCGCTCAAAAACTACTCGAAAGTTTGAAATTGCTAATAAAAGTTTTAAAAACAGAATGACGCATAAAATACAACAAAATTTGGTAATTACTGTAGAGTATATGAAATGAAATGAAATGAAATGAAAAGGTTTATTGGCAGACTATAATCCATATGACAAATATTATTAATACAATGACAGTTCAGGTCTTATACTAAGGATAGAAATATATACAATTTATTAGAAATAATACTGTAATGTCGAAGTTAAGTGGAACTACAGACAAACGTTTTCGTACCAAGAGGTCCATAGCTTAGAGGATAAATGGCAGGACTCATGGATAGCTTGGATGATCGGGTTGGTTGATTTTTTAATTCTTTGCATTAGACTGTGTTGAGCCTTGTTACCTCCGGGAAGCTCGGGACATTGCGGGTAGCAAACATTTGCGAAGCTGAGCATCTCGGGGATAATTTATGTAAGAGTCTAAAAGACCTATTGTACAGCAAATTTAGAGTTCTGCCAGAACCTTTTTTATAATTCACCCACAGTTGCTGTCCGTATATATTACTGCAGAAAGTACGAAAGAGAGTGTCTTTAGCTTCACTTGTACATAATCGAAAGTTCCTTATGGTCATATTCGCTTTAGCACACAGGCTTCGAGATTGTTTTCTTATATCCGAGTCATCACTCAAGGAGCTGGTAATAGTTTGACCCAAATACTTAAACTCTTGTACTTCCTCAATTATGATACTTCACCATTCATTTTAAACCTTAGTGTAATGCAATTGTCCTTTGCCATCCTAAATTTAATATATTCCTGGGATTCGTATATGTTTGTGAGCATGTCGCTGGCTGGCTAGCGCTCTGTTCATTTGGCCAATAGAAAAAGAAGTATTTATTTCATTTACCGTGCATAGTAAATATATGATGTAAAATTATGAAGGGCAATTTACGCGTCAAACGATGATGACGCGATGCAATGCTATTAGCTTATTGATGTTAACTTGCAATGAGAAGGCATAATCATGATGACAACCACTTCACAGTGATGTGTGTGTGTGTGTGTGTGTGTGTGTGTGTGTGTGTGTGTGTGTGTGTGTGCATTATTCCAGTTAATACTTGTTTCATATGCATTTATATAGTGTATATTACTTAATTATAACTATACCGAAGGAGTTATTAATTTCAGTGTTCCAGAGGATGTCATTAGACGAAAGTGCCTAAGCACGCTTTTGCGTTTTCATTTTCCTTCTTGGTTAATTTCATATATATATATATACACTGTATATGTCCCACAAGGGACATTATTTGCTCCTTTGCTGTTCATAATAATGATTGCAGATATTGATGCAGATATTGAGGACAATATTGTATCATGTTTCGCAGATGACACAAAGACGTGTAAGGAAATATTGAACGAAGGTGACATAAGAAAATTACAAAACGACATTGAAACATTATTCCAGCGGGCAGAAGACAACAATATGAAGTTCAACGAAGAAAAATTCCAACTTCTAAGATATGGGTAATAACAAGGAGCTGCAGAATAAAAGGTACAAAACTCTGCAATACAAACAGATAACACCAAATCTACAAGTCAGGGGTCTGGGAGTAATAATGTAGTCGGATACAGAATTCAGAGAGCACTACAACATCAAAATTACAACAGCATCAATTGGAGAATGTTTTCAGGTCTTTGAAAAATCGGATTGAACAACGTATCGAGAAAGATGGCCGTTATGTTGAGGTCTAGAAATTCATAAAGGAGTGTATTGAATAAAACCTTTAATAATTATGCTTTCATATACCTTTTACAGTTTGTTTCTATCATGTCAATCATACCATGTCTATCATATCAAAAGTTATTAAATTTTAAAATATGCAGAAAAGGCTTTATAATCAGAGCTGGGCAATTGCGGCATATTTTGCGGTACTGCGGTACTGCGGTACTACCGCAAACCGCAAACCGGAACCGCATAACGCAGTACCGCAAAGGATCGCTGAAAATACCGCAGTACCGCTACCGCATTCAAATTTCCGCGTACCGGTTTGGTACCGGTTTGGTAGTTTGGTAGTACCGCAGTACCGCAGTACCGCAAAATATGCCGCAATTGCCCAGCTCTGTTTATAATCACCCAGAATATAAAGAATGGACACCAGACTGTATTCCCATTCTCACTGACAAAATAGAATGCTTGAAATTAAACAAAATGACCTTAATAGTGGCAAGACATTTCACGTTATTATATATGTACAATAGTAAATAACAGTAGTAAAATAAGTAATAATTAGGTAACTAAACACATATCGTATAGAAAACCGAGCAGAACAGAACGAAAAGCATGATTAAAGATGAGAAAAAAGTTAACCTAGTATGACTTTCATAAATATGTACAAGATATAATATGACCACTCTATCATTTCTGTGAACCAGATAAACGTATTGAGTAAACATTCCACTGTCTACATAGATATATATATATATTCATATGATCATTATCTTAATGTCTTTTAGTTCTGCCTTTATATCATGTCAACATTACAACTACATATATTTATAAACAAAAATGATTGTTACAGTAATATACTCGTGTGTGTGTGTATATATATATATATACCATCACATTATTTCCAGTGATTAGGCTCAATTTCTGAAAGAATAAGTCGTCTCTGAGCGTTTAACTTTTGTACCTAAGTTTGAAATTTCTTTCAAAATTGAATATAACGCTGATTACAAACTTAAATTTCCTCTGGAAACCAATAACGCTTTCACCACACACACACACACACACACACACACACATATATATATATATATATAACCTTGGTTTTTTGCTTCCGCTCGAATTGCTCATTCTGACAAAAGTCAAGCTTGTTGTTCCATCTTGGACCTACATCTTAACGTGGAATCCGAACCATGACCCACCACGGGTGGTAAAAAATTACAAAGTCCCTGCCAGGACTCGATCTCACGACCGCTCAATTACCAACCGAGCGTCTTAACCACTAGACCACCCAAGATACCCATTTATCTATCATCCAATTTTTATTGTGTGGAAGGATGAACAACTGGTTAAACTGGGCGCCGTCTGCCGTCGGCGGGAATCGAACACGAGGCCGGTGGGTTCGTAGTCAGCGATACTAACCACTACACCATCGAGGTGTGTATATATATATATATATCTACCTCGATGGTGTAGTCACTGTAGTGGTTAGTATCGCTGACTACGAATCCACCGGCCTCGTGTTCGATATATATATAGGCCCTATATATATATATATATATATATATATATATATATATATATATATATATATATATATAATCCTGTCTGTGATTCATATTAAAATTGAAATAAAAATAATAAAATGGAACTCTTTACACGGAACATATTTGAGTCGTGTTTGAAATAGACCGTTGAATGTTAATACTTTTATTCCTGCTTGTTTTCCACGTTGTTTTCCATTTTACAGAACGTTCTCGATCCTTTTAAATGTTCCCCCTCAAATTGTTGATTTTTAATCAGGTTTCAAGATACGTTTAAAAATTTATTTGCACGAAATTACTGTGTATTTGTTTTGAAATGTAGAACTGTCACTTTTGAAGTGATATAAATGCTAAGTGTATTTCAGAATTATATTAAAGAATGAAGGAACTAAAGTGAAGCTCATATATATATATATATATATATGCTGTATATTGTGTGTGTGTGTGTGTGTGTGTGTGTGTGTGTGTGTGTGTAGTCATCTATAAAAATAACTTCTACTAACCCATTCTTTCCGGATCGACTAAGTTGGATATTGTAAAATACTCTAGAGTCTAGACAAAGCGTGTTTGGATGGCAACAGTAAAGGACGTCTCCAACAACTTTACTTCTTCTTCTTTCCCTCCTCTTTCCCATTTCGACGGCTCAGTTGACGTCTCTTCTGATAAAATTGAACTCTTCGCTTAAACTTTCGCCTCCAATTAAACCGTGGACGATTCTGGTACTGTTCCTCCATCATTTCCACCTTCTGACTTATTTATGTCTGAAATTAGAATCTTTTCCAATGATGTTTTTTCTGCCCTCGCCGGGCTCAACTCCAGAAAGGTGTACGATTCTGATGGTGTCCTTCCTGTTGTTCTCAAGAACTGTGCTTCTGTGCTGAAACCCTGACTAAGCAAACTCTTTTGTCTTTGTCTTTCATCTGATACTTTTCCTTCCTGCTGGAAGTTCGATTTCATTCAGCCTGTCTCAAAGAAGGGTAACCGCTCTTAACCCTCCAACTATAATATAATTGCTTTGATTTCTTGCCTTTCTAAAGTTTTTTAATCTATCCTTAATAGGGCGATTCTTAAACACCTCTCTTCTCACAATCATCTTTCAGATCGTCAGTATGGGTTCCGGAAGTATTGCTCTACTGGCGATCTTCTTGCATATCTCTCTGACTCTTAGTCATCCTTCTTTCGAGATTTCGGTGAAACCTTTGCTATTGCGCTACACATATCAAAAGCTCTCTATATAGATTATAGAGTCTGCAGAACTCTATAATTTCCAAACTGCCCTCCTTCTCCTGCAGTTTCTATTCTTCTACGAGTACGTGTGATTTTATCTCTAATTTCTTTTCTCGCCGATCTATAGCTGCAGTTGTAGATGACCACTGTTCTTTTCCTAAAACTATTAATAGTGATATTCCAAAGGGCTCTTTCCTGTCACCCACTCTTTTCTTTTTATTTATTGATGATCTATTAAGTCGCACTAACTGTCCTATCAACTTTATCTGTCTACTCGTCACAATCTTCCACACGACTATCCTCTTACCTTCAATAATACACAACTCAATCCTTGCTCTTCTGTTAACATTCCTGGCGTTTCTTTTCCTCGTGATCTTTCCTGGAAAGATCACGTATACTCTCTTTTTAAAACAGCTTCTGAGAGGGTAGGTGTGCTGTACCGGCTCAGTAGTTTCTTCATCCCCACTTAGTTGCTGTCTCTGTACATGGGTCTTGTCCACCCTGTATGGAGTACGTTTCTTATGTGTATGATGGTTCAACCCACACAGCTCTACTTGATCGGGTGGAATCAAAGGCTTTTAGTCTCATTACTTCCCCGCCTTTTACTGGCTGTCTTCAAGCTCTCTCTCTTCGCCGCAGTGTTGTCTTACTCTCTCTTTACTAACGCTATTATAATAGACACCTCTCTTCTGAACTTTCTAACTGCATACCTCCTCCTTCAAGGACTTTCGACACACTTTCTCATTCTTTTCTGTCGAACACTCTAATGCAAGAGTTAATTTGTATTTTCATTCTTTCATCTACTCAACCAGATAACCCTGGAACAATCTTCCTCAATCCATCTTTCCCCCTGTCTCTGACCTCCAATCTTTCAAACGCAGAGTGTCCAGGCAACTCGAAAACCTTGGACCTTGAGTTTGGCTTTCTTTTTCCTCTACGGGAGGGGCATTTTAGCGGACGTTCGCCCTTGGTCCTTCCTTCCTGCATAAAAAAAGAAAGAGGAAATTGCAAGACTATGGAAGAACCATGTTTCAAACGTTCTTAACAATGTGAGAAGGGTTAATCTTAATATGGGACTGAAGTGAAACGCCTGTAGGAGTTCCAACGAAAATACCTGGACATCAGTTCCTGAAATTAAGAGTCTGATTAAAGAGTTAAAACTGGTTCTGCTTCAGAGGTCGATGACCAATCATATGAACACTTAAAATATGCCAATGATACTAGGAAGTCTGCAATTCATTGCTTTTCTCAACTACAATTACTTATAGTTATATTCCTACAGAGTTCATGATGGTATATATATCTTACCCCGTGTCAAAAATAAATAGGAGGATAATCTATCCAGCAATAATTACAGACCTACTGCTGTCACCTCCTGCTTCTCGAAACTAATAGACTTTTACTGTACTAATTATATGATTAGATATGGACAGTTTGGTTTTAATAGTTTGGTTTTAATCAGTTTGGTTTTAAAAGGTTCCCACTCAAAAAGTAACATTCTTAATAATTCCTGTACCTATATGAAACTTGTTAAAGATAAGATATCTGTATCTTTGGCTAAAATGATCAATGAAAGTATTTCTAAAGGATATTCCCATCAATGCTAAAAATTGGTTGTATAACACCCATTTTTAAAGGGGGTGATCGTACACGAGCGACTAATTACAGGCCGGTGTGTTCATTATCTGTGTTCAGCAAAGTTTTTGAAAAAATTGTAAAAAGTACTAGGGGCACTCAATATATTTTCCCCACCCTTCTTTCTTAGCTAAAAAAATAGGCCATGGGGCTGAAATGTCTTTTGGGCTGTAAGTTTGAACTTTCTGAGCTTCACATAACCGGATTTTTCCAGTTTGAACCTCCCCTCCTTGTATAAAACCGATGGTTAACGCAGTTCCGAAAATGGCGTCTGACAGTGACAGTGATGTGGGTCGTAAACAGAGAGAGCTGTTATCGAGTTCTTAACCGCAGAGAAGGAAACAGTTGGAAATATTCATAAACGTCTACAAAACGTTTACGGAGATGCTGTTGTTGACTGAAGCACAGTTGGACGCTGGTCTAAACGTGTGAGATCATCGGAGAGAGGGAGAGTCAGCCTTGATGATGAGCCACGCAGCGGTCGGCCGGCATCGGCTGTGACATCTCACGCTGTGCAACGTGCTAACAGCATCATTCGATCAAATCGGTGCGTCACATACAGGGAGCTATCACTGGAGCTAGGAATTAGTGAAGGAAGTGTGAATACGATAATTCAGCAACTGGGATACTCAAAAGTGTGTTCACGGTTTGTTCCTCGCGAACTGACTGAAGATCACAAAGCCAAAGAAAATAAATTGCTTCTGAGTCGTTGGTTCGATACGAGACAGAAGAGGATGACTTCCTTTCACGAATTGTGACTGGGGATGAGACTAAGGTACACCACTTTGAACCTAAAACAAAACGCCAATCCATAGAGTGGCATCAAGCAGACTTCCCACGCAAGAAAAAGTTCAAAATGGCTCCCCCTGCAGGAAAGGTTATGGCCACCATCTTCTGGGACATGAAAGGGGTGATTCTGGTGAACATTATGAAGAAAGGACAAACAATCAACTCAGAAGCATATATTGCTACCCTACAGAGACTCCAGAGACGTATAAAGCGAGTTCAACCGGAGAGAAAACTGGAAAACGTTCTTCTTTTGCACGATAACGCAAGAACACACAACAGTTTGCAAACAAGAGAGGCCATCACAAAAATGCGCTTGACTGTGTTACCCCACCCTCATACAGCCCGGATCTGGCACCTTCAAACTTCCATTTGTTTGGGCCAATGAAGGATGGTATTCGTGGAAAAAAGTTTTAAGTGACGATGAGGTTGTTGAGGAGGTTAAGAGGTGGCTCCAGCAGCGGAACCCAGCGGACTTGTACCAGCAAGGAATAAAGGCCCTTGTTTCGAGGTGGAGGAAAACCGTCGAAAAGGATGGAGACTATGTGGAAAAATAAAAACTTGTAAAAAAGGTATGTAACTACTTGTGTACAAAATTTCTGGAACTTACAAGGAAATTTGGAAATAAAAAAAAAGGTGGGGCAAAATATATTGAGAGCCCTCGTAGAATGCAGCGATATTTAGAATCCTACAATTTATTATTTCCAAATCAATATGGCTTCCGTAATAATAAATCAACGAAAATGGCTATTTTAAATTTTATGGAAAATGCAAATATAGCTAAAGAGAACAAATAAATAATGATATCAATATTTATGGATTTGAGTAAGACGTTTGATGTAATAGACCATAATATTCTACTTAATAAATTATACTGTTACGGCTTTAGAGGAGCAATCAGTGATAAATGACCTTCCAATGGAAAATGCAAATATAGCTAAAGAGAACAAAAGAAATAATGATATTAATATTTATGGATTTGAGTAAGACTTTTGATGTAATAAATCATAATATTCTACTTAATAAATTATATTGTTACGGCTTTAGAGGAGCAATCAGTGACAAATGACCTTCCACGTTCATCTGATATACTTAACTTCAAAATGTGTGCAGATGACAAAACTGTCTTTTTCTTGCAAAGATGTTAATTCAGCTAAGAATATAGGGGTATTTAAATGAGAATTTATTAGTGTAATGAAATGGTTGACAACCAATAAACTCTTCCTAAATACCAGTAAAATAAATTTCATGATTTTTACTCGTACTAATAAAAAAAAAATGTGTATCTTGATGAGCTTAATGTTGATGAAATCGCTGTAAATGCGATTGCTAGATAAGAATTTGCAATGGAGTGATCATGTAAATTATATCGCGAAAAAGATTTCAAGGAGCGTTGCCATAATGTTTAAACTTAGAAATGTAGTCCTAAACAGGTTTTATTGACGCTTTATCATACTCTTGTTCTTCCTTATACAGTATAACGTACTGCACCCTTGTTTGGGGAAACTCCGCTAACAACGCTTTAAACAGTATCTTTGTCATCCAAAAAAGAGCCATAAGGTTATTACCAGATTCTGACTTCCTTGATCACTCTAGTGCGTTATTTAAAGAGCTAAAACTACTAAAGCTCAATGATGTAATCAAACTGGTACATTTTATTTTTATTTACGAGTGTAAGAACAAAATAATTAACTTACAATGGGTAAATAGATATTTTGTAACTCATCAAGAAATCCACTCGTATGAGACCAGCAATAGATCAAAGCATGTTATACCTCAATTTAGATTGTCTTCATCTCAAAAACTACCCATTTTCATTAGATTAAAACTAGAGAATGATTTAAATGCTGATATAAACAATATCGTGGATGTAAATTCGTTTAAAACCAAGTTGAAATCTCGATTAATAATGGCATATACAAATAAAAATCTAGGATTAATATACATTACTATTGTTTATTCATTTCTCGTGTGTAATCTAGGATTAAAGACACATTACTCATGATTGTTCATTTCTTATCTCTCTCACGTATAATAATGATTTCTTTGTATGGTATTAGTATAATACCTTCAATAATGACCTTGCATTCGTTATATCGATAATGATAATTTCAGATTAATACATACCTTAATTAATAATACTTATTCATGATGTATTTATTATTACTAATAACTATCTGAATTATTTTTAATAAGAGCCCAGTAAAGCCTAAAGCTTAAGGGCCAAATAAAATAAAATAAATAGTCCAGCTTCACAATTATTTATGTCATTGTAAATTGTAAGCCTACTGTATTTATTTTATTATTAATAAAGGTTATTCAATTCAATATCTGCTTAACATATTTGCTTAGTTGATGGCTGGTGAGGGAAGCTATATTTCGTGGTCTCTTTGCTAGTGACCCGTTGCCCACGTTGGGCTTCCATCATGAAAAAGAAAAACTTCAGTATTTGCCATTTACCATTACTTATTCGAACTATACAATAGTGGATTTAATATCCCAGAAGAGTTCCTTGTTTCATGCACGGTCTTGTGTAACATAAAAGTATCTCGGGGAACCATTCTGAGTTGTAGTGGTGTGTGTGTGTGTGTGTGTGTATATATACATATATATATACACAGTATTATATCAGGAGAATAATGGTTCATGAGAGATAAGTTAAATCAGATTGGGTTAGATTATTTTTATTAATTTATTTTCCAGTTTAGGATAGGTTAGATTACGTCAGTATTGTTTTCCAGTTTAGGTTAAGTTAGGTTAGGTTAGAAAACTCTATATTCCATTTTCTACTTTCTGGGTGTGGCATCTCCCTTGGCACTCTGGCACTACCCCACTACCCCAACTCACACCAAATGCATCCCCAACTCCCACTCTCACACGAAAGGCAACCCTCACTACCCAACTCGCACCGAATGCATATCCAACTCCCACTCTCGCATCAAAGGCAACCTCCACCTTCAATTACCCCAACTTCCCTCTCCCTAAATGCATGCATACTACTACTACTACCCTTCTGATCTCTTTAACTGCATGCCTCCTCCTTTAACCTTTTAACGCACAGTGTTAACTTTAATAATTTTGTTCTGGCTAACGCCAGACGATTTTATTCAGTCTCGGAAAAGACCTCTGTGCAGTAAAGGGGTAAGGGGAACACGCAGTACCAAACATTCAATATATTCTCATCCCTTTTCTGTCTAACTCTTTAACGCAAGGGTTAATTGGTATCCTCAATTTTTCATGTACTAAACCGGTCAACCCTGGGATAAAATTTACCAATCCATCGTTCCCCCTGTCTATGACATTCAATCTTTAAAACGCAGAGCATCAAGGCATCTAGAAAACTGTGAACCTTAATTTTGGCTCTCTTCTTCTCCTTCTATTGGGGGGGAAGGACGTTTTAGCGGGCATTCACCCTTGGCCCCTCCTTCTTGCATAAAAAAAAGTCTCACGTGAGTATTAAATTTTTCTTATGCTTTATGGAAATAGATGTGAACCGAGGCTGCAATAAACTGAAGTCTGAAAGACCTTCTGAATCTCATCATATCCAAAAAAAATTATATTTAATTACTGGATTCCAGTTCTGAAATTACTAGAATATTGTGCAGATTACTGCTCTCTCTCTCTCTCTCATATATATATATATATATATATATATATATATATATATATATATATATATATATATATATATATATATATATATATATATATATATATATATATATATATATAAAGTTGATAGAAACAGCAGGGCAACAAAAGTTTATTATTATTTTTATATCATGTCATAGTATTTTCGTGACTGTATCTTGTATCACTCCTAAAAAAGTAGGATAGGATTTATTTATTTATTTTTTTATTTATATTGTTATAGGAAAGAAATAAGTAAAAAAGAAAATCCACCTTCTGTGCGTGACAGGACAGACAGACTTAAGTTGGACAACGGAAGAGAGAGAATTTATAGTCTGAAAATCTTCCTTTTTTTGAGGGGAATAAAATTGGGCTAAATGAAACCGAGGAGTGCCACATATTTTGAAGCTTATGTCCTTGAAAAATTAGAGTTTGAATTTACAGTTTTTGGGGGGAATTTCAATTAACTGCCGATGACTCCTTTCTTTCGTGCTTAAGAAGAAAATGCTTACTAATAACAATATTAACCAAGAAATTTATTGGCGAAATCGGTACAATTAGTCTGTAGTCACGTGATCATGGTTGCGTGTTCAACTGTTCATGGATCCAAGATCATCATTTTATTTTATTTTATTTATATATATATATATATATATCTTAACAAAAGGAAACATTATGCTATGCACAATGTATCTAATGTATCTAATGTATCTAAATGTTATAATTCACATATATCAAATGAAACTTTATGACATTGACTATTTACTGTGTGAATATTACATCGTTTGCATCTTTCAATAAAAATTTATAAGGTTTCAAAGTTGTTTAATTTCGAATAGGACACCCTCTATATATATATATATAATATATATATATATATATACACACACATCTGACCGGCAATATATATATATATATATATATATATATATATATATATATGTTTATTCTTGTCTTTTGCGCACATACCACTTTGGTTCATGCATAACAATAGGCCGCAGCTGGAACGAAACATAAATTTGTATTTTTTATGCGTTTCACAACGAAACTTAGATTTAAAATTCACCCTAAATATTTCACGTTTTTCATTTCCATGCAAAGTGTGAGGAATAAATGACACCTTCGAAGATAAGAACAGCTTTAGGGATCAAAGAGGGAAAGAGTTCTGAAAAAAAATCAGCTTTTAATCTTTCAGCTTTAGAAATGTTCAAAGGGTGACATTTTTGTACTCATCTCTGCTACTGGAGTTTGGAGGGAGGGAGAGAGACTAGGTGAAACAGAAATTTTTGTTATACTGAACAGTAGTAACGTTTGGGGGGGGTTTGTTTTACCTACCTCGTAACGGTAAGGGTCATGCGATGGAGGGACTCTATAGATTCACGTGGAATACAAACAATCTACGAGTAGCTACATCATCTGAACCTACTCGTAATATGAAGGACGGTCATACATCGAACAACTAAAGAGATCCAACAACGCTTAGCTTCGCTTATCCGACGGGAAGTAGTATGTGTCAGACTGAACTCGCATACTTTTAATTTTCTAGAACGTTCTCACACTTTTAAGTTAAAATGCGCGTTAGGTAATGTTAATATTAATGTTAAGTAAAGTTAAATGCGTTAAAAAATGTAGTTTTATTTGCATTTTTTTTTTCTGGGCCATTGGAGATGACCGCAATGAAAATGGAAACTCGTGAGACGCATCAAAAAAAGTACTTTTTTAGTGTAACAGAATAAAGGATTTTTTTTTTTTGATTTTGTTTTGGGTCATTTTAAGAAAATCTGACCATTCGTCTAGTCAAGAAGAAGTAACCAACTTGTTTTTTACAGTTTTGCCACACATTAAACCAAAATGAATCTGGCGCGTAAACAAATATTATATTTCTTATTTATGTATGTACAGTAGGGGACGCTGATGATGATGATGTCTTTCTGCTTGTCTGTTCTATGTTCATTTATGCACGCCCAAAGTAATCAAACCTTTTTCACTACCTCACATCTAAAGTGGAATCCATTCTATCCCACTCTCCTTTTTGCTGAAAACTCTATTTTAGATTTCAATGGTCACCACCACCTTTGGCTTTCACTCACATCCCTGATAAACTAGCTTACAACTTCTCTATCCTGAATGACCTAGAGAAGATGGTAAAGCACCCTACTGAGTCCCTACTTGTATCCCCGATCGCCTTGGAGATAGGCCCAACATTTGGGATTGATTTCTCACCACTCATCCATCTCCTTACTCTGTCAAACCTTTTTCTCTGTTGGGCTCCTCCAACCACAATTTTATATCTGTTTCCTGTCCTATCGCTCCACTTCAGGTTTGGATCCTTCCAAGAGTTGATGTCTTTGGCACTTTGGCACTACTGATTGGGAGGCCCTTAGGCAGTACTTCTCTGATGTCCCATGGAATGATTACTGCTTCCGTGGACGGACTTCTCTCGGCGTGCGCTGAAGCGCATCACGGTGATTCTCTCTGGTATGGAAGCGGAGATTCCATATCCGTTTTTGTGGACATTCTCATTGGCCTCTCTTTCCTCCATGAAAAAAACCAGCTAATGGGAGGTTTTTGTAACACACCCACCCTCCCAGTCTTTCCCCCGTAGGTTGTGTTTCAGCAGGCTTTTGCTGCGCAAGGTGCAGCGGGCATTCTGGTATATATATATATAAAGAAAAATATTATTACGAATTTATTCTTTATATGATACATACTTCTCCTATAATATAAAAAGTTAACGTGTCACAAGAAATATGATGCCGTGCTAAATGTGGCACGCATGCCGCGGGTTGCCCACCTGACTGTTGTCTGGTGCGTCCGACACATTTTTTGTCCCCGAACGAATATAACATCCATCTTCGTCCTGATTAAACTAGAAGGACTGACAAATGTAAAATTCCAAATGAGGTATGAATGTCACCTGACCAATGTTTCATCAATATGTATCATGAAATGAGACGTAAACAAAGATGAAATAACGTTTCGTGATATTTTGATGTGGAAAATTTAATTAAAAGTGAACCAAAGTTTAATTAATTTGAATCCATCCACATTTCAGCTCCAGTATGTGATTTGTAAACAAGCATAAAATGTTTCGTATCACTGACAAAGATTTCTCAGTTTCAGTTCCTGTTTAACATATAGTCAAATATATATAGGAAAATTGCACTTGTAGGTTCATTCACTATACTAGAGGCTAACTCTTATTTTAAAAGTTAGTTTCCTCTTTCGAGTGGTGTACAAGACGTTCATTACCACTTATGTATATATATATCCATATATCTATCTATCTATCTATCTATGCAGCTATCTTTATTTATATATATTATATATATATATATATATATATATATATATATATATATATATATATATATATATATATATATATATATATATATATATATATTACTTTTGTTACTTTTGTTGAGTTTGAACGACGGTTCAGGATCGACCTGCGGTCGACCCCTCTGCAGCATCCCGCCTCATTTGCGGGACTTGGTGAAGGAGGGAATTGCTCTCTGATCGCCTCCTGCCCTCGTAGCCAGCCACGCATGGCTGGTCAGGGACTTTGACAAGAATCTGTCCAGCTGGTTCTTGAAGTTATTCAGGTTGGTGTGCTGGAGATTCCTCACTTCTTTTGGAAGGACATTGAAAAGCTTTGGGCCCCGTATTCTGAGGGTATTTTCCATCCTCGTTTTCATGGCTCCTTGTCCCACCGCAGCTGGGACCGTACAAATCTGCCCCTTCTCTCATTCCAGTTTGTTTCTATTTCATTTCTGAGGTTAGGGACAGAGCCCTCAAGTATGTTCCATATGTATATTATTGTGTACCGCTCTCGCCTTCTTTCAAGAGAGTAGAGTTCCAGGGATTGTAGTCGAGACCAGTAGTCTTCACCTTCCGTTTCCTCTATCTTAGACGTAAAAGTCCTTTGTATAGCTTCAATGCTCGCAATGTCTCTTTTTCTGTGTGGGCTTGTGAGTACTGAGCAATACTCAATTATTGGTTGGACTAGACTCTTCCATAATTTGAGCATGATGTTTGCTTTTCTGCTGCGGAAGCTCCTCCAGATGATTCCCATTATTTTTCTAGCCGTTGTGATTTTGATTTTATAGTGCTCTCTGAATTCTGCATCCGACGACATTATTACTCCAAGATCCCTGACTTGTGGATTTGGTGTTATCTCTTTGGCTTGCGGAGTTTTGTACCCTTTTTTCTGTAGCTCTTTGTTATTACCATATCTTAGAATTTGGAATTTTTCTTCGTTGAACTTCATATTGTTGTCTTCTGCCCACTGGAATAATGTTTCAATGTCGTTTTGTAGTTTTCTTACGTCATCTTCGTTCAATATTTCCTTACATATCTTCATGTCATCTGCGAAGCATGATACAATACTGTCCTTAATATCTGTATCAATATCTGCAATCATTATTATGAGCAGCAAGGGAGCTAATACTGTCCCTTGTGGGACAGAGCTCACGACTTCCGAGACTTCCGGTTTAACTCCGTTTACCACCACTCTTTGCGTTCTTTGCGTCAAGAAATTAAATATCCACCTTCCTAGCTTTCCAGTAATTCCTGTATCCTTAAGTTTGTGTGCTATGATTCCATGGTCACATTTATCGAAGGCTTTAGCAAAATCAGTATATATTACATCAATGTTTTGTCCTCGACACAATGTTCCTAATATTTTCTCCTGGTGGTCTAGTAGCTGTGACAGGCATGATCTACCCGCCCTGAAGCCATGTTGATTTGGGTTGTACAAGTCTTTTATATATCCGATCGTTTTCGTGTCTTTAACAACACATTTTCAAGGTTTTTAGTGCACATATTATTTCACTGATTTAAGTTAATATATATGAAATTAAATATATTGTGTATATATATATATAATATATATATATATATATATATATATATATATAATATATATATATAATTTGATAAAATTACTCATAGTTTAGGGCTTTTTAACTCACCCTCAAGAAGTTTCCGTGTGAGAAATTACTGTACTTGTTAGTATTTGTTCAAATACAATTTATTCTTAATAGCAACATTTTTGTATCGTCATGTAACATCATTGGGTTTGCAATGTTACTACATCACTACGTAACTACATGCCATAAAGCTGCACGAAAAACAGCACCATCACATGACAGATAGAATAGATAGAATAGATAGGATAACTTTTATTAATAATAATAAAATAAATAATTTTTTTTTCAATTTACAATGACATGAATAATTGTGAAGCTCGACTATTTATTTTATTTAATTTGGACCTTAAGCTTTAGGCTTTACTGGGCTCTTATTAAAAATAAGCAGCTAGTTGTTATAAATTAATAATAATAAATAAATAAATAAGTAAATAAGTATTATTAATAGTTAAAACCTGTATTACAATATTAAACAATGTTAATGGACAATATTAAACAATATTAGTGGACATTAATCCTAGATTTTTGTTAGTATGCCATTATTAATCGGGATTTCAACTTGGTTTTAAACGAATTTACATTCACAATATTTTTTTATATCGGCATGCAAGTCATTCCATAGTTTCAATCCAATGAAAATGGGTAGTTTTCAATGAAGACAATCTAAATTGAGCTTTGATCTATTTCTGGTCTGATACGAGTGGATTTCTTGATGAGTTACAAAATATCTATTTACCAGTGATGTAGGTCTCGAGATCGGTCTCGGTCTCGAGACCGATCTCGAGACCCAATTTGCAGATCTCGATCTCGATCTCGGTCTCCGCTATTTAGATCTCGGTCTCGGTCTCGGTCTCGACAGACGCGGTCTCGGTTTTTCTCCCCGAGACCTTTCGAGACCTCGAGACCGTAATGAAAAATAGATGTTATTGGCATACTCATGATGGTGGCTTAGTTGAACAGTCACAATTCAGAATGTTTATGAAAGTTTGTAAAAGTAAGGGACTCTAGGTATTCACTAATCAGTCATCCTGTTTTGAGTTGCCACGTTTGTCTTGCGGGGGGGGGGGGGGGGGGGGGGATTTTTTAGGTTAGCGCTACAAAAAGAAATTGCCCTCCCCCGCCCCCGTCAGATTAATTTTATTGAAAATGGAAACACTAAATAGAGAATTATATATATTATATACAGTGTGTCCGTAAAGTCATGGTGGGATTTTAAATAGCTATATTATTGCAACGAAACATGATAATGAGATGAAACAATGCCAAATTTAAGAACAACTCTCAAAGTTGTATCTTGTAGTTAGTCTAGGCTAAGCTTAACCTTTCTCGTAGTTAGTCTAGGCTGTCCACATGCCTATGTTGAACATGAGCGTAATAGCCCGAAAGTTAGTGTGTGGTGTGCTCTAGCACGAGATCGAGTGATTGGCCCATTTTTCTTCGCGGAACCCACTGTGACGTCACACAACTACCTCGCTATGTTGGAACATTTTGCAGTACCCCAATTTATTGACAATAATGTCATCTTTCAGCAAGATGGTGCTCCTCCGCACTATGCCAACGTTGTTCGAGAATTCCTTAATGAAAAATTTCCACAGAGATGGATAGGAAGAGGAGGATGGAAGCCATGGCCTCCACGCTCTCCGGACCTGACACCTTTGGACTTTTATTTGTGGGGTTACGTCAAGCAAAGCGTGTACAGTGTACCCATTAGGGATATTCATCACTTGCACGAGCGAATCACGGAAGCTATCGCATCCGTCACTCCTGATGTTCTTGGGCGTGTGTGGCTGGAATTGAATCACCGCCTAGATGTCTGCAGGGCTACCAGAGGAGCCCATATCGAACTACGTTAAATAAAGTTATTCTTTTAGAGTTGTTCTTCAATTTGCCGTGTTTTCATCTCATTATCATGTTTCGTTGCAATAATATAGCTATTTAAAATCCCACCATGACTTTACGGACACACTGTATATAAATATATATTATAAGGCCACTTAGTGTTGCCAAACGACGTGTCAACCTCTGTGGCGTGATAAAAATGATTATCCTCCCATCCAATATGTATTTGAAAAAATAAAATGCTTCACATAAAAATAATGCAAGAAATACAGCATAAAGAAAACAGTACCGACAAATTCAATAAAGCATAGAATAACTCGACAACCCTTCACATCACTTATATTTACAACGTACCGATTCGTAGAACAAATCGCAATTGCCAATTGTAAATGTTAAAAAATGACGTCATCAATGATATACTTAACATACTTAATATACTTAACATAGTCTAATTTCCATAGTAGTGTAAAACAAATTGAAAGGGCATGAGCTTGGTCTCGATCTCGATCTCGGTCTCGAATTTTAAGGGTCTCGATCTCGGAAGGTAGATCTCGATCTCGAACCTTTGATCTCGGTCTCGATCTTGGTCTCACAGGATCAGGTCTCGGTCTCGGTCTCAGTCTCGGACTTGGTGGTCTCGACTACATCACTGCTATTTACCCATTGCAAATTAATGATTTTGTTCTTACACTTGTAAATAAAAAATAAAATGTGCCAGTTTGGTTATATCGTTGAGCTTCAATAGGTTTAGCCCTTTAAATAATGCACTCGAGTGATCAAGGAAATCAGCATCAGATAATAACCTTATTGCTCGTTTTTGGATGACAAAGATACCATTTAATGCGTTGTTAGCGGTGTTTTCCCAAACAAGGGTGCAGTATGTTATATAACGAAGAACAAGAGTATGATAAAGAGTCAATAAAACTTGTTTAGGGACTACATTTCTAAGTTTAAACATTATAGCAACCTCCTTGAAATCTTTTTCGCGATATAATTTACATGATCACTCCATTGCAAATTCTTATCTAGCATTACACCAAGAAATTTTGTTACAGTACACTCCTTTATCGCGATTTCATTAACATTAAGTTCATCAAGATATATATTTCTTTTATTAGTAAAAATCATGAAATTTGTTTTACTGGTATTTTATTGGTGGTCAACCATTTCATTACACTGATGAATTCTGAATGAAATATATTCTTAGCTGTATTAACATCTTTGCAAGAAAAAGAGACAGTTGTATCATCTGCAAACTTTATGAAGTTCAGTATATCAGATGAACGTGGAAGCTTTAGTCTTGGTATCACCAAGTAGGAGGAGATTGTAGACACTAATCGACCAGGGAAGTACTCCGGGGTGGATGTTAGACGGGAGACAGGGAGTGCTGGAACTCCCGTTTCTCCTGTCACTGTCCTCCTTAGATGATTTTTTTTCCATGTCTCATCTACCCTGTGAGTAGTCCAGAATGCTCTCAAACACACACTCCTCCCTCTTTTCCTCACTACACATACATGTATCTTACGCACTACACGACCTTTTCAAAATTTATATTTAAAAGAAAAATGGCATAATTGAGCCTTGGAGACCTTGTTTTTGGTTCTCTTTATCTTCTGTGGAGGGGTCACTTTTGCGGGCGCTCGCCCTTAGCCCTCTCGTTCCTACATAAAAAGTAGATTCAGTATTCCTAAGTTGCGCTTATTTTATGTTTTTTTCGCTTCGGTGTCCCTTATGTAGATGATGTCTAGGTGAAATTTACTAAAAAATCAATAAAAAATTTAATTATACGTAAATTAATTAATTTATTATAATAAAATTAGTATTACACATCCTTTATTAAAATTTCTTTCAAACGACCTATCCACTACTGTCGTTACTATCCTCTTGAGCCATATTAAATTAGATATCTTCCCAACCAGCGTCCAAACCTTTAGCATGAAATTAACTTGTATTCTTCCATAATTGCTGTACCTAGAGTTAGTAAAGCCTCATAGAAATTCTGACCGTTATCCTGGCCCCATCTTATCCTATCGAAAATCCTTATATTGTTGAGCTGATTAATTCTTAGCTTAATTCGGATTTCAGAAAATTGCTAATTGTTGTTGCTGAATGTGGATCATAATTCTGAAACCTCACATGACCCTTTCCTATATACATAATACTAACAGGGGCGGATTGGGTCATTGAAACCGGGCCGGGACCTCCAGTTGTACAGGTCCTAAAATTTGCCTAAAATTTATTTACCCTATTCTAGTCTATTCATTATTCAATTTTTTAAAATTTAATAACGGCAAAACATATCTTTTACGTAATTGAATTTTTATTGTATGATACACATGACTAATCGCAAAAAGGACAGATTGAAAGCTTGAAATACTCGTAGACGGTAGCATACAGTATTTGTACAAGTACAACCACAAGTGCATTTAAGTATAATACTACGTTTGTATGTTGGTGTACAGAGAGACACGTAATCACATTAAAGTAGAAAGTCCTAAAGTACACGAATCTCTATATGATCAACACAAGCACAGTTTTTTGCGCAATAAGGCACTTTTCTTAGCGACAGCATCAATTATTATGTTACAGTCAAGGCGATGCAAAATCTCCTTTTCCACAGCCATGAGCAGAAAAGCTTCCAAATGAATGGCAGACAGTGTACTTCGAAGTCGATTTTTCACAAACTTAAGAGTCGAAAAGGTGCGTTCACAGGCAACTTGAGTTGTAGATAGTGTAAGCATGTAGCGGTAAGCGAGTCCAATAGCACTGTAAGTGTCTGTGAATAAACTGAATTTTTTAAGAGTATAAAACACGCACACTGCACAGTTTTGGCAACACTTGCATACAACTTCCTTCGGCCCATAGTCATACTCAAGTTCGTCTTCTTTGTCCAATGCCCCTGGAGCTTCTTTCTTTCGAGCCTTGTATTCCGTGGACAGTCCAGCTTTCGATCGATCCCAGCTGTTAGCCAAATGCACCAGTTCTTTCTGTAGTTGCTCTTTTGTAGCTCTTCTATCAATCGTTATAAGCTTTTCGCTGAGATTTTCCACGGCTTCAGCAGGCAGTCCTGACCTTATTTCACCAAAGTGATCTGGAGACAGGCAAGCCATGTCAGTGATGAGCAAACCATTGTTTTCAAACC
Source organism: Bathynomus jamesi (assembly GCA_023014485.1). Taxonomy (NCBI): domain Eukaryota; kingdom Metazoa; phylum Arthropoda; class Malacostraca; order Isopoda; family Cirolanidae; genus Bathynomus; species Bathynomus jamesi. Next base: position 285,478 of record JAJOZX010005812.1, read on the forward strand.
GATTTTTGAAACTTTCTACAATGGTGTCCAGAACCTTGCTGTGGACAGTTACTTCAAACTCTTTGTATCCATTAAGTATTGGCTCATCTGCACTCAATTCTCCTGACATGTCCTTTCTTTTCCTTATTCTCTGTACCGGAAAAGAATCTTCCATAACTATCTCCGTTTCAATATCCAACTCACTGGACTTGGTCTCCAATTCTTCAAACACTTTGTTGACGAAATTTTACGCAGACTTCCAAACACTTTCCATATCTCTTTGTATAGCAATTAACTGGGCCTGTGTAGTCTGAACCAGCTGATGTGCCTTCAGCAAATCCATTCCACTAGTCTGCAAGTATTTCGAAAGAGGTGTTGTCAATTCAAAGATTTTCATGTATACGAAAGCAGTTACGATAGTTTCATACTTCTAAGGTCCAGTTCGAAGTGAACGAGCCTTTGTTCGCACCTCAGATTTGAACTTGTCTGATTCTTCAATCAGGACCAATGCCAGGATTATGTTGATATACTTGAATTCCGCCAAACCATTAAAAGACCCAAACACTTTTGAAAGAGCAGCATCTTTTGCCCACCAACGTGTCTCGCCAATCAACTGAAGTCGCTTAACTCGCTTTTGATCTTTCACAACATGTTCCCAAATGTCCATCCTTTTGTAAGAATCACGGAAGAAAACAGCAAGCTTGTTCAGCAGTCCAAACAAAGATGCAGCAGCGATGGGAGATTGATTTGAGTCTTTAATAACGAGATTAAGGACATGTGCATAACACCAGACGTGAATTTGGCCTGGTGATTCCTTTTCTAGCCAAGTTTTGAAACCTTGATACTGTCCCTGCATATTAGCTGCACCATCAGTAGCATTTGAGACACATTTCCTTATGTCTAAACCGTTATCATCCAAAACCCCTTTCAACGTTTCGAAAAACCCCTTTCCTGTTGAGTCTGTAATGTTCGCAACTGATATGAGTCTCTCCTGGACCTCGTTAACACCTACAAAGCGAATTATAATGACGCACTGGTCATTGACTGAAATGTCTTGTGTGGTGTCTATCTGAACAGAAAACATGCCAGCTTCACGAACTTCATTTGCTATCACAGCCTTTATCAGTGCGGAAATCGCCTGGATAACATTGATATCAAAGACAATTGTTAACCGTGTGATGCTGCTACCCCGTCCTTTGTTAGCTCTGTCATGTGCTTGTTTGCTTAGTGTTATAATCCAATCGAGATGACTTTCCAAAACAACATCGTATCGGCTCAAAAGTATCAGAACCTCCAGAAAGTTTCCGTGATCAATCAAAGGATTGTTTAACGCATAAGCAGCTTTAGAATCTGGTGCAGAATCTCTGAAACTTAAGCCACGCTTTCCTATAACCTTCACTATTTCAACAACACGTTCCATAATTTGTCTGTCTGTTTTAATTTCCTCATTTCTAAGCCTTTTCTGTGTAGAAAACAGTAACTGCCCTATTTCCTGTTTATTTAGCTTTAAAAAATGTGCGTCAGCATATTTATGATGTGTGCTGCTGCATTCGTGTTCAATTCGTTGATGAACATGGTGCCAATCTGTCATTCCAGTGATGAATTTCCCAGTCTCATTCGGTTTGGAGTACGCAAGACAGACTGTGCAGTGAAGTGCTTTTGAAGTTTCATTGTATGAGATCCAATTTCGTTTCGAACCATTTTCCTTTTTGAATATGTCTTTGGAAATTTTCAGTACTTCTGGCTGAACTTGAATCAGATGGTTTTCAAAAAAGAAGCTTCTTTCATTTTCGTGGGGCCGAGCAAACAAATTAAACCTGCTTTCTGAAGTCAATGGAGTGATGGTAGATTCTGATAGCTCTGAATGAGAAATGTATGTTACTTTTTCGACTGGTTGAACGGCAGTGTCTATGTTGTGTACCAGTACATGTTGTGGTAGTGGGGTGTCATCCATTGCCACATCTGGTACTGGTGCCATCGGAGCGTCGTTCTCATCCTCTGCCACTTCAGGTATTCGTACCATCGGAGTACTGGTACTGGTGCCTGATAGCCAATTCGTCATTTTAGCACATTTCACAGCCTCTTCTTGTAGACGTTTCAAATAAAGCTTAGGTTATATAAAAAAATTTAAAAAACTTGTCCTGTAAAATTTATTAGCTAGTTAGTTAGTTAGTTAGTTAGTTGCCCTATAAAGGGAAAGAGCAAGTTTGTATGCAATGTATGGTGTGTGTGTAGACTTGGTTGTGACTGTTAGTTTTAAAAGTTATCCTGTTCAGTGTATGTTTATTGAAGTGTTTTTTGCTCATTCATTTCTAAATATACTGTATGAATAACTAACTTACAGTAGCTATTTATTTTGCGGCAGTGAATGATGCATAGCTATATTTTAAAATGTCTTTACACCAGAACTATCATAACCACTGTTGTAATCCATTAAAAAAAGCAATTTTGAAAAGCTTGAGACCACTACCACTAGTTTATAACAAAAACTTATGTTAAGTATCTATCTTGAATGGAAAGTGTGTAGTAGCTAGGCTAACTGTTTAAATAAACTTAATCAACTTGAGGAGCCATAATCAGCTTGAGGAGCCATGTAATTTATTCGACCACTCTTCCAGTGAAGTCTTCACTTTTATTACATCTCCAGATAAAGAAGAGTAGGCCTACTATTGAGGATACGGTAGTGATTGTGAACTTAATTTGAGATACAAAATCAACGTAAATCTTGGGGAGCTAGCGGCTAGGGTGGCTATTTCCAAATTTCCAAAAAGGAGGACACTGCGTATGTGGCCGTACGTTAACATATAATATATATATATATATATATATATATATATATATAATATATAACTGAAAGAAATGAATATCATTTTTACTCCTTGGGCAGACTGACTGTCCGACTCGTAGTCATGAAATTGAAAACAAATGCGGCTTATCAGCAGTGTTGCCAACTACATATAATAAAAATACGTTAACGGTTATTATGGCCTTCAGTACCCTCTATTTTAAGTGTACCTGAGGTAATTTATATAATTCTTTTTAGCCAGACCCCAAAAAGGAGGACAAATAAACGTCCGGCCTAAAGCCAGACGTAATAAATATATAAAAATAAAACATTTGTGGCCAATGTATGTAGGCCAACAGATATGCCCGTGTGAGTCATATGGCCCATGCATGTTGGCCATCGGATTCAAGAGGTTAAATGAGATCAAATCTCCTGCACACCTTTACACATAAAGCAATATGATAAAATAATATCGGGAAAATAAGAAAACAAAAAATATTTCACTACAACTGGACGGTGACGACCGGCCCTAGATCAACCAGCACACCGAGCAGCTGCCCATCTGCCCGAAGGCCCAATCCGCCCCTGATTATACTAATCAATAATAATCCGGATTATTATTAATACTAACAGGCCTAATTTGATTGTGATTGACAAGTGCCCCAAATAGAAAGTCATATATTCCCTATTCTTTTATTTGTATAGTAATAACATTAATAATATGGGTATATACTCATATATACCCATATACCCATATACTCAGTGTTCCTGAGGATGTCATTAGACGAAAGCGCTTGAGCACCATTCTGTGTTTCCTTTCCTTCATACTGACAAAAAATATTTCCACTTAAACTCAGAAAGTTCTTGGTTAAATTTTGGTGAACACTTTTATAGTTATTTTTAACCCGAGAGTGGTGGCGCGGGGTAAAAATTTACCAGGGCTCATTTAAGGCCATACGAGGCTAAAAAATAAAGAGGGCCACTACTCTCGGGTTAAATTTAAACGAAATTTCACGCCCCAGTTAGCCGTTTAGGGTTAAATTAATGCTGTTAATGCGCCATGACCAATCTTCACTGACAAATGGGTAAAATTGTCCATCTTCGAGGAATGCTCTTTTTCGAAGTTTTAAGAAGGCCCAAAATTTTCCGGCTCTACCCGACCTTTCATTGATTATACGTCACCCTGTTGTAAATATTCTTTTTTCTTGTACCTTGAAAAACTTAGACTGCAACTCTGCAAGTTTATTAATGTTCAATAACATCAAAAAATTCTCATATTTAACTTAGTGTTGGTAAATTAACTTACTGTGCAACACGTAAATATGGTTCATGAAATTATTGCGCGCAGTCCGCACAAGTCAATTCGACGTTTGTCAGCAGAGATAGATATTTCACGAACTTCAAGGTCTAAAAATTAAAGTCTAAGAGGTAATGAACAACATCCCAGATGAGCTATTTCCAAAAAACTTTGTTAGAAATTGTTAGAAAAAGAATGGCGATTACACTTCTGAACATGTTGTTTATTAAATCTTCATAATGTTGACGTGGGCGTTGATCCTCCTTTTCTCTTTATATAATATATATATATATATATATATAATATATATATATATATATATATATACACACACTCGTGAAAATTAATATAAGAACTATGTTCATTTACACATATTTATTTTACATATCTGTTTTGCTGTGACTTTAAAAGAGTTTCAAAAGTTTTCTGTGATATTAAATGTGACTTTAAAAGAGCTTCAAAAGTTTTCTGTGATATTAAATGTGACTTTAAAAGAGCTTCAAAAGTTTTCTGTGATATTAAATGTGACTTTAAAAGAGCTTCAAAAATTTTCTGTGATATTAAATGTGACTTTAAAAGAGCTTCAAAAATTTTCTGTGATATTAAATGTGACTTTAAAAGAGCTTCAAAAATTTTCTGTGACATTAAAAACGAAATAATAAATTATGGATTATTCTAAAAAAAAAAAAAAAACATGAAAGCGTTCTGGAATGGAGTGCAAAGGGAAATAAACAAAGAGGAATGTTGTTTATCCTCTTCACATAATTGATAACGAAAATAATTATTATTACGATAATATTGCCATTGAATTTCCGTCAAATCAGAGCTATATTTCAGTAGCCTACCATAATTGTCGGGTGAAACCTGATAATTTTCACGTTTCTCCTAATAATTATTGTGTGTCTTATTTTGTAAAATGAATCCGATGTTAGGAATGCCTGCCAATAGATCGCTTAGGAAATTAATAAATAGTTTATGAATTCAAGTTATCGAAAATATTTGCTCAGATTCAATAATTTCATTGATGCTAAACTATTTACTACTTTAATTATTATTATTATTATTATTATTATTATTATTATTAATATGTTTTGCCTGAAAAAATGCTGAACGACGAGATCCGTTCCATAATAAAAAGTGAGTCATGATGAGTTCTTCAGATGAGTCGAAGATCAATAATGATTTTGTCTTGTCTGTACAGTACATAAAACGTTTGAATATTGCCTCCTTCCCAGAAGTGGAAATGTGGTGTTGGCCTGAGCACTTACAAAACTCTAGGTTTGTTAAAATAAGGTCAAGTGTCGAAACTGATGTGATTCTTAAGGAAATTATTTTCACTTAGTAGTATAGCCGCAAAAGGGGAGAGTGCAGGAATGTTGCAGGTTATTAGTAATGTTGCAAAGGGGATGGGGGTTGTTGCAAAGGGGGTGGGGGTTGTTGCAAAGGGGGTTGTTGCAGAGGGGGGTTGTTGCAAAGGGGGGGGGGGAAAGGGGGGTTGGGGGAAAACTTGGAGGCGGCGTTATACCCCAAGAGAAAGAAGGAGGAGAGAAAGGAGGAGAGGTGTTCACCTGGCAGGAGCCAAGTGCACATTAAGACTTCCAGCCGAGTTGGCGTTGTTTTATAGACTCCTAATCAGCCAGTTGGGGTAAAATGGCTTGAGTTGCCAGATACCGCGATACCATTGTATACATTATTATAGACTCCTAATCAGCAGTTGGCTGGTTGTCAGATACCTCTTTTTAGCAGTATTTTGCATAATTATTATTATATACGCCTAATCAGCCAGTTGGCTGAGTTGCTAGATAGCGCCATGTATTCCATTGTATACACTATTATAGACTCCTAATCAGCCAGTTGGCTGAGTTGTCAGATACCTCTTTTTAGCAGTATTATTGCATACATTATTATTAATACGCCTAATCAGCCAGTGGCTGAGTTGCCAGATAGCTCCATGTATTCCGAAGACAGAGTTGCCAGATACCATTGTATACACTATATAGACTAATCAGCCAGTTGGCTTAGAAGGCTTAAATATTGCCAGATACTGTTGTATACAGAATACCGGTGGTAGAAGGCATAACATAAACAACATTGCATCATTCTTTTTATTATAAATATATAGAAAATAAATATACATTTGAGGAATATGCGTATAACAGAAATATATACACAATTATGGATATATATATATAAAATAAATATACATTTCATATACATTTGAGGAATATGCGTATAACAGAAATATATACACATAATTATATATAAAATAAATATACATTTCATATACATTTCATATACATTTCAATATGTACATAACAGAAATATACACACACACAAAATATGGTGATATATAAATAAAATATACATTTCATATACACTTCAATATGTACATAACAGTACAGGAGAAATATCAAGCAAAATATATATATATATATATATATATATAAACACAAATCAAAGAAATATGCGTATAATCAAAATATATATACAATTCATTTTTTTTTCAAAATACTAAAATCGGTCTTATCGAGTTTACAATTACATCATTATTGCTCTGCATTACGCAGTCTATGCGGCTTAATAATATTTCACCGCTTAAAGTATAGGGAAACCTGTATTCGATATGAATGGCTTTCTATCGTTCAGTACTATTTTTGTCCCCACTTTACAACCGGTTGGCAAGTCATCTTTAAATACGTCTAGAATACATTCAAAAGCACGCACAAAGAGTTCATCGTTAGCTACATTATTAAACGCAAGTTTATAAGAATGCTTTTCCATCGAGGGTTTATTTCTACCGACTCGAGCTTTCAATCGTGAACTCTTCACTCAACATAACGGCAATTGAAATAATCTTCTAAATCGTTACGGCAACTGCGCGTTATATAAAGAAATAGTTCTTCAGGGTGAACGTGTAGGTGAGCTCAGCCTTGTACCGATCAATTGCTTTGTACCAAAGTTCATGGTATTTCAAAGAGTCTAAACTTTTTAAATAAACATCCAGCACTAGACCATTCTCACCAGTCCTACACTCGGTAAACCCATCGAGCAGAGCAGTGTATGCGTATTCAAGAACTGTATCAAAATAAAGCATATCCGTAACACGCGCGTTCTAATATAGATTTCAGTTTGCGGAATCCGACGATTTCAAACATTCTGTCGAGGATGAAACGGTTTTCGCGTAGGAATAAGAGCGTTATTATCAGAAGCATTCTTCACATCAGCCTTATATCAATGCCGGCCGATCGTTATTTATACACAACGTACATACAACGGCGTATGAGGGCGCGTCACTAATCTGCTCTCTTCTTGTACCTACGTTGCGGTATTTTATAACGATCTTCACACCACTTATCAACTATCACAAAGATTCTATTCATCTCCTCGATACTTAAATAAACCCGTTTGTTTGTCGGTCTACATTCCGTTTCCAGTACATAGCTAATGGTACCGGAATTACGCCTGAACACGCGCAACGATTTCGTCACGGACACATCGTACGAGGCGTTGAGAATGCTGCTCAAAGGAAGTTCCATCGTATTCGAGGAGCGCACGTCTACTCGGTTCAAGCTCTGAGATAACTATGAGCCGTGTGAGGCACAGGCAGGAACGGTTCGACGGGCGGCTGACTCGATGATACGTGAATGGCATGTTCGTACGACTCGAATTGTTGCACATATTTGTTTTTCCGTTTCGTCACTACCAGCCTACGCACTTTGGATAAGAACTAGGCGCTAATCATCTCCACACTCCGGCGCACTATTTGAGAGGAACATATGCTCATAGTTTTCCTTTCTACCCATCAAACGATACTCGTCTCTAAAATCTGTTAAAAACTCACGCATGGCACTAGCCACAACCTCACTATGAACCTCATCATGATATCGTTAAATAGTGATAAAAACACCTAAGATTGTCCATGATCACGAGATTCACATTTTCAGACGTAGGGTATGAGTAATCGACATGGTGTAGCATGACGTAATACCGCTTGTCACACACCCATCCACAAGGCTCATTATCCATAACCTGCTGCTTCTCTTCTGCACGCGTTGTTTCTTTTATCACGGTGTATGTGAGACTTTATAAGTTTAGCCCTGCAGCATACTTCAGCACATCGTCTGTGCAACGAAAGCCTTCAACAGTCTCACCAGAACATTCCGTAGAGTATTTGTACATCTTGGAACTTCGCACAATCCAATGTGTTTTAAAAGAGGCATAGGAGGGTGGAATAGGAAGTTTTTCGGTATCCACCACATCCTCACACTTTACTGAATACCATTTCATAAACGTTGTGCAAGCAATATTAAAGGTAGCCATTTCAATATACGTCTGATCTGAATACACGTCTGATCTCTCGGGCTTACTGCGGTCGATGGACCACGCAGGGACTCCCAGATAGTAGCATGACTCACGCAGTGGCGGAGCTTAGAACTTTCACCTACACACACACACACACACACACACACACACACACACACACACAAAGGAGAAAGTGAAACGCTATTTGATTTATTGAGATATTCATATATTTACAATACGATTCGAGATATTCAAGTTATATATTATAATATATTTACAAATAGATACGATTATATACAAGACGTGTGAGTTAGAAGCATCATTGGTATCCAAAGGGTACGGTATCATAGGTGCCAGGTAACTGGTAACGTTTCCTATAGGTGTTACGGCACACCATCGTACCCTAAGTTCCTTCACGCCTCCAGCTTCTGCGCCCGAAATTGTGGGTGCTTACAATTAGTTGGTGAGGTTGCAAACATACTAGATCCTTCAACGACTCAAAGTTAACAACCTCCCGATTCGCATGGTTGAGCGTAATACCCTTTGCCTTCACGATATATTTCATTTCATCCCTACCCTGACCCGTACCCATAAGTCTTAGTCCTGTTGAGATAAAAGAGTCGGCGTATGCGTCGTCCCCATACTCATCCTTGATCTCATCAGTGAGCTCGCCGGGAACTCCCCAATAGCGGGCATGTAATCACCCTCCCTCTCTGTGAATATCACGCTATCTGTATCGGCATACAATACTCTCCGCCCAAGAGAATGCAATAGACCCAAAGTTTTATACGGGCGTAGGCTGTTGTGAAGCTCGCCACAGGTATGTTTGTAACCCTTGAGGTATCTGTGGCAAATTCCGTGTTGTTGTACTTTATTACGTAAGTATTACCTACATTCACGATCTCCATGACCTCTTTATCGGGGGCATTGGCATAATCCCAGACATCGCTATAACTTTGTGCCAAATGAATGTTCCCTCTGCGGTATTCTGCGCAAATTTTCCCCTAGACTGTTTAGACACCAATTTTGCACTAAAGCGCTTGCCAGGATTCTTTACAATTTGGACACGATCAAGTTGTATACCTTCGCGGTCGCGGTAACGTTGAATATAGGCAGACTTTTCATCTTCGGTATCACTCCTCGCGGATACCCTGATGCTTCAACCTTATCCTTCAAAAGGCGTTTATATATGGTGTGAAAAGGTTGGGGAGCTTCTGAAACCTCCACACCTCGTGTATCTTCATTATTCTATAACCATGGCGTACGGCTAGGGCAGCTCAGGACTGTATATACCCTCTGATCTTACGCTGGGGGGTATATGGTTAACATTCGCCGTTATCCTCTTCCGCGCACTTCACGCACAGGGGAAACATGAGCTGTCGTCGATAAACGACAGGTAGATCGGCATCCATAAATTGCGTGGGGGGAGTACGTCTACGAAAGAGAGCCCAAAGTAATGATCATCAAATTTTTTGAAAATTCATTGATGGATGGTAGGCTAGGCCCCACCAGTTCTCAGGAGCGCCCACGGGGTACGGATGCTCTTCACACGTATGGGTATAAAGAACAGAAATCGTAGTAATGGAGCTTCACGCCCTCCGTAGTGGGAAGTATGTGAAAGGATTTGTACGTCCTCCAAAAAGCTATCACCACATGAGAGGATCCAGCACCATTGAACGCTTGATCGTTTTTATTTCCTCACGGTATACATCGTCTGTCTCCTCCGTGCATCATATTCATGCTCCCACAAGACTTTGTGAGTGAACTGTGATCCTATAAGTTGATCGCGGTGCGGGTCGATGCAAGACAGTCGGCAGGAGACCTACCGTTGATATCTCCGGTGACTCCGCACTCAGGACGGGGGCATCCATGCCACCAGCAACCGTTAAAGGAGTACACAGTCTTCACACCAGTGACACGGTTTTCACTTAACCCATCAACCCAAAAAACAACGTCCTTAATCTTAATGGGTACTTCACCCGTGTTGCGGGCGTGCTTTATGTATACCTGTTGTGCTGCAGGTGTATGAGCCAGTAAATAGCCCTTGTGTCCGTAACTGCTGGGGTTGTTTCGGTGAATAATGGCTAAGGTGTCTTTAGGCATGAAGTTATTCTTGAACACCAGTAAACATAATGATGCGATGGTGGTGCGACTTGCAGGATCGCATTTGAAAACGGGCTATGTACATACTTTCTAAAGGCCTGGAAACATACTCTAAGCACGCGCACATCATTCACGCAATAACGCTCACATTCATCAGCTATATTATAAGGGTTACTTTCATTAAAACTGTCGTAGTATCGATCAAAGTCTTCACGTTCATCCATGCAGTCAAAATAATGTTTGGGGGGTGGTTGGGCCTACGTAGTTAAAGTCTCGCTGGTGAGGAAACTGTATGGGAAGTATCCTTTGAAAACTTCAGCTGCTACTCCCATCAACCTTGGGTTAGCTTTGCTAATTTACAAGGTGGAATAATAAAGTATCTTAAATTGTACATTGCCTCTATCTGCATATGTATTAATTTGTGCCTCTTTTCAATGGATCACCTGTAAATATATCAGAGGATTCGTGTTCAAGCAACTCCCTTATAAAGAACTGCGTGTCAAACTTTGCCCCGTTATGGGCGAGAATATACACAGTCTTTTTTTGAACTTGTCGGCAACTTGACAATATAGGACACAAATAGTTTCACAGGACTATCGCAGACATTCGTTTAAAACGTTTGTCCGTTTACCGCATTTGGGGCACTCGTCACATTCGATACCCATACACTCACACAGATGGTCTGGCTCACAAGTAAATGTGGAATTACCTCTTTGGTTTTCAGCGTTCGTATATGTTCTATATCGTAGTACACAGTAATACAAGGGTTATTTTTAGGCTTAGCAATCTTTCATATAACACATGCTTTACTCCATCCGCCTTATATTCCTCCTGGCATGTAGGACAGTGAATTACTCGCACTTGTGCTTAATTTCCCCATTATCCATTGTGTGAAACATACCACATTCACAGATTCTCATTTCCTGCACGTACCAATTGATTTATGGAGATCAAAGCAGCTATTATTGAAAAAATGTGCGTCTACAACACATCACAGTCTCTCTTCTCACTACACGGCTTCACATTTGGTGCTTTTACACTGCTCACATACCATGTGACATTCTTTACA
>JAJOZX010005813.1:0-35000 GCA_023014485.1 Bathynomus jamesi
GTACGCCTGGCTCATCGGGGATTGTTCCGAGTCAGGCGTCTAATCTTCTTTTTGAAGATGTCCACTGCAACACCATTCGTGTTCATTAGGTTTTTGGCAGCTGATTAACAGTTTTGGTCCTCTCACAACAAAACTATTTTCTTTCAGGGTTATGGATGTTCCCTGTCTCGCCTTTAATTTGGGAACACAACACAGTCTTCCTTTTCTACTTTCCACTGTTGTTTGGGGGAGTTACAGGGTTCAGAGTAAGATAATGGTGTATCTCTCTCTTCTCCTTTCCAGTGAATATAGGTTTAGTTCACGTAACTTTTCCCAGTAATTTAGTTCTTTGCAGCCGTTGATCTTGGCTGTGAAGCTTCCTGAATCCCTTCTAGCTGTCTAATGTCTTCTTTTTCATATGGGGATGTTAGGACCGAGCAGTATTCCAACTTGGGTATGATTACTTTTTCAGTAGAGGAATCATTATATCCTATCCTTCGTTTAAAGGTTCTCAATATCTGCCCAGTTATTATCTTTGCTCTGTTTACTGCTATCTATTTTGTGTTTCTAGAATTTCTCTGAATTTCCTGTCCATTTGGGGTATAATATTCCATGGATTTTAGGTCTTCTCTTTTTCTGTACCTTAACAGCTGAAATTTCTCAGTGTTAAACTTCATATTGTTGTCTTCCGTCCACTTGTAGCTTCTGTTCATGTCGGTTTGTAGAGATTCGATACCTTCTGGGTTTCTTATTTTTCCACTGATCTTTGTGTCATCGGCATAGGATGTTACTGTGCTGTCTCTGGCAACGTCCTCATCTATGTCAGTTAGTATGATTATGAAGAGTAGTGGAGCTAATACTGTTCCTTGTGGTACTGAGCTAAGGACCTCTGATTCTGATGAAGATAACCTACTCCTTTTACTGTAACGACTTGCCGCCGCTCACTAAGGAAATTATATATCCATTTCCCTATTTTTCCTGTTATTCCTATATATTTCAGTTTATGTATTATGATTCCATGGTCACACTTGTCAAACGCTTTGGCAAAGTCTGTGTATATTACATCATAGTTTCATTACTTTCAAGTACATCAATAATGTTGTTGTAGTGTTCCGTTAGTTGTGATAGGCATGATCTGCCTGACCGAAACCCATGATGGTTATCATTTAATTTTTTCTGAGTTTCCAAAAAGTCATAGATTTTCTGTCTAACTATTCTTTCAAATATTTTAGTGAGATGAGATGTAAGCAACACTGGCCTATAATTTTTGGCCTCGGATCGATCTCCTCCTTTATATAGTGGGACATGTTCGCGCTCTTCAGGATGCCCGGTATTTCTCCCGTGTCTAGTGATCGTCTCTCCCATATCCATTCCAATACAGGGCTCAGCGATTGCATTCTTGCAGTTTTTGATCAGTGTGGCATTCCATTTGTCCGGTCCTGCCGCTGAGTGTGCTTTTAGTTTCCCTATAGCTTGTGTAATATCATATGTCGTAAAGTCGAAGTCATTTATACTTTCCCCTTGTAGTTCTTCTTCAACGAACGCGTTTCTATCGCATATCAGTTTGTCAGTTTTTGGGATACTGAAAGATGATTCGTACTGAGCTCTTAATATTTCAGATACTTTTGTTAGATCAGCAGATAAAGCACTGTTCTCGTTTTTCAGAGGTCCGATAGTCGCATGGTTTTTCGACTTCCTTTTTTCAAAATTAAGAAGTACTTTGAGTTAACCTTTATCGCTTCTATAGCGTCTTCTTCTTCTTCTTCTGTATGCTTCTCAATTAGTTCATGCATGACGTCATCGATACTCTGCAGTTTATCATTTAATATTTTTCTGATGTTGCTATCTTTACAATTACTTAATTTTGCAGTAACTTTTTTTCTCTTTCGGAACAATGACCTCTTTTGTCTTTCGAACCTGCTTCTCTTTCCTCTTTGTTGTATTTTTGGGACATGTCTTTCCACAATTTCCAGCGTCTTCTCCTCTAAAGTCATTAGCATCTCTTCCGTTGTCTTGGCCTCGAAATGGTTTTCCAATCTATAACTCCCATGCTGGTGCAACATCTTCCCAGTTCATAGCTTTGGAGTGAAAATTAAAAATTTCGAATTTGCTTCTTTCTGTTGTTTGTGTTCGTTCCTTTCCTGTTGCTTTTATATAGGTTGTTATTTCAATGATGTTGTGGTCCGATATTATAGTTGGGGATATTTCTACATCATCATTTAGGTTGCTGTTGTCTATGAATACCAAATCTAGACAGTTGTTTTTTCTTGTGTTTTCTGGTCTTTCTTGCGTTAACATAAATTCATCAGCTAGAGCTAGTAGCATTTTTACCTGCTCCTGGTCTTCCCGTGTGCCCCCTTGTCCTCGTGTATACATATATTTTTCCTATCCTTTTATATTTTATGAATGGGAAGTTAAAATCACCATAGAGAAAAATATTTGGGGTTGTAGAGTGTAGATCTTTTATAATACAGTATATATATATATATAGATATATATATAATATATATATATATATATATATATATATATAATATATATACACGGTGAACCAAAAGTAGGTGACAGTAGGTTGAATACGGTTTGTTTATATTATATTATAACTATGGTGTTCATTATAACTATGGTTTTGTGTTATATTATATTAAATATTATAACTAAATTTATTTAAATTTTATTTTGTATTATAGTATACAAAAAAATAAATATGTATTCTCAAAATAAACGTTATCATTTTACTGTCCACCTACATTTGGTTCACCCTATATATATAAAGTTATATATATATATATATATATATATATATATATATATATATATATTTCAACCTTTCACTTGTTACGTGTGGTGATTCCTCACTTCATGACGATCAGCCTTGTTGCCCCACCTCTCGAGTTGACCTGGTGAAGGAGCGAGTTGGTTTCGTGGCCTCTTTTCTTCATACAGTTACGTACACCCGGTTCATCTGGGATTTTTCTTTCAGGGTTGAGGATGTTCCCTGTCTAGCCTTCTCAGTACAATTACCACGCTGCAGAACATCCCTTTACAAGAACTGTTTCATACCACGTACATACATTCTGTGAAAGTCATTTCCTCAGAGTGCATTTCCACCACCTTACAATATATCTGTACTCAAAAACAATATTTATCAGTTTCTTTACACTCTCCCTTGACTGGGAATGCTTTTTTATATAGGTCGTACCAAACCATTCAAGTGCGCCTGAACCCCTCGTCCCTCCTTATATATATATATATATATATATATATATATATATTTTTTTTTTTATCAAATTATACAGAAAAAAGAAATGGACAAACACGAAGAAGGAGAGACTTGAATAAAGGAAAAAAAAGTCCAATTTTCCGCAAGTCAAACGGAACCTTCGGGAATATTTATGTCCCTCGAAACAGTGGAAACGCATCTCTGTAATTACAGTTGGGGAGTCATTACAAGGAAGATGCGAAAAACTGTTTTCTCTATTCATTAAAGGGGCTGGCTTAATTAGGGAGGTTGTCATGTGAGCATCTTACTTATGAACACGATAAGATATATATGATGAAAGGGAAGCCACCAACTGTATTCACTTATCATTCATACTTACACGTACCCAAATCCTTATGCGTGACTTTTCTGTATTCGCCTTGAAGAAGTTATAGCGACTATAACGAAACGTTGGCAAACTCCATGGGTTATAACATTGTGTGTGTGTGTGTGTGTGTGTGTGTGTGTGTGTGAGAGAGAGAGAGAGAGAGAGAGAGAGATGAGAGAGAGAGAGAGAGAGAGACTTGGGATGTAGACTTTATTTTATGAAGTCATTACACAAACTAATCTTATTTCCACTGCCCTAAATTATATACAGTATATAAGTCTGAAAAATACATTACATCTTGAAGAAAGGCAAATTTTTTGTGCGCATAATAATAAAACTTAAAAAGAACAGGCAAGAATAACCCAAAAAACATTTGGCGTTAAAAATTCAAAGTTAAAAAACAAAAAATATTTAGCGGCAGCTTTTAACATGTACGTGAGACTAGAATTTTCATTAAGATGTAGGAAATTCTTTCATCAAACAAGTGCCCTCAGGTGATGACAGTATTTTCAGCAAACTTCTATGCTTGATGAAATACTTTTGGGGAACTGATTCTTCAAAATAACTTAATAGAAGTGAATGGCGCCATCTATGGGAGAAAATGTCAGTTAAATACCATTTCAGTTTATTTTCATTAACCGAGTGTAATTACATGCACATTAATTTCATGTTAATCAGGAACAATTTAATAACGGCCATTAAGTTTTACGATTAAATACATTGGAAATAAATTTACTTATCTCGGTGAAATTCAAATCAATGCTACTGAAGATTCGAATTTTGCGAGCCACCACGTTACCCACTCGGCCATGAGGCGTTAAGATATACTGAGAGCTTTGTGTGTATATATATACTGTATACACACACACACACACACACACACATATATATATATATATATATATATATATATATATATATATTAGTGATGTAGCGGATGTCATTTTTTTCACATCCGCGGATGCGGATGTTTGATTTCAACATCCGCGGATGCGGATGCGGATGTCTACATTTTCGTTATTTTTTAGGATATATTCGAGATTTGTTGTGTTTAACGTATATAATAAGTTATTATATAGAGAGAGCTGTAGCTATAATGTAGTATAATTGATTAATTGTACAATAATTGCTGTACTTTTCTCTGAACATATAAAATAATAGCAAGCATCTAACTAATATAGAAATCAATTAGTGAATTCGTCTGCAAATAAATTCGTTATATTTTGTTGAGTTTCAGCCACAATTAGAAACCATAATTGTGTTACCCGACCTCTTTCCCCAACCTCCACCCTTATAGAAAGAGATCTTTAATTAGCTTGATAACTATTTATATTAAGTTTAAAGTTTTATTAGGCATATTTATAAATGAGTAATTAAAATAAAGTAAACTAAGATGTTCATCGTTTAATATTCAAATTTAATTATAGGAAGGTTATGCTTAAGGAACATTAATTTTTCTGCCTTTTCTGCTGCCAGTCTGTTTCTCTTTTCATCATATATTAATCCAGCACTGCTAAATAATCTCTCGCTTGGTACGCTTGTTGGAGGACAGGCTAAATGTTTCCTTGCAAGTTTACTCAAGTATGGATAGATATTCTGCGTATTTTTCCACCAACTAATAGGATTGTCACATGCAGCCAGGCGTTTTCTTGGTGATAGCTCTCGATCATTTTTACTACATCTTTTGACATCGCGTAGGTCTCGTCATTGCTGCTTGACTCAAGAAACTGAGAGACAGATTCTGTGATAGATTTGCTTGTTGAAGGTGTTGGTTCTGTCACTGAAACTTTTATTCTTTTGGTGGGTGGCGAAGCGACAGATTCAAGAGATTGAAGCTCTTCAACTGCTTTGCCAAGTGATGACTTAACTCGTTCTAATGTACTAGGTGAAAATAACTTAGCTTTGTAACGTGGATCTAAGTAGGTTGCAAGAGAGTAACTTCATACAAGAACATCCTCTCGTCTTGTCGCTTGCATCACTTTTGCGCACAATGAACTAGTTCTATTATTATAGTAGAATTTGATAATTTCCGCTTATTAATGACGTTTTATCTCAACGGTCCACATCCGCACGACATCCGCAGTCCAAAGTGCGGATGCGGATGAGGATGCAAGAAAATGTGCGGATGTTCCGCGGATGCGGAGGCGGATGCGGATGTGACCTACATCACTAATATATATATATATAGAGAGAGAGAGAGAGAGATGAGGCGTCGCGAGTACGAGGGGCGAACTCGTCACATTGGCGATTTTGCGATTGTTCCACGAATGAATAGTTTAACCCTCCTCCTTCCACTGACAACTTGGTATAGCCAAATACTTTATACGCTCAAAATGTAGTTATTTTCAATGCGTGTATTTGTGCTATTTGCCCCTCGTACACAATGGTCACAAAGTTTAAACGCGTCTATCTCAAAACTGGTCTGGCGAGTCCGCCCCTCGTACTCGTGATGCGTCATATATATATAATTTTTCATTTTAACAGCTGCCGCTAAATACTTTTCGTTTTTTTTAACTTTAAATTTTTAACGCGAAATGTTTTTTTGTGCTAGTCTTGTCCTGTTCTTTTTAAGATTTGCCTTTCTTCATTACGCACTTTTCAGACTAGTTCATGATTTTTTGTTGGCAAACAATTTTTACTTTAAACCCAAATTTTGCACAAAATTAGTGCTCATCCTACCTTTTGAGCAGAAGTTTTCAAGCCAGTGAGAACTTAACATTTACTTTAAGCTCACAAACCACTTACATTTTGAGTGCAACTTCAAAACTTGGTCTCGCTAACTTTGGATGTGAAGCTCAAAATTTTTATGGCTGTGGTATTTTTGTAAATTTATGGACTGATTTTATCCTCGATTTCACAAAAGAGTATAAATTTTTGTACGAGCGTGGTCTGATTAGATGCACAAAATTATTTATTATTATTTCTGCAAACAATACACATTGTAAAATAGCTCCGTTGGGCGGAGCTTAGAACTCTCGAAGAATAAACTCCGCCCAGCGTCACGCGGACAAACGCCTTACTCAACTGAACAACATTTTGACAATAAAAACCTTTGTTATAAATATTTTTGTAGTGAACGAATTTGTTCGATGTTTACATCAAATTATTCGCTACGATGTCCTCTATCTTTTAGTAAAGTGCGTGTGGTGTAGTCTCTTCCTAAAAAAAGTTATAGCCTTCAGAAGAGCCGTCCACGAAGTGCTGGTCGGGGTCAAAAAAGATTTGTCCACGTACAGTAAGGCATACAGTAGTACGTGTAACCAAACATCATACATACCTACATACATATTTGACATGTAAGGGATACAAAACAGTAAAAAGTATGGTAAAATTGAATTTTAATGCTAAACCAGAGAGAGGGATAGATGGTTAAATATATTATCGATAGATACTTAGATGTAATAGATAAATAAATAAATAAACAAATAAATAAATAAATTAGCACAAATACGGATAAGTAAATGGTTAGATAGATAAATAAATAAACAGATAAATAAACAAAAACAATAATCAATGGTCGGTAGATTCAAACGCGGGCCGTATCGTAAGCGAGGCAATTGGTAGCGGGCAAAGCTCCCTAACTACTTTTCTTATAGAGAGGTAGTTACGTAATTTATTAAGAGGTATGTAATTCACTTAATAAAAAACGTAGCTTAGATACAAACCTAAGTACCGAACAATATGTTTCAGCTGTTCAACACGTACTTTTGAACCAGACTTGACGATACAAACGCTCTTCTGAAATACTATCTTCTTGTACTATTCTATAACATAGTCGACATACTATCCAATTACAAAACAATTTTCTAGAATTTAATTAACTAAAATTGTAGCTTGAAAAATCCCTCAATATCTTTTTTTTCCAAATCTTGGAAAACCACTTTTCCAAATTAAAAAAAAAAAAAAAACATTTTTTGCGATCATAAGTGCGCGAGTCAAGCCGGCGGGCCTCCAATTGCCGACCACTGACACAGAGAAATAAATGGATAGATAGATTAAATAAATAAATAGATAAATCCACAAATAAATAAGTGGATAGATGAATAAATATATAAATAAAAAATACATATATAAATAAATAAATGAATAAATAAATAAAATAGAAATAAAAATAGACCGATAGATGTATAGATAAATGGATCTGGAGATAAATAAATATATAACTAGATAGATAAAAATGATATGTAGATAAGATAAAGACACTCACATGTATGTGAAAGAACGATAAAGTAATATATGAAAAAGTGAAAAAGGAATCCACGTTTGTGTGTGTGTGTATGTGTGTGTGTACACGGGCGCGCGCGCTCATAAACTGTATGTAAGCTCAGAACAGCAAATACAGACATACAGACACATACAGACTATACAGGGAACAGATGCTTAACAGGATATAAAATTGTTTTTAAAAAATTGAAAATAATAAATTGTATAAAATTATTACTGACAAATTCCAGTATTACATATACTGTATATATATATATATATATATAGGGTGTGTGTATATATATATGATAATAATAATAATAATAAAGATAAATTATTTATAATTTCAGTGCATCCTCTTTATTACTTAAAAACAGTATAATTAACTTTTACCTTTAGCAAAAAAAAAAAAACAATAAAATTACGTCCAAATTTAATATTTTTTTTCGAGTTACACCTGTAACGTATATTCCATAACAGACTACTAAAAGACAGGACGGAGCTATATATATATATATATATAGTGGTGTACTGGTTAGTACTACGGACTACGAATCCACCGGCCCCCGGTTCGTTTCCTGGTGACGGCGCGCAGTAAACCCAATTGTTCGTCCTTCCATATAATAAAAAGTTGGTTGCCAGATGAATGGGTACCCTGGGTAACTAAGTGGTTGAGACGCTGGGTTGCTGATCGGGAGGTCGGGAGATCGAGTTCGAGTAAGGACTTTGTAGGTCGTGGTTCAGATTCCATGTTAAGCTGTAGGTCAAAGGTGAAGCAACAAACTTGACCATCGTCAGAATAAACAATTCGGGCGGAAGGAAAACCACGGTTAACCAAGGTTGTACACACACACACACACACACACACACATATATATATATATATATATATATATATATATATATATATGTGTGTGTGTGTGTGTGTGTGTGTGTGTGTGTATATATATATATATATATATATATATATATATATATATATATATAGATAGGGTGATCGAAAAAGGTGTTTCCAAAGTAATTTATTAAAAGTAATTTTTGAGGACACCTTTTTGGGTCACTCTGTATATCTGTCCTTTATACTTGCATTTATATAAAAGTAAATAATAAAAGCCTATTAAAAAACAGTTAAAAGAACCGAAGTTCTCGTAAATATTCGGGATATATAATTAAACTCCCCATCAACACGCATTAGAACTGCTTGCTTATTCATATAAATCTATTTTGAACAAAGAATCGCGCGCAACCTTTAACTATCGGAGTGACCCTCCTATATACCTATGTCCAAACTACTACCCCCCCCCCATCTAACCCTACCCCACCCCAAAAAACACCTCTATAAAGAAAGCAAAACCGTAAAGATGATTTTCCAACTCCTTTAAAACGGAATTATGACCCATAAAGACAGGGTTTCGAGTGTCTGCCGGTGTCTGTTTGTTTTTCAAAATATAGACCCCGAGTGATAATTAGGGGTCTTACGCGGTTAATGTTGAGAGAAACGGTGAAGGATTAGCGTCGAGAGGGATTTTTATGTACGAGACTGATTTCCTCATTTTACGAGATGGGGAAAAACAAAGATATTACCCAAGACGAAAATGAATTAGTGTTCAGTTGTTTGGGTAGAAGTAATGAATAATAATACCCCGTTGTCTCATTTTTGTTTCTGTTATGTAGGGTATTATATGTATATGTATGCGTGCTGGGTATTTGTTGGTATTATTATTTAGTAAGTAGGGGTAATTACGGTGCTTTATTCATCATTATTTGTCAGTTATTAAGCGAATATTACTCGGAACACAATCAGCTGTTTTTTGGGGGTTAACGCTAAATATTTTTTTCAAATTCAAAACTTTATTCAGAAAAGAATACAAGTGACAGAATTTTAAAATTTTTACATATTTGTTATGACATTAATATATTAACAGTACTCTTATCTGAATATGCCTTTGGAAGCATGGAAGCTTTTTTGGCAAAATTAATGTCATTTAGTTTATTTATTACGTAAAATAGTGAAAGTGGCAAGTAATAGTAATAGTAATAGTAACAGTATATAAATATTGAATATTGAATAACTTTTATTGATAAAATAAATACATTACTTTTACACTTTACAATAACATAAATAACTGTGAAACTGGACTATTTATTTTACTAAAAGTTTACAAATTTTTTAAAAAATATTACATAATTTTAAATTAAATGATTTACTGCGTATTTAGTAGAAAACAAATGCTGCTTAATAAACAAATATAGAAAAAATAATAGATTACGAAATTAAGGGTGCTTAATGAAATAAACATATTTTAAATATTTGATTACAAAATTGATTACTTTGGTAAAAATGGTAGTAGTGAACTTATACATCAGTATTAGCTAATGAAGTGCTTTTTTAGTGATTTGCGAAATACATTTAGTGATGAAGCCTGCCTGATATACGTGGGAATTGCATTCCATACATCTGCTCCTTTGAAGGAAAGTGCATTTCCTGCAGTTTCTATTGTATAGTTAGGTTTGTATATGAAGTCACTGGGCAGTCTGGTGTTAATAATATCAATTTTCCATAGTTTAAAGAGTGTATGCTCGCGTTTAATATTCACAATGAGTGCTGGTGTGATCCATTGATTGTTGTACAGTATTTAGTTTTGGATATTACTTTTGATTTAAG
The DNA here is from genome assembly GCA_023014485.1 of Bathynomus jamesi. Taxonomy (NCBI): domain Eukaryota; kingdom Metazoa; phylum Arthropoda; class Malacostraca; order Isopoda; family Cirolanidae; genus Bathynomus; species Bathynomus jamesi. The sequence continues at coordinate 10,438 of JAJOZX010005813.1, forward strand.
AGGAAAGTTTATGTCCAACTTATCCATTAGTGTGTCTGAGAATGCTTGAAATTTTGTTTCATGTCATGGTTATTTTCGGTCATTCTTGGCTAGTCAAAAGCTGCTCGGAGAGTTCTACTCTCTCTCTCTCTCTCTCTCCTCTCTCTCTCTCTCTCTATATATATATATATATATATATATATATATATATATTTAATATTTAGGCTTGGTTTTGTTGTATCCTCCTAAGTGATAAATAATTAACTTTCGATTATTCCATTCTTTTTCAAAACTAAGCCGTAATATTTATAAACTTACTACAACAATTTAATAATTTTATTTGGAAATTTATTAATGTTTTAAGTTAAATATAAATAAAACAAGTAAAATATTGTTGCAACGTAAATAAGAGAGGGTATAAAATTATCAAATTTTAGATACAATTCCGTAAATTTATTAAATTGCAAATAATTAAGTTTACGTTTAAAATTTAACCCTAAATTAGGGAAAATTAATTTTTATTCGGGACTAACGACGTTGGACAGACGTTATTGTGGGTTAGATTAAGTTAAGCTAGGTTAGGTTAGGTTAAGCTTGATTAGGTTAGGTTAAGCTAAGCTTAGTTAGGTTAGGTTAAGCTTGATTAGGTTAGGTTAAGCTAAGCTTAGTTAGGTTAGGTTAAAGCTTAGTTAGGTTAGGTTAGGTTGGGTCAGTTTAGGTTAAGGTTAGTTAAATTACGCTAAGTTAAGTTTAGTTTAAGTTTGGTTAAGTTACATAGTTTTTTGAGGGTGTCGATAATGTGTCACATCGATCGGATGGGTATAGTGGGTATAGATCGATTTGTTGACTTGAACACCGACTGTGGTTTAGACCGAAGCCGAAACAACTATAAGTTAACTAACTTGTAGGAATATCCCTTTCTGAAGTGCAGGTTTTGCTTCGAAAAATAAATGTAATTCTTTTCAGTCCTTTCTGTTGCGAAGACGAAGGAATTTTCTTTGGTCATGTTTAGTGGCCTGTGACAGTCCCTCTCCTCTCGAGATTAGTGGCTGGCGCTTCGGATATAGCTTGGCTATCAGCGATGAGTTGGAAGGAATTGCCTGGTTACAACTCTTTCAGGTAGTTGGGTCGGCTGGCTGAGAGCCTGCGATAGTTATATGACCCCCCGCATTTCGGATTTATTATTTACAATCTGTGTGAACCGAAATGAACTATACAAGAGGGTTGACAAAAGTAAATAGACACCTTCTGTTTTTCTACAGTTTTAATTTGATAATAAAAGTCAGAAATAATAAAAATTTACTGAATGAATATATTTATAATCGTGTTGCTTTCCCTTTTCCACTGATAAGCTTTGCCATTTGATCTTGGAGGACAATGATCGTGGCGTCTATTTACTTTTGTCAATACTCTGCAGAAGAACCGGCTAAAAATTTGCTAACCTTGTTGAAAAGCAAGTTGCACCTATCACCTTTAAATTATTTTGTAAATAAACATTATTTTTTATTTTTTTTTTAGTTTCATTGTCCTAATTAATTCTGGTCCTTGAGAGAGGAGAGAGAGAGAGAGAGAGAGAGAGAGAGAGAGAGAGAGAGGGTAAAAATCAGGGGTTATATAACTATATATGATACATTTTCATTAAATAACCAGATTTCGGAAAATACCCTTGCCTTGTCCATCGTCAGTGGTTTGATCTAAAAATATAAGATTTAGGAACTAAAATATAAAACGTGCAATATACAGTATATATATATATATATGAAATAATATTTATAAATCTAAAATAAGTTCAAATAAAATTGACAGTCATACAATTTCAATATCAATTTTCTTTAACAAAATAATTAAAAAAATAATAATATTAATATTAAATTATTATTTTTTTTTTATAAAAATTAATAATGTAAATTTGATTTACTAAATTTAAATATATAAATACTTAATGATTTTCTCTCTCCAGTGGCTTTGTGAATTTAGCTTAACGGGTCAATTAATTTATATTAAAGAAGTTCCCCTTCGTCTTATTCCATTTTCTATATTATTATCTTCTACCAATTTGGCGCGGCCAATTGGCTCTTAAATTGGATTTTAATTTTAAATTGGGAAGTCAATTATTGTCGTCATAAAAGCTGATTTAAGTAGATTTAATTTCATTAAAAAATTGAAAAAAAAAATATTAAAAAAAAAAAAAATATATAATATATATATATATATATATAATATATATATATAATTATACTGTATATTACTTATATCTTTTTAATTTGTTAATTTTTAAATTTTATCTTGTTAGATCAGTCCACTGACGACGGACAGTGTAGTATGTCCCGAATGGTTACAATAATTCAATAAAGATGTATTTTTCCCATTTTCTCATGTTGTTTGTCAATTATATTATATATATATATATATATATATATATATATATATATATATATATATATATATATATATATATGTCTCAGCAGTCGCGCAACATAGGCTTATATAGTTTTGTTTAATTTAGTTTCTGAATGATGCGCAACTTCTGCGACACCCTATATACAGGGTGTCCCAAAAAAAACTATATACTCTTTATAGCATCATATATTTTATAATTACAAAAAAAACAAACAATATATTGTTATAGCAATTGCCAATGAAAGGTAAATTAGTAATCTAAGTGATCAAAATGTTATAGCGAGTTGTTTGCATATAAAATTTAATTAACTACGCCAAGTGCTCAAAATGTTCTCCGGCGGCATGAATGCACTTTTAATACAACAAAATCGTGTGGTCTGATGAAGCTACCTTCAAGCTGAATGGCACAGTAAATCGACACAACTGCAGGTACTGGTCACTTGATAATCCACACGTTTATGTGGATAAACATGTTAATTTACCAGGATTAACAGCATGGTGTGGTTATCATCCAGGGGTTTGGTTGGACCATTTTTCTTTAATGGGACAGTTACCGGTGCCGCATATCTCGACATGCTACGGACAGAAATTATACCTGCAGTTCGGAAGTTGTTTGGAAACGACGACTTTTACTTTCAACAAGATGGAGCCCCCCTCATTATCATTGTGATGTCAGAAGGTACCTCGATGAAACGTTGCCTAACCGTTGGATAGGACGAAGAGGAAGCGTTGAGTATCCTCCACGTTCACCGGACTTGACTCCACTTGATTTTTACTTGTGGGGTTACCTGAAGGATGCAGTTTATGGTACAAGACCTGCAACACTCGAACACCTTAAGGATGCAATTAGGGAAAAGTGCAGGGCCATCACAGCATCCACATTAGTCCATGTCTGCGAATCAGTTAGTCGACGCATTCAAAAGTGAATTCATGCCGCCGGAGACCATTTTGAGCACTTGGCGTAGTTAATTAAATTTTATATGCAAACAACTCGCTATAACATTTTGATCACTTAGATTACTAATTTATCTTTCATTGGCGTACCAGATAATTTCAAGTTAGCAAACGTAACACCTATCTTTAAGAAAGGCGATAAAGGTGCGGCGGGAAATTATAGGCCAATCAGTTTAACGTCTGTTGTAGGTAAGCTACTGGAATCAATAATTAGGGATCGTATAGTCGAACACTTAGAATTGCATAAACTAGTTAGGAATACGCAGCACGGTTTTAGGCGAAACAAATCTTGCTTAATTAATCTTTTAGAATTTTTCCAAAGCGTGGTTGACATTTACGATAGACATCGGGCGGTTGATGTAGTGTATTTAGATTTTCAAAAAGCGTTTGACACCATGCCGCACAAAAGACTCATTGAAAAAACTAAGGCTCATGGAATCAGGGGTGTAGTAATAAATTGGCTAGAAGAGTGGTTGCGAGGTAGGAAACAGAGGGTGGTCGTTGATGGAGCGGAGTCGTGTTGGGCTAATGTAGCGAGTGGCGTTCCTCAGGGTTCTGTATTGGGCCCCTTGCTTTTTCTTATATATATTAACGATTTAGATGTCGGCCTAGTCAGTACAGTTTCAAAGTTTGCGGATGACACGAAGCTGGGTGGTAGGGCGATTAATGATGAAGATAGCAGTAAAATCCAGGAAGATCTGAATAAAATCGTTGATTGGTCAGTCACATGGCAAATGAGATTTAACGTTGATAAGTGCAAAATTTTGCATATAGGTTCGCGTAACGGTAATTTTGCGTATAGTATGTCAGGGAAAGATTTAACAAGCGTAGAGCAGGAAAAAGATTTAGGAGTTATAGTCACTGGTGATTTAAAAGTAGCGAAACAAAGTACAGCAGCGGTTAATAAGGCGAACAAAGTGTTAGGTTTTATAGCTCGAAATTTTGAGTACAAATCGCGCGATATTATAGTTCCTCTTTATAAATCATTAGTTAGATCCCATTTGGAGTACGTGGTCCAATTTTGGAATCCGCATATACGCAAAGATATAGACAAAATCGGAAGAGTTCAAAGACGAGCAACTAAGATGATTCCGTCGCTCAGGTCAAAGTCGTACAAGGATAGGCTTAAGGAGTTAAAATTGACTACACTCGAGACTAGGAGGCTAAGGGGTGATCTAATCCAGGTTTTCAAAATTATGAATGGGTTCGATAACGTAGATAGAGATAGCTTTTTCGTAATATCTCAATATAATAGGACAAGAAATAACGGGTGTAAGTTGACAAGTAGAAGGTTCGAGACAGCAGTTGCCAAAAACTTTTTTACGCATAGAATAGTAAATAGCTGGAATAGTTTGCCGGTAGAAGTAATTAGTAGCACGTCTATAAACATGTTTAAAAATCGATTAGACGCATATGTTGATAGACTCGGAATAGTTTAAGGTAGTAAAATTAAGGCTTTGTGGTGATAGATCCCACAGCTCAACACAAGTGTTGTGGGATATAGGGAGGCAGCATCTTGGGTTAGGGGATACTCTCTGTCCTTACACACGCCATTTAAAGAGATTCCTCTGCCGAGCGGTGCCCCCCATAGTACTGTGAGGTATTGAAAAACTCATGATCTTCACTTGCCCCACAAACACCTTGAAATGGGAGACCCAGAATGGGTGCACACATTTCTACATTACTGTACAGTAGGGCGGCTCGTTTTTACACTTTTTTCGATATTTGATTGGGGGTAGTGCCGAAAAGTTGCGATTTGGAGAGAAAATAAAGTGTGTAAAAATTTTTGATCTACGTCAATACCTTCCGGTGGCGGCGAGTCCTTAAAAATCGAAAAATAGGCCTAACGGGGTAGATTGGAAAATGGTTTTAAAGACTTACAAAAAAACAATAAAAATTTCAGCACAATCTGTTAATAACTTCCGGTGGCGTCTTAGCCGTTAAAATATCCAAAATATTGATTTAAAGCAAGTTTTAACAAGATGTTATACAAATGTTAATTCCGGTATATTTCTGTGCAAACAACCCTGAGAACACTATTATAGGCTTGAATAAATTAATAGCAGTCATTGAACAATGAACATTATATAAAAATTATATAAAATTATATAAAAATTTTATGTGTTTTTAGGCCTATTTTTCGATTTTTAAGGACTCGCCCCACCGGAAGGTATTGACGTAGATCAAAAAATTTTTACACACTTTATTTTCTCTCCAAATCGCAACTTTTCCGCACTACCCCCCAATCAAATATCGAAAAAAGTGTAAAAACGAGCCGCCCTACTGTACAGTCTTTACAGCCACACTTACACTTTTCCTCCTAAATATATATATTGTAATGTATATGGTTGTAAATTTTGACTTGGTCCGCAATCGATATGGACCGTGACTTATTTTTCGTTAGCAAGGTACTAGTATTGATGGATACCGTAATGAAATTGACTGGATTCTTTGGATCTGATATATTTGCATGTCGGTTATAAATAGATATAGAGTGTAACATATTTGTCGATAGTAGTCTATTATGACTTGATCCTCTGGATCCAGAGATTCTATCTTTAGTTTTAAATCGATAATTAATTAGTTTTTAATTGATAATTATTTAGTTTTGTAAAAATTGGTCGTTGCCAATGTACAGGCAGTTTTTGCATAAATTTCTTATGTTCTTGTGGTTCGGAACTCACGTAAAATTGTAGGTCCCCTCCGCCACCACGGAGGACATACACAATACACAATTACGAACACAGTTAGGTAGACCAGCCATGAGTGGATTCTAAGGTCTTTGTTGGTCTGAAACATTATAACATTATAACAATTGCTATAACAATATATTGTTTGGTTGTTTTTTTAATTATAAAATATATGATGCTATAAAGAGTATATAGATTTTTTGGGGACACCATGTATATATATATATATATATATATATATATATATATATATATATATATATATATATATATATATATATATACTGTACAAATATATATATATATACACACTATATATAATTTATATTGGTAGGTACAATAGGTGACTTATATACACGCGAGAATAAAATAGGGAAATAATTTCCATTTGATTTAAAGGTGTTTTGAAATGGCTACAATTACAATAGTGTATCGGATGTAATGTCATGAATACGAAACACGCAATAAAAGAAATTAAACACCTCAAACTGGGACACAATTAAATTTTAAATTAAATAAAAATAGTTAAAAATTTACCTCAATATAATCGAATTTATAATTTAAGAGTATATATATATATATGTAAACGAGTATATCGGTCTTTTACATACAGTGCTAAATGCAGTTTTGTTGTTAAAGGGCATATCTCTCTCTCTCTCTCTCTCTCTCTCTCTCTCTCTCTCTCTCTCTATATATATTATATATATATATATATATATACATATATATATATACATATATATACCTTACAACCTTGCAGTACTTTCGTAAGACCTAATTTCTCATGAAAGAATCTAGTTTTGTTACAAATATATAATACAAATTTATACCTGAACCTTGGTACCTCAAGAGCTATATACTGTATATATATATATATATATATATATATATATATATATATATATATATATATATATATATATATATATATATATAAGGAGTACCGCATGCTCGTACTTTCAGTTTTTGCATGGTTACAAAGATTATTGTGATTAGATTAAAAACTTTCAATGATTTTTGCCATATGTACTGTAGATTAGGAAGTCTGTCTCTCTGTCTGTCTGTCTGTCTATCTGTCTATCTGTCTCTCTCTCTCTCTCTCTCTCTCTCTCTCTCTCTCTCTCTCTCTCTCTCTCTCTCATCTTCTTCTTTTTCTTCTTCTTCTTACCAATGAATATATAATTCGCTAGAAGTCTTTCCCGTATAATCCACCTTTTTGAGGCCATCTGTATTCCTTTGAACTGAACAGTACCTCTTCTGATCCTGATGATAATGTATTGGAATCTTCACAACTTACTTTTGATTTGCTAGCGAACTGATGTCCAATTTCCAGCTTTGCCCGCAACACCCTTATCTTTCAATTTACGTGCTATAATTTTGCGGTCGCATTTGTCAAACACTTTGATAAAGTTGATATACACACACACACATATATATATTCACACACATGGTATTATAGTTTGTATGAATTTTCTTCGACAATCTTTAGAATGCTCCATTGCTGTAAGTAATATCTTGATCAAAATCAATGCGTTCATTTTTAATCAATTGTTTTCTATAGAAATCGTTCCTGCGTTTTTCTCTAATTATACGTTTAACAATTTTTATAAGACGGGAATTGAAGGGGACCAGTCCGTATATGTATACTCATTTGCTTGTAAATTTTTTCCTCCTTTATATACAGGGAGTACGTTTTGCTATTTTTTGAAGTACATATATATATATATATATATATATATATATCGGTATATTTCTCCGATGTTGAGATGTCTCTTACAAATCTTATAAGCAGATGTTTGAAAATCGGCTTTGTATTTTTAATAATAACAACTGAACTTCATGGATGAAGGCCATCTATACTGGACGTTCATTCATATACCATTTTCCGTAATTTCTTCGTACTGCAAATTTACTTCTTCAACACCAACCTTCCATATATTCTCTTATCTTCGTGAAACCTCTGTCATTTTTCTTTTTATTTTACGAAACATGAAATCGTCGAAAAATGCCACATTCAAAAGTTAAGCTGAAAACATTTCGCTAAACTCAAATTTAATCCAACTTTCAGGTAATTTTCATCTACATTACAGTACATGTTTCGCTCAACATCTATATTTAAGAAATATTAAGTTATCTGTAAAAGAAGATATTGAGCGAAACATGTAATAATAGATTGTAAAGAAAAATAACCAGAAAGATGGGCCAAATTTGTGTTTATCGAAATGTTTAGTGTTCCGTCAGCTAAAGAGAACATACTGTTATTTTAATGTTTTTTTTTTTTCAGTAATGATTACTGTTCAGTTAGGAGGTTTTGATCCATTCTGAGAGATTTTTACAGTTTCTTGATTCTTCCAATTGTCTTTCAGCCAAAGAGAAAAGTATTAAACTAACTTTAAAAGTGTGGAAAGGGAAAAGAGATAAACTAGGAGCTAGTGGGACTCAAACCCACGTTGCTTGATTTCAAAGTCAATTCTCCTATTCCGATTACGCCATCTAGAACTCCATCTAGAACCCACGTAAAATTGTAGGTCCCTCCGCCACCACGGAGAGCATGCACAATACACATTTACGAACACAGTTAGGTAGACCAGCCATGAGTGGATCCTAGGGTCTTTGTTGGTCTGAAACATTATAACATTATAACTTTATTGTCTTTTCCTTTCAATGTTATTTAAGTCGGGTTATTGCGCTTATCATGCATTGATAACTTTAAAATTTTTATCAATTTCTTCTATTATGACACAATGTATATTATGCGACCAGTTATTTTAGTGTCTGATTTATATACAGAGGATTTACAAAATAAATAGACATCACAATGAGCGTCCTCAAGAACGAATGACAAAGCACATCAATGGAATGCTAGAACGCGAGTCAGCTTTACATAATGCAAAGGAGAAAGCAACACGATTCTAAATATATTCATCAGTAAATCTGTAATTATAAATAAAAAATTATGGAGAAACTGAAGGTGTCTTTATTTTTGTCAACCCTACGTAGATTCGAGTGTGTCTGCCAGTATTTTCTTTATTGTCTTTACAGCTGTTTAGTTTTGTTTTTGTAAATTCTAAACTAAATGACGGTAGCGTGGCGCTGAATTACTGTCTAAAAAAATGTAATGTCATATTACAGCCATATTGATGTCATACTGACGATATTATTGAAATTTTCAGGGCAACGTAACCATTTATGGTGGCAGAAAAACGTCAATATATCCGTTTCTCATTGTATTACTTTCTCGGAGACACTGGCACCGGACCTCACATGACGACAAAATATGACTTGCATTGTTTAGACGTTACTTCAATGCTATGCGATGACGTCATTGGTTTAGAATGTATTCTCTATCTATCTATTACTATCTCTATCTATCTATTTATTACTATTTGTATCTATCTGTTACTATCTCAATTAGCAATTGGAGTGATATGAACTGTGAATAAAAAGTCAACAAAGTTATTGCTTCGTAGATGTTTGTCGCTTCCTGTTGTTTTGAACTATCTACTATATCAGTGGTGGCGAACCTTTTTTGCTAGTGGGTCATTTTTGTTACTTTTGATTTTTAAAAAAACGAAATTGGGTCACAATAATTTACTTACTTACTATTTTTAGTGAGAAACTTGTTGGATTTTAGCTGCTAATGTTTTGATCCGAGGTTTATATTTAGTTGTCTTTAGTCTCACACACGCGGCACTCATATCTGTGCCAAGGCGATTCCTAGTGGTAGATTTGACGCAATTCATGGAGGAAAACAACTGTTCACACGAATAAGATGAACCAAACATTGTTAGCAGAGCTAATGCTAGCTTTTTCATTGATGCCAAAGAATTTGGTAAAGAGTCCCATTCTGCAAGAATAAGATTCTCTACTCTTTCTATTGATTGTTGTTCTCTGGTTACACCCAAAATTGACGACTCCAATTCCTTTTCTCGTAACTTCAGATTAAGATCAATAAATTTAGTCTTCCATACTGCACTTTCTTGGAAGTCAACTAATTCCATTTCTAAATTACCAATGTCAAGCCAATGAAAAGCTGATAACTGAAGATCTTCAAGTTGAATAGCATGGGGGAATTGGATGAATTGTAAGTTGTCATACATACACACACGTTTTTAAACGTATACTATACGTTTAAAAACGTTTCAATGTGTATCAGCTGTTTATTTCAATGGGAGAATAAAATAATTTTAAAACTGTAAGGCAGAAAATATTAAAAATTAAAGTCATATTTTATGTAAATAAGAGCTCGTGGGTCACTAAAAATTACCTCGTGGGTCAGTACTTGACCCGCGGGTCAGTGGTTCGCCATCACTACAGTATATGAACGAAACTTTTTGCTTAATGATTGTAACAGTCTTTCTCATCATGCAGGAATTTTAACTGACTTCTTTTTTTTTACAGGTGTTCCTCTTTCATTTCGTTTCGTACACATTTTTCCTATCTACTATTTTGTAGATAAGACTATTTTAAAAGCCACATAACATTTTTATATTTAAAGTTTGAAATCCTAGAAACTTTTTTATTTTCGTAATGACACTTAACCCTTTAGTTCCTAGTGCTATACTGCTACTTTACTGAGTTTGTTCTCGCTAACGCCAGACGGTTTTATTCAGTATCAGGAAAGACCCCCGGGCGGTAAAAGGTTAAGGCGTTATGGAAACAACCGCTAAAGGGTGTTTGACGATGTATATATGGCACTATACCCTAAAAGCAGTAGTAAACTTTTCGCTAAAAAAATGACAGTAATTTTACTATATTTCATATAAAATTATTAAAAATGATAAGTATAAATTAAATCATGATAATCTATTTCGAGAATTGTACTATTCATACTTCTAAAACTCCTCAATTATCAATCCATTACGGTTGCTTCACCATTCATAATTGACCTAATTTTATATACATTTCGACACGCGACAATTGTATCGCAAATGACAGCCTTTCAAACTGAATGAAAGGTTGATCTAATTGACTACGCTATATCTACAGGGCATATAATCAATAAATTTGACAAAGTTTGGTATAGTAGTTAACTATGCAGACGTGAACTAGATTATACAGCATAATGTGATCAAGACACATAACGATTAAACTTTACGAGATTAGAAGTGGTCAGGAATTATAAGTTAGCAAGCAGGAACTACTAAAAAGTAACATATGGTATAATCACTTATTCATGTATATTATCATATCAAAATATACATATAAAAATGACTGGAATCGACACACACACACACACACACACACACATATATATATATATATATATATATATATATATATATATATATATATATATATATATATATATATATATAACAGACAGACAAACAGGCAGACATATGGATAGATAGATAGATAGATAGATAGATAGATATTTACTGGATAGGTTTCAATTACTTTAAAATTCCTATTTGCATTTTCTTATCATCAGTGGAATTCTCATTATGCAATGACAAATCTCTCTCTCTCTCTCTCTCTCTCTCTCTCTCTCTCTCTCTCTTTCTCTCTCTCTCGTGCTTGATTCGATTTGAAGCACTAAATATTTATTATCAAAAATTTAATATTTTAGCTTAGTATTTAAGTCTTACTAAATATCCATTTCTGTCCATTTGTTTTATTACTGACCACCTTAGAATTTTTGCTTGATTCAGCGACAATTATAATACTCAGCGAGGAAACTGACACAGAGCTCAGGCCAACTAATGTGGCCCATTGCTCTAACTCTTTTATGATTGATTACTATCACCATCATCGGGATTCGAACTCCCGATCTTAGTGTTTTCACTTCGCTTATAGGAAAACGGTGTTCCCCAATGAGCTACGGACTCTACCATTCAGCGACAATAGTAAGAATTATAGGTCTAGTCTCGTGGTTTGTTGTTTTTAATTAAGTGTATTTCTTGCCTCCATACACTAACAAACAGCGAAATAGGTCATATGAAAGAGAGAACCTAGAGGCTAGAATGATATCCAACCACGGGTTACTACATCATCTGAACGAAGAGAACGAACGGTTCACCTCCGTACAAACGAAGGGATCCGAACCATTACCCGTCAACGAAGATCGAACCAAAAGTAGTATCTCAATCGCTGTAATCTGATGTCCGAGCCGAGACCAGGACCCAGAAACTTCAGATTAACAGCCTCTCAGCACCTGTTCATTATACCTGATGGAGTGATTTTCTTGCATCGATCATTCTTATTGTTGTGAAAGAATTTTCATCAGTTATATAAGTTGCAATATTTCGAAACACTAAATTCATTTCATTTGTCTTCTTTTATAAAATAAGTAGGTCAAAATTGCAGACAATTGTAGACAATTGCAGACAATAAAAACGCTTTGCTTCTTTAGGTCTACCCTCTATCTGGAAACGTCTTTGTTTACGGAAGTAATGAAGTTAGTTTTCAGAGAGAGAGAGAGAGAGAGAGAGAGAGAGAGGAGAGAGAGAGATGAGGAAATTGACGTTTCTGCTCACACTATTTATATGAACTAAATCATAGAAAAAAATCCGATTTTTCGACTATGTATGTATAACCTTTCCGGAGTTTCATAATCCTTCTTTACAGGTAACCGCCGCAACACCTACTTCGTCCATAGGCAGGGGTAGGTGTGAATTCTTTAGGAAATCAGCTGAGCCCGGGCAGTCACAGTGTAGGTGACCGGCTCAACTTCAGTTGTGGCGGATGTGGGAGGCGAACCCATGCAGGCATTCGCAGCTGGCTGAGTCCAGTATTCAATCAAGCCATAGCAGCTATAAAAGTGAGTGGTACACACACACACACACACACATTTATATATATATATATGTGTGTGTGTGTGTGTATATATAATCTCGATAAAAAAAAGACAGCAGGCGTTTTTTTGCCCTTTCTTCTCAATTTGTCACACTAACAAACAAGCCTTAACCCTAAATGGACGACCGCTACATATTGGTAACCTTTCAAATATACGCATTCATAACAACCCTACAAACAATTCCGGCTTTAAAGGGTTAAGTTACGGTTTACAATACTTTGCCAAATAATATTACATCTTAGGAATCTATGCAAATTATTGAAGAAATAAAATGTTATCTACTATCTCTGATGAACTAAAGGTACTCGTAAATGCTACATTTTATAAATCCCATAAAATAAAAAGGTACAATATCTATCAAGGTAATCAACGATACAACCAATTAAACAATAAATTAAAAACAAAAATAAAAATGGATTACGGTAATAAGGAAATAACAATAATACGCGTAAAGAAAAGAGAAATAATAGAATTAGTAATAACAGCTTCATAAATATAAAAAGTACGTGTAATGGAATGGTTAATTCAAGAGGTAAATGGAGCTACGGACAAACACTTTCATACCAAGAGGTCCACAGTCTAGAAGACATAAAAGAACATTGATGAAAATTCATCAAAATATCTCATCAAAATAAGTTAAGTAAAATCATCGTACATTTCTTTTCATTGCGGTTTCATCAGACTTGTCTTTTTTGGATTTTGTAGGTTTTTGCAGTGAATTTCTACAACAATTCCCACAAATAATGACAATAATGACAACAATAATTTTATAATTTATGCATTTTATATAATAATGAGAATGTATATTCAAATAGTGTTTAATGACATTTGTTATTGTATTGAAAACGTGTTTTGCGTAAATCCAAGGTTTTATAACAGTAAAATCTAAGTCATTTCTTAATATTTTATTTTATAACTTTTTTCCAACAAGATTTTAGAAATTTCCTTTCAATATGTACATTTCCTGCTTTTGAATAAATAGTAATACGTGTCGTATGTGCTCTTCTTACGCAGTGTTGCTATTTTAGTACATTATGTACCTTTTGTACGTTTGTACATTTTGCTAATTTTAAGTACATTTTCTTTCTCGTGTCTTTTTTACATCCATTTTTTTCTTTATATTTATTCCAGTTTTCCTTGTTTTTCTAATGTTTTATTCCGCTTCAAATATTTTCAATCGGTTAACCTTGGTTTGCTTACGCCCGAATTGTTCATTCTGACGAAAGTCAAGCTTGTCATTCTACCTTAGACCTACAGTTTAACATGGAATCCGAACCACGACCTACCAGCAGCTCAGCGTCTTAACCACTAGGCTACCCAGGGTACCCATTTATCCATCAACCAATTTATTTTATTCTGTGAAAGGATGAACAGCTGAGTTGTGCTGCGCGCCGCCTGCCGTCACCGGGTCTAGATCCCGGTGCCGATAGATTCGTAGTCAGCGACGCTAACCACTACACCACTGTTGTATTTTCATGTTTCATTAATGCTCATTTCTTTTTTTTTTCTATTTCTTTGCATTTTTCTGTTGCTCTCCTTTATCATTTTCGCTTTCATCATACTATCATTTCCTTTTCTCCTCTATATGGGCTCTACGTCGTGTATCGCCATCTAATTGCACCACTTTCCATAAGATTAGAGAAATTCAAGGACTTTGTGCCAGAGTAATTGCAGGCTAGGTAGCGGTCCTCCGTGTCCAGATGATGTAGCGACCCTTAGATGGTTTGAATCCTACATAAAAGTGTAGGTTCCTCCGTCAAGTGACTTTTGCCATTACGAAGGTTAAACAACGCCTGTCATCCTCATCATAATTTTTTTTTTGTGTAAATCGTTCATACATTAATGCTGTACGCAATTAACAATTAAGCATGCAATTGCCCTTGCCCAGCAAAAAATACAGCGTAGAATACAAAAAATACAAAAAAACAGCGTTCTGTAGAATGTCGGCGATTGTTTGACGCATGACGACGCAATTGACCAATAAGAAACCAGACATATAAACACCAACTTAATCAATGATATAAAAATAACACCAACAAATATCTCGGACCATAACATTATCGAGGTATCCACTAATATGGCGGGAACACTAAAAGAAAATACTCATACTGAAGAAAGAAGCAAATTTGAGATTTTTGATCTAAACTCTGAGACTATAAATTGGAAAGAAATCGGATCCCATATGGCACAAATAGAGTGCAAAACAGTCTTAGAGGATAAAAAAACCTAAGAAGTGCTAATAACCTTGGAATGAAAAAGATGCTGGAAATTTTAGAAATTTTTTTTCCGAAAGTACAACCGAGTAGTGTCGCACAAGCAAAGAAGAGTAGCCAAGAAGTTAATTAGTTGCACAGAAAACAACAACAAAAACTTGATAAAAGTAAAATTGGAAAGTATAGACAGGAAAATACAAGCCCAAATTAAGGGCCATTCAAAGAGGAAAGAGGAAGATGCGGTGAAAACAATAAAAGATAACCCAAAATACTGTACTTCTATAGCTTCGCTAAAAGAAAAAGAAAAACGCGGACCACTATCGCACCCTTAAGGAAAGAAAATAATGAGCTAACCGATGATCTAGAAGAAATATCTGAAATATTGAGCGCTCAATATGAATCAGCTTTCAGTACCCCAAATAGAGACAGAGCAGTACCTGACAGAAATACTTTCGTTGAAGAGAAATTAAATGGAAAATGTATAACTGATTTTGAATTTACTGCACAAAAATAACGAAAGTATAAGACAAATGAAATCACATTCAGCTGCAGGCCAGAACAAATGGAATGCCTTGTTTAAAAAATGTAAGAACGTAATAGCTACACCTCTTTATTGGATATGGAGAAGATCTCTGGACACGGGGGAAGTACCATGCATACTAAAAAGAGCGAACATTGTTCCTATATATAAAGGGGTGGGTGGGATAGGTCCCAAACAAAGAACTGTAGACCGGTGTCACTGACATCACATCTCACCAAAATATTTGAAAGAATAGTCAGGGAGAAAATATGACTTTTTGGAGACACAGGAAAGATTCAATGAGAACCAACACGGGTTCCATCAGGAAGATCGTGATTATCACAACTAATGGAGCACTATAACAATATTATAGACGCGCTTGACACAAACTACGATGTAATATACACGGATTTTTCTAAAGCATACGATAAGTGTGATGATGACATAATAGCACATAAAATGAAACACATAGGAATGACAGGCAAAGTGGGTAAATGGATCTACAATTTCCTCAGGGAACGGCAGCAAGCCGTAAAAATACAAGGTATATCATCATCAGAATCGGAAGTACGCAACTCAGTTCCACAAGGAACAGTATTAGCACTACTCCTTTTCATTATCATGCTCACAGACAAAGACATTGAAGTAGGCGACACCAATATAGTAACATCCTTTGCAGACGATACGAAGATCAGCAGAAAAATCGGCAATACAAAAGAGGTGGAAGCCCTACAGAGAGACACAAACAGAATATACAAATGATCAGAAGACAATAACATGAATTTTAACACCGAGACATTTCAGCTCTTGGGATATGAAAGAAATGAACTTAAACAGAACGCATATCATGCCCCAGATAGACAGGAAATTCAGAAAAGCACGAAAGCAAAAGATTTAGGGGCAATAATGATCGATGCTGCAAAGTTTGAAACACAGAATCAGATAACGATAAACCAAGCAAAAAGAATTACGGGACTGCTACTGAGAACCTTCAAAAGAAGGGAGGGGAAGGTAATGATTCTCCTGCTGAAAACACTGATCATACCAAAACCTGAATATTGCTCAGTCTTGACGTCCCCATACAAAAGAAGAAATTAAGAAACTAGAAGAAATCCAGAGGAATTTCACAGCCAAGAACTGCAAAGAACTCTACTACTGGGAGAGACTATTTAAATTAAGTCTGTATTCGCTGGAGAGAGTAGAGAAATGTACCATAATTTACATATAGAAAATGATCGAAAAACTGGTACCTAATCTCAAACTAAACCCAATTACCATCCATACAACACTGGAAAATAGGCAAGGCAGAATGTGTAGTGTTCCCAAACTAAAGGCCCGACAAGGGACACCTTCAAAACTGAAGGAAGATAGCTTGGTTGTCAGGGTGCCAAGACTTTTTAACCAGATTCCAAAGGACCTCAGGCATATCACAGGGGTCAATGTTGAAATCTTCAAAAGAAGACTAGGTGTATGGCTCAGGACGGTACCAGATGAGCCGGGTATGCCTGGCTATGTGAGATGGAGATCGCAAGAAGGCAACTCGCTCCTCCATCAGGCCAGGCCTAGAGGTGAGGCCACCAGTTTGACCTTGGTGTGAAGAGAGACCGATGCACGAAACTTTCACCAGGTTTATCAGGTATGTTACATGTATATTTACAGGTATATTACATATCAAAATAGATTGAGGAAAGGTTCCTCCCAGAATTAGGTTCCAAATTGGGGACCGCATAGACACTAACTGGGAACTTACTGCCTCTCTTTTTGACCCTATATACTCAAAAGGGAACATTTACGGTCAATTTTAGGAACCGTTTACACTTGGAACTTTAAAGTTACAAAAGATTATTTATAGGTAGGTACTTCCACTTGAAGTATTTACAAAGTTTCTTGTTTACAGTGTAGCGACTCGTGGCTCATATTGTACGTCACTTTTGTACGTCACTGGTCACTGGTACGTCACTTTTTGTACGTCACTCATATTGTACGTCACTGGTCTCTTTTGTAATATGACGCCTCTATCGTGGCTGAGGTTAAATGCTGCAGTTCATACAACTTACTCCTGTACTTTTTTTTTTTTTTTTGTGTGTGTGTGTGTGTGTGTGTGTGTCAAATACATAGAAAGTGTGTATGTCTTTACTGTAAATTCTTCACACAGCAAACGATTCCTTTTACTTATTATTATTATTATTATTATTATTATTATAAAGTTTAAAATTTTGTACATACAGTATGGAGTTTCGGAAAAAAGTTCACCTAAAAACATAAAATTTCTAAAAATCATAACAAATTACTAAATGGTAATATTGTGCATTTCTTTGGATATTTCATAAAATTTCATAAACAAAACCCAGTTATTAATTAGTATTTTTTTTTTTACTTCTACAAATTTCCAGCGAACTTTTTTCCAAAGTGTACATATAAATTTTGCATGTACGTGTGTATATATGAATTAATTTTTGCAGTTGCCTTCTCCTTGTTTTAATAGTATGGTTGTGTTGCATAAATATAAAAGTTTATTATAATTGCTATAATAGAATTTAATATCCGCACAGAACTGATCGACCGTCACATTTAACCTTAGAAAGCCATCGTGGCCTATTATAATAAAAGTACATTTGTTTTTCTGGAAATGATGTCTTTTATTGTACGGAAGGTAGTTTTTATTATTGTTTAGTCACAATAAATTGTTTGATTCAACCTTAAAAATGTAATTTTCATTATGGGGGTACGTAGATTCCACAATAATCGCTATGTGTGTGTTCCCACACTGGCTTTCTTTGGTGAGGGTGAAAAGACATCAATTGCCCGAATGTGTAGTAATAATAATAATTATTATTCAGGAGGGCCAAAAACTGGTACAAAGCTCAGGCCGACTAATGCGGCCTATTACGCTAACTCCTGCGTTATTATTACCAGCCTCATTGGGAGTCAAACCCCGAACCTCAGTGTCTTCACTCCGCTTATAAAGAAACGGTTAAGGGAAGGTAAGGCAACTCGGGACCCAGGGGCAACTCGGAACACCCCTTCTACAGCCCAAACTAGTGCTACCATCTAGCTTTAATCTATCTCCATCGGTGCCGACACTGATCAGTGGCCTTGAGACAGTGGTACGGGGCGGGTTGTGCCACGCAGCTCAGCAAAAATTAGAAAGTCTCATTTTTTTCTCCATTTGATCTATCATCAGCGAATTTTTCATTGATTCATAATTCCAAAGTTGTAAGAACTTATTTTGTTGCTTTTTGTGTGTAGGATACTTATGGATCAGTGTTTGATTTTCACGTATCGTCGTGTCTGAAATTTCATAACTGACCGCGTGGTACTGAAATTTGGGAAAAGGGGCAAAAAGGAACCCCGGGTTTCGAGTTGTCCCACGATTTTTTTAACTAGAAACTTGCAACGGCTTTCTCAAATTCCAGTTACACCCAATACAAAGCTAGAACCCTATAAAAAGTCATACAGAATGGAAGATAGAAGGCAAAGTAAGAAGATAAATGAAGATAAATGTTTTTGTGTTTAATGGATCCAAATACTCGTCCTAAGGGGTTCCAAAAAACCTTAGCCCCCCCCACTTGCAGCTTACATGTTTACTTATATCGAAATAGTTTTTAGTGATTATAAAAATATATAAAATTCTTTATTTATTGCAGGTATTAAAATTAGCTGATAAAGTGATAATATAATGGCTTCTCAATTAATTGCTCGCATACGAGCAATAACATTTCGGGAAACTCGTGATGCTGGAGCCACCTTTATAACACGTTCATGGGTTGCCAAAAAGTTGCGAAGAAGTGAGGACTTCGTCAAAAGAAATTGGAATAAAACTTTGGATGAATGTGAAATGGATACAACCAAATCTGGGCGCCCAAATTTGCCGCTCTCTCAGGAAACAAAGGACATCATTGAAAGCGGTACGCGTAAGCGGAAAAACAGCTGTGCTAAACTTTCTAGAGAGATCGAAGTGTTGAGAGGAAAGATCGTTAGTGGTGAGATCATTCGACTGTACCGTCATAGGCAAGGTTTAAAGCCTTGGCATGAACTTCCAAGAAAAACTCAACTTAACATCGATGACAGAATGTGGTTTGCCCATTGTCTTGAAGATTGGGATGTGGATGATTTCATGCATTTAGCTGTCTCCGATGATTTTTTTGTTTACGTAACACGTCGGCCTAACTACCAAAATGATCGAGTGTGGGCCACAACACCAGATGAAATCGATGACAATGAACATTATCGCGAATTATTAAAAAGTCCAGACTGTGTTGGTGTGTTTGTTTTGTTCACTGCAAAGAAGCTCATGTGGGTGCTGAAGCCAAATGGTTAGAGTTGGAATGGACAGTATTTTCGTGATATTATTCTATCCCAGCATGTCATTCCTTTTCTAAGAAACCCAAACAATGTTATGGATGTCGATCAGGTCACACTTCTGCACGATAAGGCCCCCTGCTTTAAGGCATTAGCCACTCAACAGTTGTTGCGGAACCATGAGATCGATTTCTTTGGAAATGAAGAATGGCCAGGAAATTCTCCTGACCTGAACGTCTGTGAACACATTGGATCAGTTATAAAGGACAAGGTTGAATGTCTCTTGTTTCAAGAACCTGCAGCAAATCGATTTTCGAAGGATACAATGACGCAACACATTGAAACTGTTTTAGCAAATTTGCGTAACGATCAAGATCTATTCACGTCACTTTTGGCAAGCTACCCAAAGCGAATTCAGGCTGCCTTGGAAGCCAATGGCGGGAACATCAAGTTTTAATTGTTTCTCATTAAATGCAGGATTAAATTCTCTTTTGTAAGGTATGTTTAGTTTTACTGTACCTCTAATGGTTTAGGCCATGGGCGGGCGGGCTAAGGTTTATTGGAGCCCCATATATACCTACAAAATTGTGATTTCCTTACGGGACCCGAGTTGCCTCACCTTCCCCTACCCACTTAGCTGCGTACGCTAGCGCCCGAATATGTAGCAGTCTATTAAAACGAAAACCTTTTATGAAGTTTATGTATTGAAATGTAATATTTAATGTTATTACAGTACGTCTTATCTGTAAATTCCTTTTAGACTTTAATTTATTTAAATTATATCTACATTGTAGAATTCAGCCTGTAAAACATGATGTACTCTTGATGAAGGCATTTTACAATTGTATACAGTATGAGTCATAGTAATGAAAAGATATACCATATGTATATTTATCTATACGTATATTCATTCTCAACATAGTAGTGAATTGAATGGCGTTACTTTCATGCATCTGATATTCATTAAGTAATGTAAAAATCGCATTCAAGAGCCTGCTTGATCTTTTCTCTTATCTTTTATTGATGCTTTGTATGCATTACTGTGCAGTCACTATTTTCCATATTTGTCAGTACGTTATTATAAGATAATAAACGCGCGCGCATACACACACACACACACACACACACAAATAAAACAGTCGCTAACTTTCTGTTCCGGGAGGGGGATGGAGAAGCCAGGGCATGGGTCGGGGGAGAATTTTCCCTTCCCCTTTCAGGGTATGTAAAATAGTCCACGGATTCGTGTGGGGATCTGTATCCTGTTAATTTGACTTTTGATCCAGAAAAAACAAAAAACACGTGACAATTTTTAAAACTCGCCAAAAATACAAATGGTATTGTTGTCATTCTGATATTTGTTAATGATTTTGGATCTATATATGTATATATCGGGTGATTTTTTAAACATCTGAAACTTTAAAAGGATTGTATATTTTTATCAACTAAAATAAAAGCAGAAAATTTTTACTGTACCTTCTCTACACATTGGGAATTAGTCCTCTAATCCAAACATGCTCTATGTGATGTAATTTTAGATCACGATACTTACGCGATACTTTCGATAGAAGAGTCCTGTCCAACAGATTTCCTGCATTTTATGATAAAGGAATATCATGACCACCAACATCACCAGATCTAAACCCCTGTGACTTTTATCTGTAGAGTTATTTAAAAGATATAGTGTTTAAACAGACTCCACACACAAGAGAAGAATTGGAAACATCAACTGAACAAGAAATTTCTCGGATTTCAACAGATACTCTGTCCAGAGTACTACAAAATTTGGTTGTTCATGTTGGGATTGCAAAATTGGGGGTTAATTAATAATATAATTTATGATGGAATTTTTGTAACATAAATGAAAAACATGAGTTAGGCTTAATAGATAGATTATAAAGTTAAAAAATAAGCCTCAGATGAATTTAAGAAAGTGCTACGTGACCTTTGGCACGAAGCTAGAAGAACGAGTTTCGTCGCGTTCTTACTTGTAATATGGTAATTATAGTCGTCACGTGGTGCCCACCTCCCGTTTCGTCCAATCCTGTATTCATAATGTTATTGTTAAGATGTTAATGTTAAGATAGTACTTGAGATAAATATGAAAACAATTTAATCTTGTCAAATTGGTGAAATAAGTTAGATAAATAATATAAAACAGTTAGGAAACCGTGAAACTTATAATATAATATACTTAAAATTATTTGTAAGTGCCAGGACCAGACGGAAAAGGAACGTAAAAATTATTTTCCGAATGCGAAATGAAAAACCAAGTACTGGGGTAAAAACAGAGGGGAGCGCGAAGAGAGAATCATGGAGTCATTGGAGAGAGTGGAGAAGAGCTTGTCGTAGAGAGAGGTCGTGCAACGTCAATCAGAAGTTCGCATTTTCCCTCCCTTATTAATTTTATCTTAATTTCCATCGAACCCGTGGGAAATGAGACCCACTTTTAAGAAGAACTCAGGCTAGTAAATTAAATTCAATTCTCCTAAGCCTACTTGAAGGAAACGTTCCGTAAGCCCAGGGCCTGTTTTTCTCTCGCGTTAGGCCATATTATTATTTCCTTAGGCCTATTTGAATTCCAGTCAAAAACTATTCCCTTTATTAATTGTATAACGTAAATGTAAAGTTAATTTGTGAAAGAACATAAGATTAAAAGTATAAAACTCAGTGTTTTATAAAAACAGTCTAAGGTAAATTCTGAAATTACTACAAAGATAAACAAAGTTAGTTCCTTAGTTGGAATATTAAGTGGAAATAAATAATACGAAGAGAAAGACAACATAAAATGTCCGCGCTACCACACAAAGTACAAACTGTGTCGTCACACCCACCACGAACGGGGAAATGATTCATTCTCATTCGTGGGGTCACCGGCGAAGGAACGTTACCCAGGAAGAGTAAGTCGAATTTAACATTCCTGCGCAAAGAATTGGGAGAACATCACATAGAGCATGTTTTGCACTAGGCGACTAATTCTTCATGTGTAGAGAAGGTACAGTAAATATTTCATGGTAATTTCATTTCAGGTAATAAAAAATGCAAACATTTTAAAGTGTCAAATGCGTCAAAATCACTCGATATATATATATATATATATATATATATATATATATATATATATATATCAGTGGCGACTCCTGCACTCGGGCTTCTCGGGCTGAGCCCCAGAGGCAAGGGTAAGGAGAAGCATGAGAGATAAAATTGTGTATTTATAGATTTAAGTTTTAAAAAAAAAGTTTTAAGTACAAATTGTAAAAATGGTTTTTGGCTGGTAGTATGTTACTATTTTTCTGTCTAGCCTTCGTCACGCAAGCAAATTTTGAGCGCATTTAGATACCCTTACTACCTAAAAAAACTATATTGACACATTAAGTTTTCGTGTAATCTTTCAAGATCCTTTACTCGGGCGCAAGACATTACGCCCGAGAAAGTATAAGTAATATCGTATATTTAAAGTTCTTTTAATGAATAATTATTTGCTTGCATACGGTTACATATAGTCCTTCTTCTAATTCTCATTAAAAAACTACGTTTTTCCTCCTATTAATTTTTTTATAAAGAAAAAAACATTTCAACTCGGGCTTATATCCTTCGGCCTTGTAGAGGCACAATTTTTAATTCTGGTGATACATGGTAACTTTTTACGTTTCGATAAGTGTGCCTTCAACTGCCTTGGGCGGCGGTGCAGTTTGATTTTTGCCGCAATGTGAGGTTGTTCGCTTTTCTTAAATAATATGATTTATTTTTAATATTATAAGTATTCTGAGAAGAAGAAAGAAAAAACATTTGGAAGGAGAAACATCGCTGAACAACGAGAAATTATCGAATGAAAGAAGTTTCTCTGTTCTTGATCGAATTAGATCATATTTAAGAAACACAATGGCTCGAGAACGGCTCTCGTCCCTGGCTAGGATTTCAATTGAAAAAGAAATACTTATTGATTTAGAAAGCAAAAAGGAATTACATGACCGAATATTAAATGAATTTGCTTTAAAACCAAGACGCTTGGACTTTATGTTCAAGTAAATAAAATTCAAATATTTTTTTTTACCGAGGTATGTATTTATTTATTTTATTGATAATCTTAAGTTATTGTCATGCATTTAAATGTCGGCTCATATGTAGACTTGAAAATTTAAAAAGAGCCAGAGTAGTCTTGAAGAGCTGGAGTCGCCACTGATATATATATATATATATATATATATATATATATATATATATATATATATATATATTTACCTTCGGTTTTTCCATAGTTTTTGATTTGTTAATAAAAGTCAATAAATAATAAGAGATCTACTGAATGAATATATTTAGAATCGTGTTGCTTTTCCTCTTTCCATTATGTGAAACTGACACACGTTCTGACATTCCATTGATGAGCTTCGCCATTTGTTCTTGAGGACAATCATCGTGGTGTCTATTTACTTTTGTCAACATTGTTGTATGGTTGTTCATGTGTGTGTGTGTGTGTGTCCATACGTATACGTTCACATTATTCATAATTCACACGTATACATTTTGTGTAAGAGGTTAAAAAGATTAATTTTTAGGTTTAATTAAAAACATAAAGACCGAAGTGCGTGTAAGTGTAGTAAAGTGTAGAGTAACTCCGTCAGTAAACAGAAAATCACCCAAAAATTACTAATTAGTAATTTGTAGAACTTTCTTTAAATTTGATTCTTTGGTCGAATTTATTTCTACAT
>JAJOZX010005813.1:40000-50000 GCA_023014485.1 Bathynomus jamesi
ATTTTTTTGGGAGGTGAACCAAAAGGTGGAATCAAATTTAAACATCCAGCGGGACTTCATCGGGCTAGGTGGATGGCCAAAATTACATATTCATTAAAAATTTTTATGTTCAAATCTCAGTTCAATATTTCAGTAAAAGACAAAAAAGGACTAAAAGACATCTGTCTATTTGCTACTCGGTTATATGTAAAGGCATGGTTTACAGCTCCTGTGCCATCTTGCGCTCTTCGTCTTGCTCTGGAATTATTACAGAATCTTGTAGTCTACAAACAAATAAATGACACAATTGCATTTGTTGCTATTAAAAAACTGTTAGGTCACCTCTGGTACCTATCAGAAGAACTGGTAGCCTTGGCCTTTTATGATGATGAAGTGCCTACTGAAACGAAAAACAAAATTGTAAAGGTCTTGCAAAATACAACAGAAACTCTTCCTGCAAAACGGGCTTTTCTAGATCCTGCACTTATTCCAACGAAGAAATTAAAAGATTTTGTCATCAAATACTCAAAGATTCTTTACAATAACAGAATTTAGTTCAAAATTTTTACTCAAAGATGCTAAAGAATGGCATAATGATGAAGAGTATAACTCCGCTAAGAAATCTATCAAACAGTGGAAAGTCGTGAATGATATAGCGGAAAGAGGAGTAAAATTAATGGATGAATATAATAAAATACTAACACATGATAAAGATCAAAAACAATTCTTGCCACAAGTAGTGAAAAACTACAGGGCTGTTTACCCTGATAGAACGAAAGAAACATTGATGAAGTAAGGAGAGCTAATGTCTCAAATATCATGCTAGTTTAATTATGCATGCTTGTGGTTATGGTAGGACCTACGGGGGAGCTTTCCACATTAAAAAAAAGCAATGCGCCTTGTACTGTACCCCCTGGCTGGTGTGGAAAAATTTGACAATTTGAGTCGTTCTGTCAATTTTTAATTGCTGGTAGCAACCCCTAAAAATTAAAAATTTGCTAAAATATTTTAGGATAGTTGGTTTTATGCTGAAATGAACCATTTAAAGGGTTGAACACATTAAAATATTAAAAAAAATTTTTTACCCCATATTGAATCACCCTAAATTATATATATATATATATATATAATATATATATATATATATATATATAATATATATATATATATATATATATATATATATATATATATATATATATATATATATATATATATATATATAATGTTGTGATCATAAAGTGTATTTTATATGTGCAGGCAGTCATCCAGTTATAAATATGTATACATGTATTAGGCAATTAAATTAAATTAAAGTATATATATACATATATATATATATATATATACACTGTGTATATATACGTATGGTTAGCGGTTGTACTCGCATACAAAAACCAGTAAAGAGAATTTAATTTTAAAAGATTGAATGACCTTCATTACAGTTACTTACTGTATATAAATAGCGGGTGATTTTCAGACATCTCCCAAAATGGTTTGTTTTGCCTTATGAAGATCCATATTTGATATAACTGTAACACCATTTTCCTGTTTTTTACAGTCCGATTTAACATTTTATTTACTGTATATGTTACAGTTTGATGTACAAAATATCGCTAGGTACTTTTGGACTGAACTGTACTTAATACATGTGTTAGTTTTGATTGTACTTTTTGCAAACTTATACATTTTTTACACCCATTATTTTATTTATACATATATAAATATACAGTGTCAACATACTGTATATCTATGTAGGTGTATACATAAAATAATGGATATACAGTTGAGTAAAAAAGTTCGCCTATAAACATAAAATTTCTAAAAACCATAAAAAATTACTAACTGGTAAGATTATGTTTTTCTTTGGATATGTTTTATATTATTATTAATTTATTATCATTATTATTATTATTAATATTATTATTTAGTGACAGTAATAAAGTTTTATGCTTTCCAGAAGTTTTAGGTTCTAGGCGAATTTTTTTCCGCAACGGTACATACACAGACAGTAAAATAAATAAATTTCAGAGCTGGGCACTTGCGGTTTTTTTTTGCGGTACTGCGGTACTACCGTGTTGGTCGGTACGCGGAAAGTACCGCGGGAAATTTGAATGCGGTAGTGGTACTGCTGTACTTTCAGCGATCCTTTGCGGTACTGCGCTATGCGGTACCGGTTTGGTAGTGCGGTAGTAGTACCGCAGTACCGCAGTACCGCAAAAAAACGGGCAAAAAAACGCAAGTGCCCAGCTCTGCCCGGGCGGGGCCGGGCTGAGTATACAGTAGATACGAAGCGTAGAATTAGACAAAATTGTACATGTAGTCCTGAAGGACCCAATTTACAGCGTATCAGGTAAACACGAAATGCGACGTTTAATAAATATCAATAAAAGGTTTACAAAATGTCACTAAAACGTTTACTGAACGTCCCAGGCCTTGCCAGATACGAACGAAAGAACCGCGACATCTTAAATGATGTTTTACGACATTATAACATAGAATGAATCATAATACTGAATGCAACTGATATGCTGACGTCATTATATTGAATTTTAGCATATACTGAAATATAATGCTTCTAACTCTGAGTTTATATAAAACATGTGTGTACAATCAGTTAAAAAAGACCCTGCTGTGTAACTCAATGTTTCTTACTAATAAATATCAGTGAGTAACATGTAATTTCATGTCAGGATTTTTTGAATGGACTTTAGAGCATATCTTTTATATCTACAATTGTTCATGTATACTTTATTAATATTTTTGCAAATATGTAGTTTCGTGGCCACCAGATCTCGGCGATCCGCCTACTTCATACATCCAGCCAATTAGCGTGAATCTTATGTCCGGGGTAGGCTACACTAGGTTAAGTAGTCGTGCAGGTTGGTTAGTTATTTCCCTACGTGATCAACTGTCGGCCAATCAGAAGTCTCAAAAATAGGTGGCCACGAAACTTAATATTTACCAACGTTTCCTTTGAAATAAGATTTTATACTTTTTATTATTATTATTATTATTATTGTTATTATTATTATTATTATTATACAGGGTAAGCCAAAAAATTTGTTCCTTAAAATATTTATGTGACTGGAAACACTTTTTTTATCACCCTGTATATTATTTTCTTAAATGTATATAAATGTACAAAATAGTAAATATAACCATAGACTTACTATAGTTAAACGAACCATGCTTATTGTCTGATAAAAACTTAAATTGTTAATTCGTCTACGGAAGAGTTGGATTACCTATAAATAGGGTTGACAGAAGTAAATGGACACATTTAGTTTTTTCCATAGTGATTGATTTGATAATAAAAGTTAATAAATAATAACATATTATTGAATCAATATATTCAAATTATGTTGTCTTTCCCCTTTGTATTATGTAAAGCTGACACACGTTTTGCTATTCCATTGATGAACTTTGCAATGTGTTCTTGAGGACAATCATCGTGGTGTCTATTTACTTTTGTCAACCCTCTGTAGTAGTATGTATAGTTGGCTTCCTATGTGGTACAGTGTGCAAATAGTTAAACATACTTAGTTTTTTCTAGCCAAGCATTATATATATATATATATATATATATATATATATATATATATATATATATATATATATATATATATATATATAACTGAAATATATGGGAATAACAGGAAAAGTAGGGAAATGGATATATAATTTCCTTAGTGAGCGGAGGCAAGTCGTTACAGTACAAGGAGTATCTTCATCAGAATCAGAGGTCCTCAGCTCAGTACCACAAGGAACGGTATTAGCTCCACTACTCTTCATAATCATGCTAACTGACATAGATGAGGACGTTACCAGAGACAGCACAGTAACATCCTTTGCAGATGACACAAAGATCAGTAGAAAAATACGAAAACCAGAAGACATAGGATCTCTACAAACCGACATAAACAAAATTTACAAGTGGACGGAAGACAACAATATGAAGTTTAACACCGAGAAATTTCAGCTATTACGGTACGGAAAAAGAGAAGACCTAAAGTCCATGGAATATTATACCCCAAATGGACAGGAAGTCCAGAGAAATTCCAGAGCAAAAGATTTAGGGGTTGTAATGACAGATGATGCGAAATTTGAAACACAAAATAAGATAGCAGTAAACAGAGCAAAGAGAATAACGGGTCTGATATTGAGAACTTTTAAACGAAGGGATAGGAATGTAATGATCCCCCTACTGAAAACCCTGATAATACCCAAACTGGAATACTGCTCGGTCCTAACATCCCCATATAAAAAAGAAGACATTAGACAGCTGGAGGGGATTCAAAGAAGTTTCACAGCCAAGATCAATGGGTGCAAAGAACTAAATTACTGGGAAGGTTACGAGAACTAAACCTATATTCACTGGAAAGGAGAAGAGAGAGATACACCATTATTTACACTTGGAAAATAATGGAGAAACTAGTCCCTAATCTTACTCTGAATCCCATAACTCCCCAAACAACGGTGGAAGGTAGAAACGGTAGACTGTGTCGTATTCCCAAATTGAAGGCGAGAGGGAACATCCTTAACCCTGAAAGAAAATAGTTTTGTAGTGAGAGGACCAAAACTATTTAATCAGCTGCCCAAAGACCTAAGAAACACGAAGGGAGTTGCAGTGGAAATCTTCAAAAGAAGACTTGACGCCTGGCTCAGAACAATCCCCGATGAGCCGGGCGTACCTGGCTATGTGAGGTGGAGAGCGCAAGAATCCAACTCACTACTTCACCAGGCCAACTCGAGAGGAGGGGCGACACGCTTGACCTTCGCGAAATGAGAAATCATCACGTGGAACCTTTGTAAGGTTGTAAGGTAAGGTATATAAAACCATGTTTCCATTTAAATAACCTTGTGTGGTTCAGTGCTTCTATACTACAACATAGAAAACCAATGCCATTAACTTTACTTTTGTTAAAGATTATTAAGTCATTATTGCTTTTTACTTGATTCAAATCATAATAGTTTAAACATTTTGGGCAACTCTGTTATTTTATTTTTTTTTAATTTATAACGAAAGGGTTGCATGGCGTACCTTTTTGGGGGCTTCTCCAACTGATAAATTTGGGGGGGAAAAAAAAAAAAGACAAATGCCGAGAACATCTTCAGAGCTTCCTACAACAAAACTATACAAATAGAAAAGAACATTATAGACATCGCATAAACACAAAAACGAATAATATATATATATATATATATATATATATATATATATATATATATATATATATATATATATAATATATATATATATATATATGCTGCAAACCCACAATCGAAATTTGATTTCGATTCAAAAGATCTAACCCATTCGAATCAAATTTGGAGAGAAACTCGAACGAAAAATTTTGGAAGAAGTAGAAGAAGAAGAACAAAAAAAAAAAAATCGTCTTTCAACGTGTCTCGTTCGACCCCCTATCGCGCATGCGCAGTTGGGGGTAAGTGAATGAATACAAGTTTAATTACGAGATAGGGCGTTTTCAAATGAGTATTTCATAACCTTGAAGAACACCACGTCCCAACGTACCTTAGCTCAATCGTACCCTAAGCGTAATTTTATGAATAATTACACGAGCGAATATAATCTAGGTTATTACATAGAAGGAAAACATAATCGGAGTACGAGAGACTTAAACATGCAGAAATCGTGAGTGAAGCTAAAAGCTTTTGGAAAAATTATGTCCAAGGAAGAGAGAGAGAGAGAAGAGAGAGAGAGGAGAGAGAGAGAGAGAGAGAAGACCAACCAGCCAAGAAGTCGTTGATTTGAAGAAATTGAAAAACCTTCAACCTAACGTTCCCACGCACCGTCCATCTTTCATTAATCTTTCGAGCTTAATTAATAAATATTATAAATAAGCGTCTTATTTAAATTACCTTTTAAATAGATTAAGGAAGCATTTTTCATCTTAGAGAGAGTAATTTGGATTTTTAAAGTGTTTATTCGTAGGAAATGCCACCATTTTGAGGAGGTTCTCCACCACTTGTAATTTTTAAGGACCGTTTATACGCCGTTTATATTTCGAACTAAATTGAGGTTGCCAAAAGTAAATAGACATCACGATGGTTGCCCTCAAGAACAAATTGCAAAGCTCATCAATGGAATGCCAGAACGTATGTCACCTTTGCATGATGGAAAGGGAAAAGGAACACGATTCCAAATATAGTGATTCAATAAATCTGTTATTCTTTATTGAATTTTGGGATCACCTGAAGATCAGGGCCCCCAGCCTCAATTACCAAATGATATCTTCGTTAAAACTAACGAAAATATCACGACTTAACCTAACCAATCGTCAAGGGCGTACAGTTGACCTAACCGGGCATTCAATTTAATTTATTATTATATTTGGTACTGTAAAGCAAAAAACAAGAATATCTGGGGGCCTTGATCTTCAGGTAATCCGAATTTTTTAAAATCACAAACTACGAAAAAAAAGAAAAAAAAACAAAACCCGAAGGTGTCTATTTACTTTTGTCAACCCTCTGTAAATGTTTCCGTTCATCTGAACATTTTAGTGAATTAGGGCATCATATATTTCTTATATATATTTGCTTTAGGATTACGTCCCATTCAATGTCACTGCTATTCTCATTCGTGGGGTAAAAGGGACAAATGTCAATGGCTAATATTTCCTATTCCAACTTAACTTAACCTAATCTAACCTGACCTAATCTGACCTGGGCCAAAGTAGGAAATACATGAATAAGAATGAAACTGGCATGAAATGAAAATAGATCGATTTGAGAATTTCCTCCGTTGAGAGTCTCACACGCGGATTAAACTGAAGCGCTCGGAATGAAATGGGAATAACGCTGAATGGGATGGTGCCTGCTTTACTATCAACAACCCCCCCAGAGTAGCCAATCGGTGGAGCGACTGACTCTTAATGTGAAAGTCCCGCGGTCGAGTCTCGTCTCGGACGTCAGATTTCGGTGATAAATTGCTTTGCTAGGTCTTCCTTGTTGATGGTGGTTTGGATCCCACGAAAAGCTATACTGTAGGATTCCCTTTGTCACGTGACTTTCTAAGATATTACGAAGGAGGTCAACAACAGAAATACACACACGCACACACACACACACACACACACACACATATATATATATACACATAGTTATTTATTTAGTTTAGGCTTCTAGGCGAATTTTTTTCCGCAATGGTACTATGGATACCCTAATTGTACAGAAGAACGTAGACATGGGGAGCCTACGGGGGCTTCAGCCCCCCAAAATGCATTTTTTTTAAATTCTAAGTAAATTATAAGGAAATACGGCATGCCAAGTACCTTCAGCACATGTTTAATTATTGTAATACATTTACGAATGTGGTTTTACTCATTTACACACTAGAGCGACTAAGGAAAAAACTAATAAGATTGTTTTAACAGGTATACTTTCTCGAATTATCCAACGTAGCGATTTCTACAGCAAGGTGACCTATATCAACAATACCCTAAAGTCTCTTTGCCAACAGGAAGGAGTGCATTTTGCGAATTTTTGGAACAGTTTCTACGGCAGGAGGGACTTGGGGACTTGTTCCTCGGAGATGGACTTCATCTTAATGACGTTGGAGCTGCGCGTTTAGGAAGACCATTTCATAATACTGTCTCTTCTTTTCAGGCTGCCGTAACTCGAACGGTCCCAGCGTAATTTCCTCAAATTTCCCCTGCGCTCGCGAAGGTGTCGCAATTACAAACATTTTGAAGGTGCTATCCTTAAATGCTCGTAGCCTACGAAATAAAATAAACGAATTTTTTTCTTTAATTGCTTTGTAAAGACTATGATTTAATTGCGATAAATGAATCGTGGCTTTGCACTGAAACACGTGACTTTGTAGGGGAGTATCAAATTAGAGGTTATAGACTTTTTGTTGAAAACAAAATAGGTAGGCGAGGAGGCGGTGTTATGTTGTATATCAAAAATAATATTGCGAACTTTATAGAAGTAAAGCACACAATTCCAGAACCGATAGATTCGACTATCGCAGAACTTAAATTGAACGATTTCAAACTTCTTGTTGCGGTTATATATAGGCCCCCTAATCAAACAGCTGATACGGACGAAGCGTTATATCGTGAACTAAAGCGAGTAATAAGTAGTGAGCAGGCCTTAGTTATGGGTGACTTTAATTGCGCCAACGTGAATTACGATACAATGCAGGGAGACGCGAAAGGTAATCGTTTAGTTAATTTTCTCGAGGATAGCTTTCTTATTCAAAAGGTTGGGGACCCTACGAGGTTGGACCGTATTTTAGATTTAGTAATAACTACGGATGATAGGCTAATCACGGATCTTCAAGTAATAGAACCGTTAAGCAATAGTGATCACAATATGGTAGCGTTTGTCCTCTCAGTAAGTCACTCGAAACCAGCTAACTCGACTAAAATTCCTAACTTCCAGCACGCAGACTTTTGTAAATTTAGAAATGAATTATCTCACGTCAATTGGGAAAACGTAATGGGGATCTCGAACACAAAACTAATGTGGGAATCGTTTGAAACAGTATTTAGGACTATAAATGAGGAATGTATACCTTACAAAATTAAGCGTGCGAAAGTAAACAACAAGCCCTTGTGGTTTACTTCTAGAGTAGGAGACATTATAAAGAGTAGAGATAGGGCTTATAGGCTACATAAGTGCGATAAAGACAATTTGTGGTTACGAAACAACTACATATCTCTAAGGCGTGAAGCGAAAAGTGTAATAAAAAAGTCCAAGCGCGAATTTGAAATCTCCATAGCTCGTGACGGTAAAGAAAACCCCAAGCGATTCTTTCAATGCGTCAACAATAGAAATCCAGTAAAAAGTGTCTTGGGGCCGTTGGAAAATGTTAACGGAGAGCTAGTTTCTGAAAACAAGGAAATGGCTACGTTGCTAAACGAATTTTTTACGTCACTTTTTACTATAGAAGATGTAACGAATATCCCTACGGTAATAGACATAATACCTTTTGATAATGGTAATATTTTGGATAATATTGTGGTTAGTGAAAGGGAGGTAATGCGCTATATTGATAAAATGAAAATGCGTAAATCACCGGGGCCGGATTCCATACATCCCATACAACTAAAAGAATTAAAAGAAAGCATTGTTATGCCGCTAACAAAGATTTTTAATGCGTCTATTTCTGAGGGTGAGTACCAGATAATTTCAAGTTAGGAAATGTAACACCTATCTTTAAGAAAGGCGATAAAGGTGCGGCGGGAAATTATAGGCCAATCAGTTTAAAGTCTGTTGTAGGTAAGCTTCTGGAATCAATAATAAGTGATCGTATAGTCGAACACTTAGAATTGCATAACTTGGTTAGAAATACGCAGCACGGTTTTAGGCGAAACAAATCTTACTTAACTAATCTTTTAGAATTTTTTCAAAGCGTGGTTGAAGTTTACGATAGTCATCTGGCGATTTAGATTTTCAAAAAGCGTTTGACACTGTACCACACAAAAGACTCATTGAAAAAACTAACGCTCATGTAATCAGGGGTGTAGTAATAAATTGGATAGAAGAGTGATTGCGAGGTAGGAAACAGAGGGTGGTCGTTGATGGAGCGGAGTCGTGTTGGGCTAATGTAGCGAGCGGCGTTCCTCAGGGTTCTGTATTGGGCCCCTTACTTTTTCTTATATATATTAACGATTTAGATGTCGGCCTAGTCAGTACAGTTTCAAAGTTTGCGGATGGCACGAAGTTGGGTGGTAGGGCGATTAATGACGAAGATGGAGGTAAAATCCAGGAAGATCTGAATAAAATCGTTGATTGGTCAGTCACATGGCAAATGAGATTTAACGTCGATAAGTGCAAAATTCTACATATAGGTTCGCGTAACGTTAATTTTACGTATAGTATGTTAGGGAAGGAGTTAGCAAGCGTAGAGCAGGAAAAAGATTTAGGATTATAATCACTGGTGATTTAAAAGTAACGAAATAAAGTACAGCAGCGGTCAATAAAACGAACAAAGTGTTAGGTTTTATAGCTCGGAATTTTGAGTACAAATCGCGCGATATTACTGTTCCTC
>JAJOZX010005813.1:52500-107500 GCA_023014485.1 Bathynomus jamesi
TTACCTCTATCTTCGTCATTAATCGCCCTACCACCCAGCTTCGTGTCATCCGCAAACTTTGAAACTGTACTGACTAGGCCGACATCTAAATCGTTAATATATATAAAAAAGCAAGGGGCCCAATACAGAACCCTGAGGAACGCCACTCGCTACATTAGCCCAGCACGACTCCGCTCCATCAACGACCACCCTCTGTTTCCTGCCTCGCAACCATTCTTCTAGCCAATTTATTACTACACCCCTGATTCCATGAGCCTTAGTTTTTTCAATCAGTCTTTTGTGCGGCACGGTGTCAAACGCTTTTTGAAAATCTAAATACACTACATCAACCGCCCGATGTCTATCGTAAACGTTAACCACGCTTTGGAAAAATTCTAAAAGATTAGTTAAGCAAGATTTGTTTCGCCTAAAACCGTGCTGCGTATTTCTGACCAGATTATGCACTTCTAAGTGTTCGACTATACGATCCCTAATTATTGATTCCAGTAGCTTACCTACAACAGACGTTAAACTGATTGGCCTATAATTTCCCGCCGCACCTTTATCGCCTTTCTTAAAAATAGGTGTTACGTTTGCTAACTTGAAATTATCTGGTACGCACCCCCTCAGAAATAGACGCATTAAAAATCTTTGTTAGCGGCACAACAATGCTATCTTTTAATTCTTTTAGTTGTATGGGATATATGGAATCCGGACCCGGTGATTTACGCCTTTTCATTTTATCAATATAGCGCATTACTTCCCCTTCATTAACGACAATATTATCCAAAATATTACCATTATCAAAAGGTATTATGTCTATGACCGTAGGGATATTCGTTACATCTTCTATAGTAAAAACTGACGTAAAAAATTCGTTTAGCAAGGTAGCCATTTCCTTGTTTTCAGAGACTAGATCTCCATTTCCATTTTTTAATGGACCTAAGACACTTTTTACTGGATTTCTATTATTGACGTATTGAAAGAATCGCTTGGGATTTTCTTTACCGTCACGAGCTATGGAGATTTCAAATTCGCGTTTTGACTTTTTTATTACACTTTTAGCTTCACGCCTTAGAGATATGTAGTTGTTTCGTAACAACAGATTATCTTTATCGGACTTGTATAGCCTATAAGCCCTCTCTCTACTCTTTATAATGTCTCCTACTCTAGAAGTAAACCACAAGGGCTTGTTGTTTACTTTCGCACGCTTAATTTTGCCTCCTGCCTCAGTTTCTATTAATAATATAAATAGTACTAATAGCCCTCTCTCTTCCCCTAGTTCCCAACCCTTCGTTCGAGTGCGAAATGGAGCCCCATTGAGAAAAGCAAAGCCTTGTCTACCAGTAATAACAAGCAATAAGTTTTCTGTTTTAGGGTTCGAAGATACTGATGAACCGGAAATACGACTCGTTGGTGATTCCATTGTTCGAGGGCAGCTCGAGGAATTCTGTGGGAGAAACCCTCGTCGTAGGCGCCGTTACTGCTACCCTGGTGCAAGGGTGGAGGATATAACTAATAATGTTGACCATTTTACAGACAGTACCGCCGAGGACACAACGTATGTTATTCATGTCGGTACTAATAACGTTTTAAATTCTAGATCGGAAGAACGCTGGCTAGGTACAGGGACTTATTAGAGCGATTAAGGGAGAAAACTAATAAGATTGTTTTAACAGGTATACTTCCTCGAATTATCCAACGAAGCGATTTCTACAGCAAGGCGACCTATATTAACAATAACCTAAAGTCTCTTTGCCAACAGGAAGGAGTGCATTTTACTAATTTTTGGAACAGTTTCTACGGCAGGAGGGACTTGTTCCTCGAAGATGGACTTCATCTTAATGAAGTTGGAGCTGCGCGTTTAGGAAGACTATTTCATAATACTGTCTCTTCTTTTCAGGCTGCCGTAAGCCGAACGGTCCCAGCATAAATTCCACAAATTTCTCCCGCGCTCGCGAAGGTGTCGCAATTACAAACAATTTGAAGGTTCTATCCTTAAATGCTCGTAGCCTACGAAATAAAATAAACGAATTTTTTTCTTTAATTGCTTGTAAAGACTATGATTTAATTGCGATAAATGAATCGTGGCTTAGCACTGAAACACGTGACTTTGTAGGGAGTATCAAATTAAAGGTTATAGACTTTTTGTTAAAAACAGAATAGGTAGGCGAGGAGGCGTGTTATGTTGTATATCAAAGATAATATTGCGAACGTTATAGAAGTAAAGCACTCAATTCCAGAACCGATAGATTCGACTATAGCAGAACTTAAATTCAACGATTTCAAACTTCTTGTTGCGGTTATATATAGGCCCCCAAATCAAACAGCTGCTACGGACGAAGCGTTATATCGTGAACTAAAGAGAATAATCGGTAGTGAGCAGGCTTTAGTTATGGGTGACTTTAATTGCGCCAACGTGAATTACGATACAATGCAGGGAGACGCGGAAGGTAATCGTTTTAGTTAATTTTCTCGAGGATAGCTTTCTTATTCAAAAGGTTGGGGAACCTACGAGGTTGGACAGTATTTTAGATTTAGTAATACTACGGATGATAGGCTAATTACTGATCTTCAAGTAATAGAACCGTTGAGCAATAGCGATCACAATATGGTAGAGTTTGTCCTCTCAGTAAGTCACTCGAAACCAACTAACTCGACTAAAATTCCTAGCTTCCAGCACGCAGACTTTAGTAATTTCGAAATAAATTTTCACACGTCAATTGGGAAAACGTAATGGGGAACTCCAACGCAAAACTAATGTGGGAACGTTCGTAAAGGTATTTAGGACTATAATGTATATATATATATATATATATATATATATATATATATATATATATATATATATATATATATATGTATATATATATATATATATATATTATATATATATATATATATATATATATGTGTGTGTATATATATGTATATATATGATATATGTATTTATATATGTATATATATATATATATTATATATATATATATATATATATATATATATAATATATATATATATATATATATGGACTAAATTTCACAATTAAACACGTGAAATGAATGGATGATGCATATGAATGATGGTGTGTATATATATATATTATATTAGTCCCTTCCGAAAAGAAATTCTGGCTACTCCCCTTTGTATATATATATAGTATATATATATACAGTATATACATACATTTTTTACCAACGATAAGTGAGTTCAACTAATTATATATTTATTAAGTTATCTTAACTTTGATATGAGCGCTTAATTAATTGATACAATCTCCTCTTTATTATATATTAATAATAAACGTACCCTGTGTTGATATCAAAAGCAATTAAGAAAAGATAAAAACCTGCCCATTCCGAAAAATAATAATTTCCTACCGGCAACTATTAACTATCTTCATAATTATTCTATTAACTATTCTGACAGTCTAACTATTTCGTCAACATTCTCAAGTAATCATACCCACGAATCCTGTTTGAATTGCGAGGCTTAGTTTGCCTTGCCCGCAATTTTTTCTTCGCGAGTTTTCTAGATTTTGAAGATGATTTGCTTTGTTGGTATATCGTTCGCGCTTATTGATATGTGTGTGTGTGTGTGTGTGTGTGTGTGTGTGTGTGTGTGTGTGTTCACAAATTTAAGAACAAAATAAAGAAGTATTTCATGTTTTTTCATTCGAAATTAATTTATGTACCTCTGACATGCAACTCAGCCATCGAAAAGTTAAGTAAATAAATACATTAAAAGTCAATATAGAAATTAAGTAATATTAATTAAAAAATTGCAGAAGTATCTTTATAATATATATATATATATATATATATATATATATATATATATATATATAATAAATGTGTTATATATATATATATATATATATATATATATATATTATATATATATATATATATTATTTTCAGGTTAAAATTAATTATAAAAAAATATTACAAAATAATTATTAAATAAAATTGTTCATTATCTCATCATGATTTTAAATTATGGTTTGTAATATTAATTAATATAATTTTAAGTACAACCTCCTGCCATTTATCACAACACAAAGTACTTTATTATAAAACGCAAAATTAACCCTTAATAAAAGGTAACAGAAGAACGAAAATGCATGTTTTTAATCAATTTACTTAAAAAATAATAACATTTCTTACGTTGTTAATTGCTAATGTTAAAATAAGAAATGAGTGATGACATCATAAACAGTTGGTGTTTTTTTGTTAAAAAATTAAAATAAATAATTATATTTTCAATTTTTGGCTATTAAAATCGATTAAAATTGTTAACATTGACTAGTTAAAAAAAAAATGGTGTACGTTTTGTTAGTATGTAATGTTTAGGTTGTTTAACCTCCATGGCAACATCTAAGGTATATGACGGACGAGACCTACAGCTTTACGTGGGATTTGATCCACGGGTCGCTACATAATCTACGTAGACGCGGAGGAGGGTCTCCCAACTAATTATTCTTCAGACCCAGTGTCGCTTAACTTCACTGAACGACGGGAATCGATGTCACGACATTGACTACGATGTCTCCTTGTATATATTCTGGGAAATAAAGAATAAATAAAAATCAGTTCAGCTAAAACTAAATCTAAACCAAAACAGAACTAAAACAAAGAATGGCACTGAAGTTATATGTTTAACCTGACCGAGTTCAATCTAATCTAACAACATTTCACCTAATATATATATATACATATATATACACACACACACACACACCGAACATCCTGAAGAGAGCGAACATAGTTCCAACATATAAAGGAGGAGGTCGATCCGAGGCTAAAAACTATAGGCCAGTGTCACTTACATTTCACCTCACCAAAATATATGAGAGAATAATTAAAGAAAAACTTTACAACTTTTTGGAAACTCGGAAAAAATTAAATAATAACCACCATGGATTCCGGTCAGGAAGATCATGCCTTTCACAACTAATAGAAAACTATAACAACATTATTGATACACTCGAAAACAGTGAAAACTATGGTGTAATATACACAGACTTTGGCAAGGCGTTCGACAAGTGTGACCATGGAATCATAGCACATAAACTGAAATATATGGGAATAACGGGGAAAGTAGGGAAATGGGTATACAATTTCCATAGTGAGCGGCAGCAAGTCGTTACGGTTCAAGGAATATCTTCATCAGAGTCAGAGGTCCTTAGCTCAATACTACAAGGAACAGTATTAGCTCCATTACTCTTCATAATCATGCTAACTGATATAGATGAGGAAGTTACCAGTGACAGCACAGTAACATCCTTTGCTGATGAAACAAAAATTAGTAGGAAAATAAGAAACCCAGAAGAGATACGATTTGTACAATCAGACAGGAACAGAATCTACAATTAGTCTAAATACAATAATATGAAATTCAACACCGAGAATTTTTAACAATTAAGGTAAGGAAGAAGGGAGGACCTAACATCCATGAAATACTATACTCCAAATGGAGAGGAAATTTAGAAAAACTTTAAAGTAAAAGATTTAGGAGTTGTAATGATTTATGCTGCAAAACCTGAAACACATAACAGTAACAGAGCAAAAAGAATAACTGGACAGATACTGAGAACGTTTAAAAGAAGGGATAGGAATATAATGATTCCTCTGTTCAAAACACTGATCATACCCAAGTTGGAGTACTGCTCGGTCTTAACATCCCCATATAAAAAAGAAGACTTTAGTCAACTGGAAGGGATTTCGAGAAGCTTCACAGCCAAGATCAGTGGATGCAAATAACTAAATTACTGGGAAAGGTTTCGTGAATTAAATTTATATTCGCTGGAAAGGAGAAGAGAGAGGTACACCATTATTTACACTTCCAAAATAATGGAGAAACTAGTCCCTAATCTTACTTTGAACCGTATAACTACTCAAACAACAGTGAAAAATAAGAAAGGAAGACTGTGTCATGTTTCCAAATTGAAGACTAGACAGGGGACATTCTCAACCCTGAAGGAAAACAGTTTTGTTGTGAGAGAACCAAGACTGTTCAACCAGCTTCCCAAGGAACTTAGGAATACGAGTGGTATAGCGGTGGATATCTTCAAAAAAGACTAGACGCCTGGCTCAGAACAATTCCAGATGAGCCGAGAGTACCTGGCTATGTGAAGTAGAGAGCGCAAGACACCAACTCTTTACTTCACTAAACCAACTCAGTATGAGGGGCAACAGGCCTGACCTCCGTGAAATGAGGAATCATCGCACAAAACGTCTGAAAGGTTGAAATATATATATTACCTAATCTAACCTAACTATCTGATCTAGTCTTACCCACATAACCCCCATAACAACAGTACAAAATGTCATCCGTGCACAGCACTTTTTCCCAGGTTGTACGGGCGGATGTCGTCCAGGTGGGCCCTAGCGAAATTTCGTCTGTCGACTTTGTATTTATTCGACAACAGTTAAGTGGCTTTCGTCGTGTAAACCGGCCATGAAGTCCTGATCTGTTCATAGCTTTTCTTATTGTGTAACAATGAACGCGTGTGTTGGCGCTTGCTTTGGATGTCACTCTTGGATTACTTCTACTCACGAACGAGTCTCGTATTCGTCCTGAGATCTTCCGTGGTCGGCCACTCCTGGACAAGGTTGTCGACTTCATATCCCGCCATTTGTAAATAATTTGACGAACAATTGACTCATAGATTCTATATTTCGCTAATATCCTCTTGCACCTCTCCCTAGATGTATGATCACTGACAATGGTCCTCCTTAGGTCATTCGAAAGCTCTTTCAATCTGGGCATGATACCCGATGCTCTTTACGTTATCTGTACCAAAATAATGCCTGAAATGCAAAAGAAATTAATTACAAAACTGATCAATCGCGTTAGAATAATATCACTTCGGTCACACTACGAATGATTCCTTATACGGATGAAATATGAAAGCAAAGCACCTTCGTTCAACAAATTTATGACGTTATATAAATGGTTTACTTACTTTCGCGTGGCCTCC
This sequence comes from Bathynomus jamesi, assembly GCA_023014485.1. Taxonomy (NCBI): domain Eukaryota; kingdom Metazoa; phylum Arthropoda; class Malacostraca; order Isopoda; family Cirolanidae; genus Bathynomus; species Bathynomus jamesi. Next base: position 59,462 of record JAJOZX010005813.1, read on the forward strand.
TTTTCACAACCGAGTGCACTGAGGTTCCTGTGTGCGATTATACGTGCATAAACTATTTTCGAATGGTAGAACAGTGTTGCCAGATATGCAAAATGTTCGTCAAATGTAAGTACAAAACATTCTCCAGCCACAGTCATACAGATGGAGAGCAGTGGATCCATTCACACACACACACACATATATATATATATATATATATATATATATATATATATATATATGAATGAACTCAGAATGGTTCCCTGAGGGTTTTTTATGATACACACAGACCGTGCATGGAACAAGGAACTCTTCTAGGATAATTAAATCCACTATAGTCCGAATAAGTAATGGTAAATGACAAATACTATAGTTTTTCTTTTTCATGATGCTAGCCCGACGTGGGCACGGGTCACTCGCAAAGAGGTCCCAAAAATATAGTTTTCCTCACCAGCTATCTGCAAAGCAGATAGGATCCAACTTTGGACAGGATCTAGGGTTTATTTAATGTATTCAATCTGACGTGAAGGCAGCGAGTCTTTTGCTTATATTGAGGTACTAAATGCAGCTGGGCTAGGCTGCTTTAAACCCTAGATCCTGTCCCAAAGCTGGATCCTATCTGCTTTGCAGATAGCTGGTGACGGAAGCTATATTTTTGGGACCTCTTTGCGAGTGACCCGTTGCCCATGTCGGGCTAGCATCATGAAAAAGAAAAACTATATGTAGTATTTGTCATTTACCATTACTTATTCGGACTATAGTGGATTTAATTATCCTAGAAGAGTTCCTTGCTCCATGCACGGTCTGTGTATTATATATATATATATATATATATATATATTATATATATATTATATATATATATACAGTGTGGCGCAAAAGTTGCGCATCATAGGAATTTTCAGTGTTGACTATAATATATTATTTTTTTTCTTTTAGGTGGGGGATGGCTGTGAAATTAACAATAGACGAGAGGGTGAGCTCGGTTTTAATGGATGGAATACCAGGTACAACAAATCGATGAATCGGTATAGAATTTAATTTTGTACCGATCAATTTGTAGTACCTGGTATTCCGTGCATTAAAACCAAGCTCACCCTCTCGTCTATTGTTAATTTCGCAGTCATCCCCTACCTAAAAGAAAAATAATATATTATAGTCAACACTGAAAAGTCCTATGATGCCCGACGTTTGCGCCACACTATATATATATATATATATATATATATATATATATATTATATATATATATATATATATATATATATATAAATGATGCACACCCACAAGGGAAAATGAAAAGCGATTCCACGGCATTTTGTGTATTCAGCAAGCATTTCACCTCGAGGTGTAATGTTGAATACAAGAATCGCTTTCGATTTTTCCTTGTGGTTTGCATAATTTATTTATTTCACGTGTTTAATTGCGAAATTCATCATCATATATATACAGGGCTATTTAAAATGATTCACCTGATTTCAAATGAGAATATTTTTTTAATGTTACAAATACAGAGTGATTTGTGATACATCAACCAAACGAAAAACTGTCCAAATTTTGTCTCTCACCTCATAAATGCTCTATGTGACTTCCCCTAGTTACACGAGCAACGTCGACACGATAGTCGAATTCCTCCATACTCGCTCCAGCATGTCCGTTGTCACTGACTCTACGGCAGTAACAATGCGAGTTCGGAGCTCATCCAAAGACGGATGCTCTGCACCCGGTGGATCTGTTCTGTAACGTCGCCGAAACTCACGCTGCACTGTGACTACCGATTTACAGCTCGAAAACTGCAAACCACAAAACGCCTTCTGCTGTGCGGACGCCATTTTTACACTGACTGTTTGTTGCTAGGCTAGGCCACGGCGTGACTTTGTAGCCCTCTCGTGGTGATCTTGTAAAACTCAGAGATTTCCTCTTTCATGTGGTGTATGCCCAGTTGATGCACGGTTATAGGTACGAAAGTATTCTCAGTTGAAATCGGATGAATCATTTTAAATAACCCTGTGTATATATTATATATATATAATTATATATATATATATATATATATATATATTATATATATATATATATATATATACACTGTATATATATATTATATATATATATATATTAGTGATGTATGTCACATCCACATCCGCATAAAATTCAACATCCGCATCCGCACCTGCGGGATGCGGATGTGTACTATTTACTAAATTGCTATTTTTTGAAGCACAATTTGCCCCTCATTCAGTTCAAATACTGAAACTTGTGCAGCCTTCATCTTCATGTGATCTTTAACGTAACTGGCAATGTATGTTGTGTATTTGTATAATTAATTGTTCAAAAATGTTCATGCTACAATACATAACAATGTCATAAGCACACTACTTTCCAAAGGGTGGTGGTTGGGGAAAGTGGTTGATGGGATGCAAGACGAGTTGGGTCTCCGTCCAGCATCCTGGTGACACACAGTTTTGTGGCGAAAACCCGTCCAAAAAGAGAAGAGTGTATGTAAAAAATTATAATTACAAAATAATATTATCGAATATTATCAAATATCTAATATTTATAACTAACCAAAAATCGAAAGTCAATTAATAAATTAAGTATGAATTTAAACTATCATATTATCAAGTTGACAATTTATGCATGAACATCCGCATCCGCATCCACGGATGTCTGAAAACTGACATCCGATACATCACTAATTTACATATATATATATATGGAGTTACAAGGAGTTACAAGGACAAGAGGAAGCCTCAAAGACCTTTCGGTCCACTCAGAAAGGTCCTGTTTTAACTAGTACATTTTTTAATTATTCTAGCAATAGTAGTGGATAGAAAAGCATAAGGCTCTCTCCCCACCCTCCGCTCCCTCTACGTCATAGGTTGAAGAAAATACAGTGACCCTGAAAAAGTAGCCAAGGAAATTTTACAAGAAAGAGGAGAATTATATAAACTAGCTCTACAATTACGTTATGCACACACAGAAATCGTACACTAGACAGCATCATTGTATAAATATTTGTGCTAATTGTATAACAACCGCTTGGTATCGTCAATCGTCTGTGTGTGTATATATATATATATATATATATATATATATATATATATAATATATATATATATATATATAAACATTTCTCTTCCTGATATTAAAAAATGTCTAATATTTATTACGATCTGTATGTGTTCACCAACATTTGAACTTTAAAATTTAAGTATTTGAGCTCAAAAATTTATTAAATCATTTTTATGTGGCTTAAATGACACTTTTATATTGAATAATTTAACCGTGAACTAAAGTAATTATTTATTATTCATTCTGAAACGGGGAATTATAAATCAGAGAATATATAATGATCAAAGGCTTTGTAAGGATTAATATATATATATATATATATATACGTATAGAAACGACGTAAGTATAGAGGAGTGTTTCTGCACACGAGGAAAGAAATAACAACAAACAAATGAAAAATAAGGCACCCGCCCGGGAATCGAACCCAGGATCTTCCGATTGCCGGTCAGACGTGCTAACCACTACAGTACGGAGCCACGATAGTCAGAAGTTGTAATTCTCCTACATAGGGCAGAAACCAATGCCTTCCTCGTGTGCAGAACACTCCTCTATACTTACGTCGTTTCTATACGTTAATATACTGCTCGGTCATTGCAGTTAAATATATATATATATATTATATATATTATATATATAATATATATATATTAATACTGTATATATCTACACACACACACACATATATACATATATATATATATATATATATATATATATATATATATATATATATATATATATATATATATAATTATATAACACATTGCAACCTTGCAAATGTTCCGTGCGTCGGTATCTTTTGACAGGAAGGTCAGGCTGGTGTCTCACCTCTAGACCTGGCTTGATATAGGATACAGTTGCTGTCCTGAGCTCTCCACCCACATAGGCAGGCACACCCGGCTCATCCGGGACCGTCCTGAGCCAGGCGTCTAGTCTTCTTTGATGACTTCAACTTTGACATCGGTGGTGCTTCTGATATCTTGTGTAGTTGGTTAAATAGTCTTTCCCCTCTGACAGCAAAGCTATTTTCTTTCAGAGTTGAGGATGTCTCTTCTTGGCCTTAATTTGGGAACACTATACATTCTATCTTTCCTATTTTCTAGTGTGTTTGGGTTGTTATGGGGTTGTTTGAGGTTTAGGTACTAGTTTTTCTATTATTTTCCCTACGTCAGGTTTTTTTTTTAACATGCAGTTCTACACAAAATGTGCAGTTTTAAAAAAATTGTGCAGTTCTAAAAAAATTGTGTAGTTCAAAGATATATTTTTGTATTCTTTACTAAATCACAAATAGAGCAGTTATCACAAATTAAAGTTAAATCAGCTCTTTCCAGTTGATATGTTGAATATTATTACAGCAATAATGTATCATATAGTGGCCGCCGTGCGTATGAAAAGAATCTCACAGACATATTGCCACCTGCTGTAAAGTTTAATTTATAATGTTATAATGTTATAATGTTTCAGACCAACAAAGACCCTAGGATCCACTCATGCTGGTCTACCTAACTGTGTTCGTAATCGTGTATTGTGTATGTCCTCCGTGGTGGCGGAGGGGACCTACAATTTTACGTGGGTTCCGAACCACAAGAACATAAGAAATTTATGTAAAAACTGCCGGTAAATTGGCAACGACCAATTTTTACGAAACTAAATAATTATCAATTTAAAACTAATTAATTATCGATTTAAAACTAAAGATAGAATCTCTGGATCCAGAGGATCAAGTCATAATAGACTACTATCCACAAATATGTTACACTCTATATCTATTTATAACGGACATGCAAATATATCAGATCCAAAGAATCCAGTCAATTTCATTACGGTATCCATCAAGTCACGGTCCATATCGATTGCGGACCAAGTCAAAATTTACAATCATATACATTACAATATATACACTTACGAGAAAAAGTGTAGGTGTGGCTGTAAAGACTGTACAGTAATGTAGAAATGTGTGTGCACCCATTTTGGGTCTCCCATTTAAAGGTGTTTGTGGGGCAAGTGAAGATCATGAGTTTTTCAATACCTCACAGTACTATGGGGGGCACCGCTCGGCAGAGGAATCTCTTTAAATGGGGTGTGTAAGGACAGAGAGTATCCCCTAACCCAAGACGCTGCCTCCCTATATCCCACAACACTTGTGTTGAGCTGTGGGATCTATCCCCAGAAAGCCTTAATTTTACTACCTTAAACTATACCCTTTCTATCAACATATGCGTCTAATCGATTTTTAAACATGTTTATAGACGTGCTACTAATTACTTCTACCGGCAAACTATTCCAGCTATTTACTATTCTATGCGTAAAAAAGTTTTTCGCAACTGCTGTCTCGAACCTTCTACTTGTCAACTTACACCCGTTATTTCTAGTCCTATTATATTGAGATATTTCGAAAAAGCTATCTCTATCTACGTTATCGAACCCATTCATAATTTTGAAAACCTGGATTAGATCACCCCTTAACCTCCTAGTCTCGAGTGTTGTCAATTTTAACTCCTTAAGCCTATCCTCGTACGACTTTGACCTAAGCGACGGAATCATCTTAGTTGCTCGTCTTTGAACTCTTTCGATTTTGTCTATATCTTTGCGCATATGCGGATTCCAAAATTGGACCGCGTACTCCAAATGGGGTCTAACTAATGATTTATAAAGTGGAACTATAATATCGCGCGATTTGTACTCAAAATTTCGAGCTATAAAACCTAACACTTTGTTCGCCTTATTGACCGCTGCTGTACTTTGTTTCGCTACTTTTAAATCACCTGACTATAACTCCTAAATCTTTTTCCTGCTCTACGCTTGTTAAATCTTTCCCTGACATACTATACGCAAAATTACCGTTACGCGAACCTATATGCAAAATTTTGCACTTATCAACGTTAAATCTCATTTGCCATGTGACTGACCAATCAACGATTTTATTCAGATCTTCCTGAATTTTACCTCTATCTTCGTCATTAATCGCCCTACCACCCAGCTTCGTGTCATCCGCAAACTTTGAAACTGTACTGACTAGGCCGACATCTAAATCGTTAATATATATAAGAAAAAGCAAGGGGCCCAATACAGAACCCTGAGGAACGCCACTCGCTACATTAGCCCAACACGACTCCGCTCCATCAACGACCACCCTCTGTTTCCTGCCTCGCAACCACTCTTCTAGCCAATTTATTACTACACCCCTGATTCCATGAGCCTTAGTTTTTTCAATGAGTCTTTTGTGCGGCACGGTGTCAAACGCTTTTTGAAAATCTAAATACACTACATCAACCGCCCGATGTCTATCGTAAACGTCAACCACGCTTTGGAAAAATTCTAAAAGATTAGTTAAGCAAGATTTGTTTCGCCTAAATCCGTGCTGCGTATTTCTAACTAGCTTATGGAATTCTAAGTGTTCGACTATACGATCCCTAATTATTGATTCCAGTAGCTTACCTACAACAGACGTTAAACTGATTGGTCTATAATTTCCCGCCGCACCTTTATCGCCTTTCTTAAAGATAGGTGTTACGTTTGCTAACTTGAAATTATCTGGTACGCACCCCTCAGAAATAGACGCATTAAAAATCTTTGTTAGCGGCACAACAATGCTATCTTTTAATTCTTTTAGTTGTATGGGATATATGGAATCCGGCCCCGGTGATTTACGCGTTTTCATTTTATCAATATAGCGCGTTACCTCCCCTTCACTAACCACTATATTATCCAAAATATTACCATTATCAAACGGTATTATGTCCGTGACCGTAGGGATATTTGTTACATCTTCTATAGTAAAAACTGACGTAAAAAATTCGTTTAGCAAGGTAGCCATTTCCTTGTTTTCAGAAACTAGATCTCCGTTTAGATTTTTCAAAGGCCCCAAGACGCTTTTTACTGGATTTCTATTATTGACGTATTGAAAGAATCGCTTGGGGTTTTCTTTACCGTCACGAGCTATGGAGATTTCAAATTCGCGCTTGGACTTTTTTATTACACTTTTCGCTTCACGCCTTAGAGATATGTAGTTGTTTCGTAACCACAAATTGTCTTTATCGCACTTATGTAGCCTATAAGCCCTATCTCTACTCTTTATAATGTCTCCTACTCTAGAAGTAAACCACAAGGGCTTGTTGTTTACTTTCGCACGCTTAATTTTGTACGGTACACATTCCTCATTTATAGTCCTAAATACTGTTTCGAACGATTCCCACATTAGTTTTGCGTTGGAGTTCCCCATCACGTTTTCCCAATTGACGTGTGACAATTTATTTCGAAATTTACTAAAGTCTGCGTGCTGGAAGTTAGGAATTTTCGTCGAGTTAGCTGGTTTCGAGTGACTTACTGAGAGGACAAACTCTACCATATTGTGATCGCTATTGCCCAACGGTTCTATTATTTGAAGATCAGTAATTAGCCTATCATCCGTAGTTATTACTAAATCTAAAATACTGTCCAACCTCGTAGGTTCCCCAACCTTTTGAATAAGAAAGCTATCCTCGAGAAAATTAACTAAACGATTACCTTCCGCGTCTCCCTGCATTGTATCGTAATTTACGTTAGCGCAATTAAAGTCACCCATAACTAAAGCCTGCTCACTACCGATTATTCGCTTTAGTTCACGATATAACGCTTCGTCCGTATCAGCTGTTTGATTAGGGGGCCTATATATAACCGCAACAACAAGTTTGAAATCGTTCAATTTAAGTTCTGCTATAGTCGAATCTATCGGTTCTGGAATTGTGTGCTTTACTTCTATAACGTTCGCTATATTATCTTTGATATACAACATAACACCGCCTCCTCGCCTACCTATTCTGTTTTTAACAAAAAGTCTATAACCTTTAATTTGATACTCCCCTACAAAGTCACGAGTTTCAGTGCTAAGCCACGATTCATTTATCGCAATTATATCATAGTCTTTACAAGCAATTAAAGAAAAAAATTCGTTTATTTTATTTCGTAGGCTACGAGCATTTAAGGATAGAACCTTCAAATTGTTTGTAATTGCGACAACTTCGCGAGCGCAGTGGAAATTTATGGAATTTACGCTGGGACCGTTCGAGTTACGGCAGCCTGAAAAGAAGAGACAGTATTATGAAATAGTCTTCCTAAACGCGCAGCTCCTACGTCATTAAGATGAAGTCCATCTCCGAGGAACAAGTCCCTCCTGCCGCAGAAACTGTTCCAAAAATTCTCAAAATGCACTCCTTCCTGTTGGCAAAGAGACTTTAGGTTATTGTTAATATAGGTCGCCTTGCTGTAGAAATCGTTACGATGGATAATTCGAGGAAGTATACCTGTTAAAACAATCTTATTAGTTTTTTCCTTTAATCGCTCTAGTAAGTCCCTGTACCTAGCCAGCAGTTCTTCCGATCTAGAATTTAAAACGTTATTAGTACCGACATGAATAACATACGTTGTGTCCTCGGAGGTACCATCTGTAAATTGGTCAACACTATTAGTTATATCCTCCACCCTTGCACCAGGGTAGCAGTAACGGCGCCTACGACGAGGGTTTCTCCCACAGAATTCCTCGAGCTGTCCTCGAACAATGGAATCGCCAACGAGTCGTATTTCCGGTTCATCATCATCTTCAAAACCTAAAACAGAAAACTTATTGTTTGTTATTACCATTATCAAACGGTATTATGTCTGATGTTACCCCATAATCCCATAATCTGATGTTACCCCATAAAGTACTTATAAACTAAAAAATAAAAGTTTAAAATTTATGTTCACAAAATTTTTTTATTGAATAAACTTGTAAATGAATAAGACTGATGAGTAAATAGCATTGCTGAGTAAGTAGGATACTAGATAGTGCAGGATAAATTATTTGGTGCTACTACAGCGTGATTCCTACCGGTGACTTCGATACTATAGGGTGATTCCTACCGTTTTGGTTCGAAACTACAGTACTGTAGAGTGTGATTCCTATCCAAGGTATAAATGAAAATATAATAAATATAAAATGCTACTTATTATTCAATTTTATTTATTTAAAAAATAGTTTCGGTGCTACTATAGTATGTGGTCTACCTACGATTGGTTAGGTTTAGTCACGATATTTTCGTTAAAACTAACGAAAATATCATGACTAAACCTAACCAATCGTCAAGGGCGATGGACATTGGAATGTAAACAAGCAATTAGTAAAGAAGGTAAGAAGCTATAATTAAAAGGTAGACCGCCGAATCGAGGTAGGAATCACGCTATAGTAGCACCAATTATTTTTCATCTATCTGTGGCCTATAAAATGTGCAGTTCTAAAAATTCCTCCAAAGAAAACCTTGCCATACGTATATTATGGTGTACCTCTCTCTCTTCTTTTTCTTTCCAACGAATATAGATTTAATGTACGTAGTCTGTCCCAGTTTGTGAGTTCTTTGCAGTCATTGATCTTGGCTCTGAAATTTTTTTGGATTTCTTCCACTTTATTGATTTCTTTTTTTTCATATATAATGACGTCTAGCCAAGCAGTATTCCAATTTTAGTGATTAGTGTTTTCAGCGAGAGAATCATTACTTCTTTGTCACTTCTTTTAAATGTTCTCAGTATCTGTCCCGTAATTCTTTTCGCTTTGTTTATCGCCATCTGATTTTGTGTCTCAAATTTCGCATCGTGGGTCATTATGCCCCCTAAATTTTTTGCTTTTGCGTGCGTTTCTTTGGATTTTCTCCCTATCTGCGACATAATATTCGGTTTGTTTTAGTTTCTAATTTTTTTTCCATATCTTAAGAGCTGAAAATTTTCGGTGTCAAATTTCATGTTGTTTTCTTCTGATCTCTGTATACTATATATACAGGGTGTCCCATAAGTCCGGCATCATAGGAGAATTCATATTTTTCTATTTCTACAAACCATAATTCATATTTTTCTCTTTCTACAGGCCATAATGTCTGTGAGCAAGGAAGAACGAATCCAGATAATTCCACTCATAGGAAATCGGAGTCAAAGAGACTTTGCAACAAGTCTGCTAACACAACTCTGTGTTATTGGCTCGCGGTCTGGATGCAGCCTGTTAAATTCAGCAGCGGCCTCTCTTTGACTCCGATTTCCTATGAGTAGAATTATCTGGATTCGTTCTTCCTTGCTCACAGACATTATGGCCTGTAGAAAGAGAAAAATATGAATTACGGTTTGTAGAAATAGAAAAATATTAATTTCTCCTATGATGCCGGACTTATGGGACACCCTGTATATATATATATATATGAATAGAAACGACATAAGTGTTAAGGAACGTTTCTGCACACGAGGAGGAGAGATAACGAATAATGAAAATGAGGCGAACCGCCCAGGAATCGAACCCAGGGCCTTCCAATTGCCGGTCGACGCTCTACCATTATGCTACGGACCTCACTCAATCACAATCGAAATTCTCCCACATAGGGCAGAAACCAATGCCCTGAGAGGGCACCCTCGCAAATCGTGAATATGCGCATATAACTGCAATGACCGCGCAGTATATAAATGAATAGAAACGACATAAGTGTTAAGGAACGTTTCTGCACACTTATGTCGTTTCTATTCATTTATATACTGCGCGGTCATTGCAGTTATATGCGCATATTCACGATTTGCGAGGGTGCCCTCTCAGGGCATTGGTTTCTGCCCTATGTGGGAGAATTTCGATTTGTGATTGAGTGAGGTCCGTAGCATAATGGTAGAGCGTCCGACCGGCAATTGGAAGCCCTGGGTTCGATTCCTGGGCGGTTCGCCTCATTTTTCATTCGTTATCTCTCCTCCTCGTGTGCAGAAACGTTCCTTAACACTTATGTCGTTTCTATTCATTTATATACTGCGCGGTCATTGCAGTTATATGCATATATATAATATATATATAAAATGAAACACATAGGAATAACAGGAAAAGTGGGAAAATGGATCTATAACTTCCTCAGAGAACGACTACAGGTCGTCAAAATTCAAGGTGTATCAGAATCAGAAGTACGCAGCTCAGTACCACAAGGTACAGTGCTGGCCCCACTTCTGTTCATTATCATACTAACAGACATAGACAGTGGAGTAAAGAGCAACAGTATAGTAACATCCTTTGCGGACGATACAAAGATCAGCAGAAAAATCAGCGATGCAAATGAAATGGAAGCCTTGCAGAGGGACACGAACAAAATATACAAATGGTCAGAAGACAACAATATGACATTTAACATCGAGAAATTTCAGCTCTTGAGATATGGTAGAAATGAGTAACTTAGACTGCATATTATGCTCCAGATAGACAGGAAATTCAGAGAAGCACGAAAGCGGTCGACTTGGGGGTAATAATGACTGATGATGCCAAATTCGAGACACAAAATCAGATAGCAATAAACAGAGCAAAAAGAGTCGCTGGACAAGTACGAAGAACGTTCAAAAGGAGGGACAAAACGGTAATGATTCCCTTGCTGAGAACACTGATCATACCAAAACTTGAATACTGCTCAGTTTTGACGTCCCCATATAAAAAGGAAGACATTAATAAACTAGAAGAAACGCAGACACATTTCACAACCAAGATTGATGGCTGCAAAGAACTCAATTACTGGAAAGACTAGGTAAACTAAATCTGTACTCCCTGAAAAGAAGAAGAGAGAGGTATACCATAATCTATATATGGAAAATTATCGGAAAACTGGTACCAAACCTCAAACTAAACCCAATTACCATCCAAACAATGCTGGAAAAGAGGAAAGGCAGACTGTGTAGTGTTCCCAAATTAAAGGCCCGACATAGGACCTCCTCAACACTGAAGGAAAATAGCCTGGTTGTCAGGGGGCCATGACTTTTCAACCAGCTTTCAAAGGACCTCAGAAACGTTACAGGGGTCAAAGTTGAGGTCTTCAAGAGAAGACTAGATGCCTGGCTCATGAAGGTACCAGATGAGCCGGGTGTACCTGGCTATGTGCTGTTGAGAGCGCAAGAAAGCAACTCGCTCCTCCACCAAGCTAGGAGAGACCGACGCACGGAACCCTAACGAGGTTAAAGAGGAGGTATATATATATATATATACACACACACACACACACACTCGTATATAAGGACTTATCATATGCAGTTCTAATCTTTCTGTTGAATTTTATAGTCAGCAAAAGATGTTACTATACTATTGTTGGTTACTTGGTTGTCTCTGTCTGTTAGTATGATAATGGATAGGAGTGGGACTAATACTGTTTGTTCCTTGTGATACTGAGCTACGTCGTACTTCCGATTCTGTTGATAATATCCTTGTATTTTAACAACTTGCTGTCGTTTTCTGAGGAAGTTATAGATCCATTTTCCCATTTTGTCCGTTCTTCCCATATGTTTCGATTTATGTGCTATTATAATTACTATGGTCACACTTGACGAAAGCTTTAGCAAAGTCCGCGAATATTACATCATAGGTCTAATTGTTTTCAAATGCATCAATTACTGTACATTGTTATATTGCTCTATTAATTGTAATAAACACGATCGTCCTGATCAGAAACCATGTTAATTCTCACTGAATCTTTCCTGTCTCCAAAAAGGTATAAATTTTCTGTAACTAAGATTCTTTCAAATATTTTGGTGAGATGAGATGTCAGTGACACTGATCTATAGTTCTTTGCTTGATATCTGTTTCCTTCTTTATATATAGGGACAAAGTTTACCCTCTTCAGGATGCCCGGTATTTCAGGAAGGTGTTTCATCTGTAATTTTATTTGTCCTATACTTCGCGCTATATCTTCTGGGGCAAAGTCAAAATCAGTTATATTTTCTCTTTGTAGCTTCTCTTCAATGAAGGTATTGTGATCAGACACTATTTTGTAACTTTCTAGGGTATTGAAAACTGATTCATACTGAGCTCTCAATATTTCAGACATTTCCTTCAGATCGTCGGTTAGTTCATTATTTTCATTCCTTAAGTGTCCGATAATGGCACGCGTTCCTGGTTTTCTTTTCGCAAAGATATATAAATATTTAGAGTTTTCCTTTATTACTTCTATCGCATCTTCCTCTTCCCTCTCTGAATGACCATTAAGGAGAGAGTGTATTTCCACATCGGTTCTCTTCAGCATTTCTTGTATCATTTTTCTGTCACTGTTGTCCGCGCAGTTTATTAATCTTGTAGCTACTCTCTTTCTTTTGCGTAGTATTGTTCACCTTTGCCTCTCGAAATAATTCCTTTTTCCTTTTTCCATCTTTTTAGAGACATATTTTCCTAAAATTTCCACCGTCATGTCTTCTAAGATTATTAGCATCTCTTCAGTTGTTTCGTTCCTGAATACTGTTTTCCAGTCTATTTGAACCATATTTGATTTGATTTCTTCCTAATTTATAGTCTTGGAACTCAAGTAAAAAATCTCAAATTTGCTCCTCTTTTGTGTTAACAAATTCATTTGTTGAAGCCATCAGCATATTTGCTCGTTCCTGGTCCTCTCTTGTGTCCCCTTTGTCTTGGTTTTATATATATATATATATATATATATATATATATATATATGAAAATTATTTCACGAAAGTAACACATGAAAAATATTTATGATGAATAAACCACGAAGGAAAGGAAACACAAAAAGGTGCTCAAGCGCTTTCGTCTAATGACATCCTCAGGAACACTGAAGTACATAAAAGGTTACGGCCTATATATAGGTTACAGAAAGAAAAAATAAAAAAATAAATAACATACATACACACAAAACATATATATACATACATATCTACACACACATATATATATATATATATATATATGCAATAAACGGAGAAGTAAAAATAAAAATTAAAAATTAAAGGATTAACAAAGAGGCATACAGATTTGTAAGGAAAAATATCGATTTTTAGCACAAGATCAAATGAATTATAAAAATACAAATTTATACTGGAAATCTGCCCGGGTTTTAACACTTTGCCTTTATAGTCAAGTTTCGATATATATAAAAATAAAATGAAGATTAAAAGTTAATAAAGTAGCATACAAGTTTACCAAAGATTTAGCGTCCTACCCTTTTTATCTAAATCTGTTTTGAAGGAATTCAAAACAACAGGATCGAGTTGAAAAAGACCTTTGCTTATGTTGAAGTTATTTGAAAGTTGGATAATGTCAGACTCAAGAATATTTCTATTAACAATGTTGCTAGAGTGAAATAAAACTGAAGCATTATTCCAATCAATACAGTGGGATAACTCTGACAAATGGACAAAAAGAGCACTGGACAACTGTCCTGTTCTAACGGAATATTGATGCTGTTTTATCTATCGGAAAACAACAAACAATTTGTCCTACGTACACTTTTACTCGGGACATGACACCCCCACTAAGAAGGCCATTTTTTCATCAATGTTTCTCCGCGCCCTTAGGATCGCCAGTCCGGAATACATCGATGCCGAATTGGAAAAAATCAACGGTATTGGAAGTGATCTGTGTTATCCATCTGCGTTTATGGAATCTTGTCTCAACAAGGCAAAACGAACTTTCTATCGTGTCAATAATAACACTCGTACTTTGTCAAAAAATATTTTAGTACTTCCATTTTTCCCGGCTTTTTAGGCATTGCTAATGTACTTAAACTTTTGGATATTAATGTAGTATTTTCATATAACAATATTGTGAAAAATATCATAGTAAAAAATAGCCCTACCAATAATTCAGGCATTATCTATAAAATTGGGTGTAAACAATGTGATTCCTTTTACATAGGTCAGACGGGAAAGGATTTGCACACACGTATAAAACAGCATCAATATTCCGTTAGAACAGGACAGTTGTCCAGTGCTCTTTTTGTCCATTTGTCAGAGTTATCCCACTGTATTGATTGGAATAATGCTTCAGTTTTATTTCACTCTAGCAACATTGTTAATAGAAATATTCTTGAGTCTGACATTATCCAACTTTCAAATAACTTCAACATAAGCAAAGGTCTTTTTCAACTCGATCCTGTTGTTTTGAATTCCTTCAAACCAGATTTAGATAAAAAGGGTAGGACGCTAAATCTTTGGTAAACTTGTATGCTACTTTATTAACTTTTAATCTTCATTTTATTTTTATATATATCGAAACTTGACTATAAAAGGCAAAGTGTTAAAACCCGGGCAGATTTCCAGTATAAATTTGTATTTTTATAATTCATTTGATCTTGTGCTAAAAATCGATATTTTTCCTTACAAATCTGTATGCCTCTTTGTTAATCCTTTAATTTTTAATTTTTATTTTTACTTCTCCGTTTATTGCATATATATATATATATATATATATATATATATATATATATATATATATATATATATATTATATGTGTGTGTGTAGATATATATATATATATATATATATATATATATATATATATATATATATGTTTGTGTGTATTTATTTATTTATTTATTTATTTTTTCTTTCTGTAACCTATATATAGGCCGTAACCTTTTATGTACTTCAGTGTTCCTGAGGATGTCATTAGACGAAAGCGCTTGAGCACCTTTTTGTGTTTCCTTTCCTTCGTGGTTTTATTCATCATATATATATATATATATACACCTCGCCGAGATACTTACCACTC
Organism: Bathynomus jamesi; assembly: GCA_023014485.1. Taxonomy (NCBI): domain Eukaryota; kingdom Metazoa; phylum Arthropoda; class Malacostraca; order Isopoda; family Cirolanidae; genus Bathynomus; species Bathynomus jamesi. Next base: position 75,022 of record JAJOZX010005813.1, read on the forward strand.
TAGGTACGAATCGGCGGTTAAGCAACTAAATAAAAAAAACACACACACACACACACACACATATACAGTGTGTCCGTAAAGTCATGGTGGGATTTTAAATAGCTATATTATTGCAACGAAACATGATAATGAGATGAAACAATGCCAAATTTAAGAACAACTCTCAAAGTTGTATCTTGTAGTTAGTCTAGGCTAAGCTTAACCTTTATCTCGTAGTTAGTCTAGGCTGTCCACATGCCTATGTTGAACATGAGCGTAATAGCCCGAAAGTTAATGTGTGGTGTGCTGTAGCACGAGATCGAGTGATTGGCCCATTTTTCTTCGCGGAACCCACTGTGACGTCACACAACTACCTCGCTATGTTGGAACATTTTGCAGTACCCCAATTTATTGACAATAATGTCACCTTTCAGCAAGATCGTGCTCCTCCGCACTATGCCATCGTTGTTCGAGAATTCCTTAATGAAAAATTTCCACAGAGCTGGATAGGAAGAGGAGGATGGAAGCCATGGCCTCCACGCTCTCCGGACCTGACACCTTTGGACTTTTATTTGTGGGGTTACGTCAAGCAAAGCGTGTACAGTGTACCCATTAGGGATATTCATCACTTGCACGAGCGAATCACGGAAGCTATCGCATCCGTCACTCCTGATGTTCTTGGGCGTGTGTGGCTGGAATTGAATCACCGCCTAGATGTCTGCAGGGCTACCAGAGGAGCCCATATCGAACTACGTTAAATAAAGTTATTCTTTTAGAGTTGTTCTTCAATTTGCCTTTTTTTCATCTCATTATCATGTTTCGTTGCAATAATATAGCTATTTAAAATCCCACCATGACTTTACGGACACACTGTATATATATATATATATTATGTATATATATATATATATATATATATATAATATATATATATATACCTCCTCATTGATGTTCCATGTGTTGGTCTCTCTTCACACGAAGGTCAAGCTGGTGACCCCGCCTCTAGGCCTGGCTTGGTGGAGGAACGAATTGCTTTCCTGCGCTCTCCACCGTACATAGACAGGTACACCAGGCTCATCTGGCCCCCTGACAACCAAGCTATTTTCTTTCAGTGTTGAAGAGGTCCCTTTATGGGTCGGAACACTGGAAAATGGGTATGGCGGATCGAAGTAGAATTCAGGCGGCAGAAATGAGACCGCTGAGGACTATTATGAGAAAGACGCGAAGAGATTGGATAAGAAATGAAGAAATAAGAGCCAATGTGGGAGTAACGCCGATTTTGAGAAGAATCGACGCTGCCAAATTGAGATGGTTGGGCCATTTGGAGAGGGAATGGCAGAAGACCGCGGGGGAGACGAGAAGGAGATGGAGGGACGAAGTGGAGGAGAGCTTGCGAAGATACGACTTGCCCAGCATGCAAGAGCTCGGGGAAACAGGAGTGCTGCTGGACAGGGCGGAGTGGTGAAGGAGGCTGGCTCCACTGACAAGCTAACCAAGCCTACCTGGGAGCTGAAGTAAGAAGTAAGTAAGTAAGTTGAATAGGTCCCTTGTCGGGCCTTTAATTTGGGAACACTACACATCCTGCCTTTCCTATGTTCCAGTGTTGTTTGAATGGTAATTGGGTTTAGTTTGAAGTTTGGTACCAGTTTTTTTATCATTATATTGGGGGTTGGGGAGTTTAAAAACTTTATTAGGTTTCTGATATCAGCAATGGCATCAGACTTTGCAGTTGGGGTCTTCGGAGGTCTGTAAATGACTAGTGTTACGCGTTTAGTTTTTCAATATTTACTACTAAAAGTTCCACGTAGGTGTCTGATATATTTATTGTTTCTGCCCTTTCGTTATTTGGTATGTTCTTCTCTTCTCGATATTCTCATTTTCTCTTTTGGTTTTTACTTGTCCCCCGCTCCGATTTAAATACCGCAAAAGAATTTCTTTTCGTGGAACAATCTTCAGAGAAAATTCTTATTTCAGTCATCTCTTTGACTCTTGTTATGAGGGAGATCTGATTATCTTCCCATTCCAAACATCTGTAGTCATTAAAAGATTGACAGATATCGCATCTTATTGCCTCTTTCTCGTCCATTGTTAAATTACAAATCTTACAAAGCTCTCTAAATCGAATTCCTGTTTCCATGCTTTTTAATATAGGACCATTTCCTGAGCTGGAGTGTTTGGATGGGGGAGGTTGCCTCCGTTACTTTGAGGGGTGGGTATCGTGTGTTGATTGGAAGACTGAGATCTCCCGTAGGGAATAGCTCTGGAAAGTTAGGGGTACCCTTTGTTTTAGCCTTGTAACTGCCGTGAGATTTCTTTCGAATAAACAATCTGATCCCTTGATGGCTTGTGAGTGACCTGGCCATGGTAGGCGTGCGATACCATGGGCTTCATGCCACCTCTGAATTACGCGATCTATGTGGGTAGGGGCACTATCTACAATGAGCACAGTGAATGATGGAGACAGATTACCATTGGCATAAAGTGCCAGCAGACCTGCTCCAAAATACTCTGCTATTTTGAGGAATTGACGGTTCCGTTGCATATCACCAGTTTTGATTGTCCCGTGCTCCAAAAGGCAGCACACACCATAACAGAAACACCTCCGTATTTCACAGTAGAGAGCAGGTGCTGCTTTGAAAATTCCTGTGATGGACGTCTCCATACGAACTTACGCCCACTGTCCGAAAATGGGGCAAATCAGGACTCGTCTGCAAATATCATAGTGCTCCAAAACTCAGAGTTCCGATGCTGCCCACTGCCTGCGAAGAGCACTATTGCGAGGAGTTAGCATGGACTTCCTTCTAGCTACCCTCAACAATAGCCCACAGTGTGGAGGTATCTTCTGACGGTTCTAGAACTAATCCCCCACTTGTACTCCCAGTTCACAAGCAGTTTATCGTAGGTTCACTCTGCACTTCGCCTTGAGGGTGGTGATGGACCTACACACCCCGGACGCAGGGGAACTGTTGTCTTACTGTTTACCTTCAACTGCACAATCATTCTGTTAATGGTTGACAGTGGAATACGAAGCCGACGTGAAATATCCCTTTGACTGCACAAACCTTCCCAAAGGCCAACAATTCGTCTTCTGGTGAAATCTGTCAATTTGCACGAACCTTCGCTACGTGGCATATTGTAATTATCATTGATTCGTTGCTTTCATTCGCTTGGTTTTTCTTCTTTAACAAATATTGCGCAATGTCAGCGTCGCCTATTTATTTTTGTCAACCATATATATATATATATATATATATATATATATATATATATATATATATATATATATATATATATATATATATATTGTATGTTTATCCAAATGCTTAAAAAAATTATAATTCATTATCGGGAACTTTATATAGATATAAGTCGTGCAATCATTTGACGTGATATAAATTTGGGTAAACGCAGTGTGGCTGTTTTATTGCATGAGCATATAACTTCCTACGGGAAAAAGGTCACAGTGCCACACTGGATGACGTCACAATCCTCCTCTCTATATAGGATAATCTACCCCCTGTGGAGGTCTCAAACCACTCACTTATTCACTGACCACACACAAATAGATTGTTAGTTGGTATATATATATTATATATATATATATATTATATATATTATAACTGTAAACTCTTCCTTTCCACTTTTTAGGTGTTGTGCGATGATTCCTTATTTCATCGAGGTCAATTTCTTGTCCCTTTCTCGAGATGGCTTGGTGAAGTAGAGAGTTGGTTTCTTGCGCTCTCTACTTCACATAACCAGGTACTCCCGGCTCATTTGGTATTGTTCTGAGCCAGGCGGCTATTCTTCTTTTGATGGGTTTTGCTACTACACCAATCGTGTTCCGTATTTCTTTGGGAAGCTGGTTGAACAATCTTGGCCCTCTCAAAACAAAGTTATTTTCCTTCAGGGTTGAGGATGTTTCCTCTCTAGCATTTAATTTGGGAACACGACACATTCTTCCTTTCCTACTTCCCACTCTTGTTTGAGTGGATATAGGGTTCAAAGTGAGGTTAAGAACTAGTTCCTCCATTATTTTCGAAGTGTAAATAATGGTGTACCTCTCTTCTTCTTGTTCTTTCCAACGAATATAAATTTAATTCACGTAACCTTTCCCAATAATTTGGTTCTTTAGATTCCTTGATCTTGGCTGTGAAGCTTCTCTAAATCGTTTCTAATTGATTAATGTCTTCTTTTTTTTATATGGGGATGTTAAGACTGAGCAGTACTCCAACTTGGGTATGATCAGTGTTTTCAACAGAGGAATATTCCTGTCTCTTCTTTTAATGGGTCTCAGTATCTACTCTGACTTTCATTAAGATATTCATTGAACTGTAACGACTTGCTGCCGCTCACTAAGGATATTGTATATCCATTTTTCTAATCTCCGGACCAAAAAGTAGAATACTGTCTCAAATGCGCTCATGACCTTGATAATACCTTTAAGTTATACACCTTTATGAGGAATATTGAGTATCTGTGACGTCATTATAAAAAAAACCCACCTCCGTGTGCCAGTTTTGAAAAAAAAAAAAATATAGCAAAAACTTTATTAAATAGTGAAAAGTTAATGCATAGCGACATACCAAAATATTAAAATATCTTGTCAGGTGTTCCAAAAAATAGACTAAATTGTTTATTGAGTACCGCCAATATATTCAATCTTTATCAAAGACATTTTAACTCTACGTCTTAGTATTTAGTTGGTCCATCTTAACCCTGATTACGGCCTCCACTTGACCTGGCATCGAGTCGACAAGCCTCTTGCATTTTTCTGTAGTTATCGATTGCCAGGTTGTCATCAAACACCTATTCAGTTCACTAAATGTCCCTGGTTTACTCTTTTGGACCTTCTGCTTAGCAATATTTCAAAGATTTCCTATCGGACTAAGATCGGGAGAATTAGCTGGCCGTGGTAGTACTTCAATTTCATGAGCATCAAACGACGCAGACGTTGCACGAACTGCATGAGCCTGTGTTAGGTAATTTTGAAAAATAAATGGTTCTTCTCCATACAGCTGTACTGCAGACTCCAGGATGAAGTATCCTATTTCAGTAATTTAACAATTTTAATTGAATCATAAGAATTGTCAGCGGTATTAACTTTCGGATGTATCCACTGCTACACGACGTTCCAGAATATGAACCGTACTTAACTGTAATTTATTTTAAATTATTTCTTATAAATTTTTTTAACCTTATACAGTCTGTTTAAAAAATCTAATCCTTCCCATAAATATATCCTTGCGGGTAAATGAGAAACGAGACCTTTCTTTGAATTCTTTCCTGTAACGGTAAAAATAGGGACTCTACTGATACCCACTTTTCGATGGTTTTGACCCACGCACCCCTCCAAAAGTATTATTTTTCATTAGGTTTTTAATATACAAATAACTCGCATAAGAGCTACGTTCTGACCACGTTGCAACACCGCTTCCAGTTAGATCAGCAAAGTTAAGCCACGTAGGGTATGTTCAGTATTTCATTGGGTGTCCGTTCTCGGCGTTCAGATAATATAGAGATCCGTAGATGGATCCCACGTAAAACTTTAAAGGTTCCCTCCGACAGATGATCTTTGCCGTCACGAGGGAGGTTGAACAACCCCCAAACATTATTATTATTATTATATGACATAACATTACATTTTATTAATACTGTGAAGGCAGTTTGTAAGCGATGAAGACCTTCATCCAACCAGTGAAGATATTGTTTCAAACCAATTTTGAGAAGTATACGTTGTTGTTTGATGGACTTTTTAACCTTCTTCGCAACATCTGAGGTCATATGATGCAACGGATCTACAGTTTTACGTGGGATCCGAACCACGGGTCGCTACATATTCTGGACGCAGAGGATGGTCTCCCATCCAACTATTTTGTAGAACCACTGTAGCTTAACTTTACTGATCGACGGGAAGCGGTATTACGACATTGGCCATGACGTACCCCTGACGCCATGAATTGGTTGGTTGGCTGAATAACCCGGTTAATACTCTCCTTCCACCAGAGGGTGCTGAGACAGGTAGTAACGTCACCAACCATGAAAAATAAGTCCCATTTAAGAAGGGAACTGTATCGAGCCTCGAGCCAAATACTGTATATTACGTGCAACGGGCTCGTCAATGCACCCCTTTCCCATTTTCCAAAAGGGCTTTAAATAGCCCATGGCTGGGTTCAGTGCGTAGATGGGGAGGAGTGTCTACCTTGTCCAAATTTTTTTACCTGTCTTTATTTCCTTCAGGATTGTATGCAATTACTTCCCATCCCAATGACTTCTTCATAGTAGGAAAAAAAAAATGAAAACAGACAACCAATCAAATCTGTGCATGCAGTCTGTTCTGCGGAAGGAACTCGTATAGAGAACAAAAGTCTTTTTTTCTGTATCGAAACTTTTATTTATTTATTAAATTTATAAAGAAATTAATTGCCAAAAGATAAAAGCGAACATGCAGACATTATTGATTCGATGTGTTGCATTACAGGCCATTACTCTCTTTATTTAGCCTTTCACTATCGTTGCATTTGGTTGTCATTTTATGCATTAAAGTTTAGAAGAAAAAAAAAATTATCTTTTAAGATTTAATTCACTTTCATACAGGGTGAACCAAAAGTTCGGACCCACGTTAAATATTTATTAATTCATTAAATGCTCACATTAGTTCGTAAAGTCGTTTACATATGTCAACTCTCTTACGTAAATTACTGCGGACATTGTGTAACATTCTAGTACAGACGTTGGTACATTCCACTGGAAAGTTAACTTTTTATGGGATTTATCCTAAGTCTGTGGTTTACAAGCGAGTGCCACATACCATTAAGGAATTAAAAGTGAACAGGTTTATGTACATAAAAAAAAGGTGATGATGGAGGTTGTTTAATCTCCTTCGCAACAACTAAGGTCATATGACGAAAGAGATCTACAGCTTTAAATGGGATCCGAACCACGGGTCGCTACATCATCTGAACGCAGAGGACAGTCTCCCACCCAACCCAATGTCGCTTAACTTCGCTGATTGACGGGAGTTTATGTATGAGAGAGAGAGAGAGAGAGAGAGAGAGAGAGAGAGAGAGAAATTTAATTTTCATAGAATTTTTTTTCAGAATTCGACAATATTAGTCTGAGAGCCCAGTAAAGCCTAAAGTTAAAAGGCCAAATTAAATAAAACAATTACAGTTGATAATTCTTCACTATATTACTGTAACAGCTTGAAACGTAATAGTGTTACAGTTATTCTACAAATATAACTAAAAATTTTCAATTTCGAATTTAATACGTCCTACTCTACATTTGATGAAACATATTAAAGAAATTCATTGTCTACCATTACAATTTGTACCATTCTGTACGTTGTCATTTTACTATTTGGGAATGAAAAGTTTTTTTATGGGACTGATTCTTATCAACTAAATAATGATAATTGTAAAGCTGAAGCGCATTTAGCATTAAAAAGAACAGGTTTTAAAAATTAAAATGCTGTTAGGATATGATTTATTATTCATAATATTTAATTATTGTGTGTGCGTGCGTGTGTGTGTGTTTCTTTCTCACACCACACGCACGCATTTCCGACATAATACTAAAACATGGTTGTACAGGCTTCAACCACATATCAATCTGAACTCTTATTATACAGAATTTCACAAACAATGTAACATTTTAATACAAAGCTACTCGAACTAACTAACTAACTAACTATATATATACACACATATATATATATGTATGTATGTGTGTGTGTGTGTGTGTGTGTGTATGTGTGTGTGTGTCTGTGTATCTATGTGCGTCTGTGTTTTCAACAAAAAATTCAGCAAAAATATCTGTGGTTTTCAATCGCTAATAAACAGGCATTTATACGGTAAATACAAAAATTACAGTTTTGGAGTGTACAGTATGTGTGTATGTGTGTATGTGTGTGTGTGAGTGTGTGCGCGCGTGCAATATCGATTACTGCAGCAATAGGTATAACTTAAAATTGGTGCAAAAATAGCTTCGTGATGAACTGTAATTGGTTATGGAATATTTTTTGGTTTAAAACAATTTTTTCCCCTTCATCCACTATTTTTTATTTTTTTTTTTAAATATCAAATTAATTTTGTTAAAATAATTTTTGTCAGTGTCAATAATTATATATTCAATGTAATAATAGATAATTATTTATTTTACATTTGCATAAAAATTTATTTTGGAAGCAATTTTTGTTAAATAATAATAATAAATAATTTTTACCAAAAAATATATTAAAGTTAGAAAATACAGGGTGATCCGAAAAAGGTATTCCCCCAAAAAAGAATGGGCAGTAAATTATTTTTTACACAACTTTTTTTGAATCACCCTGTATTTCTCCAGCACTAATTGAAGTTATTTTTTGTTCAAATAAACGCAATATTAATTATATTCAACCACAATAAAAGTAAAGTGTTTTGTTAATTTTGTAATAACAAATGTTTTGTTATAATGAATTTAACGTAAATGAAGAGATTATTTTTTTCCCCCCGAGTGAATATTTTAGAAATATTTATTTAATTCATTTTAATACGTATATAATTCTTATTTATATTTGAGTTCTTTTAATATATTGATATTGTTACATCACATCCATATCTTTTTATCTACCTACCTATTTTTTTTTACCTTGTTTTTCTCCTCGTTTTGGCTTATGGATGAACAAATTCAACAAACATTCATCCACAATATAAACGAGAAGAAAAACAAGGTAGCAGAAAACAAAAAAATAACCCAAAATACTTTTACACGTTTGCGAAAAAAATGCAATGTAAGGAGAGTATTGGTCCATTAAAACATGGGGCGACTGAATACACAAATGAACAGAAAAAATGAGCAAACTACTTAAGGAACAATTTAATTTGGGGTTTAGCACCCCTAAGTCCGAGAAAAAAGTAGAAAATCCAGAGGAATTCTTTGACACTGATACAGATCAGCCAACAACAACTTCGGATACAAATCTATTAATAGTTTTATAGTTCTTAGAAGCAGACGTAATTAAAGCTCCATCACAAATATGAGAAATTTCAGCATTAAGGCGAAACACCTGGAAAGCGACGTTTCTGAAGAAATATAAACAGTATTGCCAAGCCTCTATGCCTACTGTGAAGAAAATTACTCGACACAGGACAAATTCCACTTCCATTAAATAACACCAACATTGCCCCCTTATTCAAAGTAACAGCAACGCCTAAGAACTATCGGCGAGTAGCTCTCACCTCTCATCTTATAAAGTACTCCAAACCTGTAATGAAAAGCAAAATTGCTTGCTTCCTACGAGAAAAGAATTTGTCCAATCGGGGCTGGAAGATCATGTCTATCACAGTTATTAGGCCATTAGGAGAAAATACTGGAAGCATTGTGTCGAGGACAAAACAGATATAATACAAACTGATTTTGCTAAGTCTACGATAAACATGATCATGGAATTATAGCACAAACGTAAGAACACAGGAATTACTGGAAAATTGGGACGATGGATATTTAATTTTCTGACCAAAAGAACACAAAGAGTGGCAGTAAATGGAGTAGTTGAAGTCTCGGAAGTCGTGAGCTCCGTCCCACAAGGTACAGTATTAGCTCTTTCCTCCGAAGGAGGAGAGCGGAAATCTTGCAAATGAGGCGGAATGCTGCAGCTTCATTCTGAATCGTCGTTCGAAACCATTTTAAGGTATCACTAGCTGATGTGCCGGTCCATGACGAGCATGTTCTACTAGTAGACTATTGGTAAAAAGTTTAAAACAAAGGCACAGCCAATTGATTCTTTCAAACTGTTCTGTTTGATTATTTTTTCATTTGAGTGATATTTTAGTATTTTAAGTATTAATAGTTCCTTTTTTGAATTTTCATAGCTCTTATTGTTTACATTTTCCAGTCATTATTTTTGTTTTTTCTCAGTTATAACAATTTTTGCGTTACACACGCACGTAGGCCTTTACAGTTTTAATAGTATAGACTAGCTGATGTGCCCGTCCATGACGTGCATATTTTACCAGTAGACTATTGGTAATGCTCCATGACGACCTCAGGGTTGTCTACATACATGGGGAGTTTAAGGAAAAAAAATGCTCGTCATTTGGATAAACAAAATCAGAGCAATAAACCATGTGGAAAGAGAATAAGAAGTGCGCAAATATACAAAAGAACAAAGATAAGCTAGTATCTACTTTTATTTCTTTATTTTTTTTTGTTTTTATTTGGTACTTGATAACGGTTTATTAGATCTACAGAGTAAAATAGAAGTTTGGTCTGGGCAATCATGCTATTGCAGAACCTTTTCATAAACTACATGGCTCAAGAGGTGCGATGTAATTCCCTGAAATTCTTGTAAGAGATTGCTGGACAGTGTTGGTATCGGAAAGAATACAAATATCTGTTAAATTACCAAGCAGCGAACTTAAAAATATCCTCAACCCATTGGTGTGGGTTCTGCATGGAAAGCAAATACTCATTCCGGTTTGGAGGATAGTCCGGTGGATAACACTAGGCAACAAATTTCAACTTTTTTTTTGTTACAGACACGTGAACTACTGATTCCTACTAAAGCGCTGATGCTGATTTCAGATCTGATATCAAAATTTCTCTATCACGTCCATATTTTGTGTAACCGAAAACCCCTATTTTTCATTTTTTTTCTCACCCGCTTCTATTACGAAAGCCGTCTAAGCTACTTTTCCGTGCCACGTTTTATGTTAAGCATACTTAAATAATTAGTGAACAGGGATGTCTTTCCTCCTTTATTCTGGCTTAAGACAGCGGAATTCCGCTGGCGGAGTTACCACCCCTGCGCCCAACCATCCACCCAAAGCGCGTTAGTATTTTGTTGTTACTACTGAAAGGCAAATTCCTGTTCTTAAGTGAAACTTTGGTGTGTCCTCTTCCTTTGTCGCTTGTAGGATGATGAGCTCTCCTTCTGCAGGAACCAACAATAATCTCCCATCATATTTGGGTTGAAATTACCTTGGTATCTGTTTTCCATAACTGAGATCTGTTGCTGGAAGCGCTCACCATGCTCGTCACTTACAGCCCCAAGGTTGGCCGGGAAGAAGTCAAGAGAGAGAATGTAAAAAATGAATTTTCAAAGACATTCTGCATCCCATTATTTCATAAGATTTAAGCATGTTTTCTACGAGTTTACGGTGGTTTTCAGCTTTGTGGTTTCCAAGAAAATTTTGACAACTTCAACGAAAGATGTCCATGCTCCTAGTTCATTCTCATTTAGGTTAGATGGAAACGATGAGTCGTGGATGACACTGCGGATCTGTGGTCCAGTGAAAACTCCAGCTTCTAGCTTAGCATCTGTCAATATTCCTTTGAATTTATCCTTTAAATATTGGAAACCACTACCTTGATGATCCATACCCTTCACGAAATTTTTCATAAGGCCAAGTTTAATGTGAAGTGGTGGAAGATGTACTTTCTGAGGGTCAATAAGTGCTGGGTGTTTCACATTGTATTTACCAACAACATGTTCAGTTCTAGATGGCCAATCATGTTTTTTGTAGTGGTTCTTGTCATCTCTGCTGTTCCATAGACACAAAAAGCACATATGCTTTGTGTAGCCCAACTGTAACCCAAGAAGTAATGATACAACTTTAAGGTCGCCACAAATATTCCATGTGTGGTCCTTATATTTGATGAGTCTTAGCAGCAGTTTCATCGATTCATAAGTCTCATTAAGGCCAGTGGCATGTGCTACAGGTATTGAAGGTTTTTCATTGCCGTTGTGCAGTAATACAGCTTTAAGACTAGCTTTACTAGTCAATGAACAGTCTCCATTCTTTTGGATCATAGCGACAGCCAATCCCTTGCATCAGACCACTGATATCGTGGCAGAAACAAACGTTTTCTTCCTGTAAGTAAAATGATGAAAACTGCAAATGGCGATGGCGGAAATGGGAAACTTTGGTGTTTGGTTGGAGAAGATTAAATTCTTGAAGTCTTGAACCAAGCAACTCTGCCTTTTCTTTTGGTAATTCCAAATCGCGCACTAAGTCATTTAACTCCGCTTGACTTAACAAATGTGGGGAAATATTTGCATCTGGAACATATATGCCATCTTTCCCTGTTTCTATATCACTAGCAGAATCTTCAGATGAACTGCTGTCTGTTATCGTTGCTGGTGGAACTGGTGGTGGATTTGTTTCATCATGTGGTACTGGTTTCATTGCTGATTCGCAGTTTGGGTACGTGATCTTTGATTTGTTTTTCTTTGTGAAACCAGCAATTTGTCAAACAAAAATAACAATCATTGAAGTGATTTTTCGGCTCACGCCAAACCATGGGGACTGAGAACGGCATAGCTTTTCTTTTACCATTCATCCAAGCTATTAACATTGCATTGCACTGTGCACAGCAAATATGTGGTGCCCAGTCCCTCTGTTGGTCTCCTAACTTACAGTCAAAATAACACTTGTAGGCAAGTTTAATCTTTGTTGTTATGTTTCTACGTTGTGGCTTAGGTGTATATTGTCCACAGACAAAGCAGAAGTTGTCTGGGTGATTTACACAAGCACGTCTATTTGATGCCATTTTGAATTACCATACAATATCTGAAAAAACGTAGAAAGTAATTATTACGATGTGAAAAATAAAAAGAAATACACACCGTAGTATAAAACAAATGCTATAAAAACACACAAGTCACCACAACCTGTCACTTGCTCATCAGCAGAGAGCTTCAACAACCGTTCTGCTTGACTGTCACGTAGCGACTGACCGTTGTGCCGTTGCCCGTTACTATGCTCTTGACTCAGTGTTGCCAACTCGGGATAAATTTTATTTATCAAAATTGTTCGAATTTGTATATAGTTGGCAAAAAAAATTGCTTTAACCTTGAAAAGCAAGTTTCATATTACTGGCATTAAGCCGATTAAAACCAAAATCTGGACGTGGTAGAAAATTTTACTAAAAGTGATTTGCATTTTACACAAAATCTAGACGTGATAGAAAAAATCTAATTATAGATTTGAAATCAGCATACCGAAATTAGCTAGGAGCACCTATTTGGTCTTCTGTAACAAAATCTTTGTTGCCTAGTGTAATCAGCAGGACTATATTGAGCCACAACCAAGGATAAAGGAGACCAAAGAGTTGTCTGACGTGATGCTTGAACTGTATATTCAACTATGGCTGTCCGTAGAGTTGTACTGTATGGCTCATAGCAGAGTTTATGATTTCGGGAGTAAGACCATCTCTAACTTCGGGACGGTTCCGAATTTGATCTGAGAAAACACGCACCATCACCTTCTGTAACCGTTCGATAGTGCAAAGGATGCTGAAGGCAAAACGTTTCTTGGATGACCCCAATTCCATACTGAAAAACTATTCTGGAAGGTGAAAAGATAAATTTTTTAAGAGACGAAGGTGGTCCTTATTTACAGTAGGTATGTGTGTCCAATTTAACAGCGTCCTTCATAATTAAATAACTTATTTCTGAATAATTCTATGGAATTTGATCACTTCGCCACTTCATTTTTTCAAATTGTTTCGATTATTTTTTTCGTTTAGTCATATTTAGTACAGTATTTTTTTAGTCATATTTTAGTACAGTATTTTTTTAGTCATATTTTAGTACAGTATTTTTTTAGTCATATTTTAGTACAGTATTTTTTTAGTCATATTTTAGTACAGTATTTTTTTAGAGTCATATTTTAGTACAGTATTTTTTTAGTCATATTTTAGTACAGTATTTTTTTAGTCATATTTTAGTACAGTATTTTTTTAGAGTCATATTTTAGTACAGTATTTTTTTAGTCATATTTTAGTACAGTATTTTTTTAGTCATATTTTAGTACAGTATTTTTTTTGAGTCATATTTTAGTACAGTATTTTTTTTGAGTCATATTTTAGTACAGTATTTTTTTTGAGTCATATTTTAGTACAGTATTTTTTTTGTCATATTTTAGTACAGTATTTTTTTTGTCATATTTTAGTACAGTATTTTTTTTTAGTCATATTTTAGTACAGTATTTTTTTTGAGTCATATTTTAGTACAGTATTTTTTTTGAGTCATATTTTAGTACAGTATTTTTTTTTAGTCATATTTTAGTACAGTATTTTTTTTGAGTCATATTTTAGTACAGTATTTTTTTTGAGTCATATTTTAGTATTTTTTTTGAGTCATATTTTAGTATTTTTTTTGAGTCATATTTTAGTATTTTTTTTGAGTCATATTTTAGTATTTTTTTTGAGTCATATTTTAGTATGTATTTTGAGTCATATTTTAGTATGTATTTTGAGTCATATTTTAGTATGTATTTTGAGTCATATTTTAGTATTTTGAGTCATATTTTAGTATTTTGAGTCATATTTTAGTATTTTGAGTCATATTTTAGTATTTTGAGTCATATTTTAGTATTTGTTTTTGTGAGTTTTCATAGCTCTTGTTGTTGTTTACATTTTCCAGTCATTATGTTTGTTTTCTTTTAGTTACGACTAAATTTTTGCGTTACACACACACCCACACCCACACACACACACACACCTTAACAGTCTTAATAGTGAGGGTGTGCGTGCATGTGTAACGCAAAAAATTAGTTATAACTAAAAAAACGAAAATAAGGACTGCAAAAAGATGTAAAGAAGAATAAGAACTATGAAAAATCACAAAAACAAACAGTGATAGTTAAAATACTAAAATATGACAAAACAAAAAATAAAGAATCAAAACAATTTGAAAGAATGAAGTGGCAAACCGATTAAATGCTATAGAATTATTCAGAAATAAGCCATTTGTGAAGGACGCTGTTAAATTGGACACGTATACCTAAATAAATAAGGGAGCTATTGAAGAATAGGGACCCCAGCCTTCTTTAGTTAGCTTTATAAGGCTAACTAACGAAAATATCATGACCTAACCTAACCAGTCGTCAAGAGCGTACAGTTAACTTAACGATTGGTTAGGTTAGGTCGTGATATTTTCGTTAGTTAGCCTTATAAGCCTAACTAAAGAAGGCTGGGGTCCTATTCTTCAATAGCTCCTAAATAAGCACCTCCATGTACGTAGACAACCTTAACGTCGTCATGGAACGTTTTACCAACAATCTACTGGTAGAACATGCACGACGGGTACATAAGCTAATTATTAATTAAAATTATTTAAAAAAAACCCAAATGAATTACAAATGTTACTTTCAAGATTCACATAATAAAATACAAAATTCCTACCTGAAACAATCTCCTTCACTATTCGTTTTACTTCGCCTTCCATATTCAATTAAACTTAACACAATCTTATAAATCAAAATACTAACTTATTTTCAAAATTTAAGTAAACTTTAACATAAATATATCAAATATTTCAAGCAAAGCTTTATGACAAAACTAATACAATATATAGTAATTACACTGAACAAAAAATTTTTACTTTTAGTCTGTCTCAGCTACAAACAAAGCTGGTCTATATGAAGTCGACGCTGATGATTCCGAAAATGTTATTGTTGTAACCGGATGTGACTGGGTCTTTTCCCGAATATTACCCCAATTATTGTATATTATATGTATAATATTGTATATTGGATATAATTAATTAAATATTATACAAAATATTAAAAAATATTAACATCACACATACGATAAGAGCGGCAATACACACGACGTAATAAGACAAACATCACAATTAAGGCTTGCAGATTTCAACAACGACAGCATTCAATCTCAGAAAAAAAACCACGTTCATACAATAGTTTACTTTCATACTATGACACGTTTACCATTCAACACAATTATACAACCACCCAACCAGCACGTCACACATTGACCCCAATCCTCGGATGAACAAATATATAGTGTATAAATTATAATCATTTTACAGTATTAATATTTGTTTTTGTAAATTTCCATAGCTCGTATTGTTGTTTACAGTCTTTTCCAGTCATTATTTTTGTTTTTTTATTTGTTATAATTAAATTTTTGCGTTACACACGCACGCCTTTTACAGTTTTAATAGTATAGAAGATGAGATGTCATATATACAGGGTGTTCGGAAAGTCACTGTGCACTTATATAATTAATGTTAATTAATGAAGAACTGACAAAGGTGTTTCAAAATAAAATAAGACGGGTCCAGGCCTGTATTGCTGTTAAAGGACATCACTTTCAACACCTTTTATAAGTTCTGATGGTCCCATCCATAACCTCTATCATATATGCAATGTTATTGTATGCTATTAAATAAATATAAGTGCACAGTGACTTTCCGAACACCCTGTATATATATATATATATATATATATGTTTGACGAAAGTAAATAAACCCTTCGATGATTGTCGTCAAGAACAAATGGCAAAACTCATCAATGGAGTGCCAGAATGTGTGTCACCTTTACTTAATGCCAAAGGGGAAAGCAACACGATTCTAAATATATTGATTCAATGAATTGGTTGTTATTCATTGCCTTTTATTTCTCAAATGAAAAACTGTCGATAAACCGAAAGTATCTACTTTTGTCAACTCTCTCTCTCTCTCTCTCTCTCTCTCTCTCTCTCTCTCTCTCTCTCTCTTTCTCTCTCTCGCTCGCTCTTTATTTACTACATATTTCAAATTGTAAACAAAAATCTGTATATAATTATTTATGCATGTCGAAATCGTGAATACAAAATTAGGAAATCGCATCGAGAGCAGATAAAATAATATTTTTAATTAAATAATAAAATTTCTTATTCTTTCGGTCTATTTTTACTTACTGGAAATGTTACTGAATTATTTTTTTTACAGTATTTTTTTTTGTACTGTTCTTTTTACTGTTGAATATAAATTTCATTCAAGAAAAAATTACACAAGAATTATGAATTCATTTGGATAACGAAATTAGTGTCGTTGTTGTTGTTGTTGTTGTGATAAAAAGGTGGTTATTAAATATGGCCTTTTACAATCATATACAGGGTGGGCCGAAAGTCTTGATCCATAGGAAAATATTTATTTTAATACATAAATTACAACAAATGGTAAATACTTAAAATGAATATCAACTTTAATTCGTAAATGCGTATCCGTGATACTGTACGGGGTGTCAGGAAATGATTGCCACCCCTGTAGAGCAAAACCTAGAAGAGATAGATAAAAACCGGCGAGACCACTTGAAAGAGCGTTAAAATCTGAATAAAAACCATTATATTCTATTCCTGTGATTTTAATTCTTACCATTTTTTTCCCCACAGAAACCATGGCATCATCTATTTTGAACGATTCAGAGAAAAAGCGAGTTCTTGACCGCATTCGAGCTGTCACATTTCGTGAAGCAAAGGAAGCTGGTGCAACTTTCATAACTCGACACTGGGTGGCTGAGAGATTAAAAAGATCAGAAGACTGTCAAAAGGAATTGGAATAAGAATCCTGAAGATTGTGAAACAGAATTTCGAGGAGGAAGACCGGAGAAATTATCTCAAGAATCGAAAGACATTGTGCTTGCTGCATCACGGCGCCGAAAGAAGAGCTGCTCTGAGGTAGCGAAAGAGATACTTATCCGTCGTGGTAAGATAGTCAATCGGCAACTTGTGCATCAATTTCGAGTTCGCCAAGACTTGAGTGCTTGGCATGAAATAGCTAAGCCACGGAAGAGTGATCTTAATATTGAAGATCGGCTATGGTTTTGTGATTATCTTGAGGAATGGACGGAAGGCGATTTCCGTCACTTGGTTGTCAGCGATGAATTCTTCGTTTATGTCTCCAGAAAACCAAATTTTCAGAATGATCGGGTTTAGGCAACAACTCCTGATGAAGTTCCAGACGACCAGAAGTATCGAGAAATAGTAAAAAATCCAGCATGTGTGGGTGTTTTCATTATGTTCTCTATTCGGAAGCTCATCTGGGTTATCAAACCAAGAGGAACCAGTTGGGATGGGCCTTATTTTCGAAATGTAATTTTAGCCCAACATGTAATTCCGTTTTTGAAAGACCCCGAGTGTGTTTTGGATGTTGAACAGGCAACCTTTCTTCACGACAAAGCCCCCTGTATGAAAGCACTTGCGACTCAACAACTGCTTAAGGACAATAACATTGATTTTTTCGGAAATAATGAATGGCCTTGCAATTCTCCCGATCTTAATGTCTGTGAACATGTCGGATCCATCATGAAGGATCGGGTGGAGTCCTTAATGCTGGAACAACCCATTCAGAATCGGTATTCAACAGAAATTATGACTGCAAAGATCAACGAAGTCCTTGAAGAAATGAGTCATGATACCGATACAGTTTCTTCTGTACAGGGGGGGGCAATCATTTCCTGACACCCTTTACAGTGGTTCGTACTCCAGTATAAACAACAAATTATAACAAATGCTCAAATTGGCGGTCTCTGACATCGAGACACTTAGGGATGGAATTTATGATTTTTAATAATTCTTCGAATTGACGTTCTCGAGATGCGTGTTTCATTTGATAATCTTCTTGTTTACTTTACTGGACTATTCGTTAAAGTTTCACATACCATTGCAGAGGTATTTTCATCAGTTGCAGTTTTTGGACGACCAGAACGCCGTCGATCATGTACACTTCCTGTTTCTTTGAAACGTTTAAACAACTTGCTAACAGTTGCATGTGTTACTGGATGCTTATCAGGATGATTTCTATTGAATTCGGTAGCAACTTCTCTGTGTGTAGCGCCCTGTCTTGCGTACATGAGCACAAGTTCTACCCGGTCTTCTGTTGTTAGATTCGAAGCCATTTCTGGGCTGAAATAAAAAAGTATTTGAGTATTTATACTGGAGTACGAACTACTGTACAGTATCACGGATACGCATTTACGAGTTAAAGTTGATATTCATTTTAAGTATTTACCATTTGTTGTAATTTATGTATTAAAATAAATATTTTCCTATGGATCCAGACTTTCGGCCCACCCTGTATATTCGTGTGTGTGTGTGTATATATATATACATTTTAACTGCAAACAACACACAGTATAATTAATGTAAAGAACGACGCTTGTGTAGAAGAACGTTCCGCACAAGATGAGGAACGAACAAATGAAAAATGAGGTTACCACCCGGGAATCGAACCCGGGATTTTCCGATTGCCTGTCAGATTTGCTATCCACTACAGACTACACCATGGGCCTCGATTAATCAGAAGTCTAATTCTCCTACATACGAGCAGAAACTAATGCCCTCATTTTTCATTTGTTCGTTCTTCCTCCTCATCTTGTGCGGAACGTTCTTCTACACAAGCGTCGATCTTTACATTAATTATACTGTGTGTTGTTTGCAGTTAAAATGTATATATAGGTACGGCATGCGAAGGTGCCCCCTCAGGGCATTGGTTTCTGCTCGTATGTAGGAGAATTACGACTTCTGATTAATCGAGGCCCATGGTGTAGTGGATAGCATATCTGACCGGCAATCGGAAGATCCCGGGTTCGATTCCCGGTTGGTAACCTCATTTTTCATTTGTTCGTTCTTCCTCCTCATCTTGTGCGGAACGTTCTTCTACACAAGCGTCGTTCTTTACATATACTGTATATAGATATATATATAGTGGTGCTCATAAATATTCGTACAGAGAAATATTTCGGTTAGATTCATCTTTCTCTTTTGTACCATACATAGTATAGTTATGAAAAGTTTACCATTCGTTTTAATTCCAACATATAATGTAAAACATCAAAGAATTTAAGGAAAATAAAGAAAAATTAAAGTGCAAAAATATTCGTACGTTTATTTATAAAATTATTTAAAATTCTGTGAATCTACCTTTTGCTTGAATGATTTCAATGATTCGTTTTGGGTATTTTTCTACAAGGTTTCGACATCTCTCAGTAGAAATTTTAGCTCATTCTTCTAAAGAAAATTGTTGCAATTTATTCAGATTCGAAGTGTTTTTCTTGCGGACACCTTTTTTCAATTCAGAACATAAATTCTCGATTAAATTGAGATCTGGGCTATGACTGGGCCACTCGAGAGGCTTGAAATTCTTTTGGTGAAGTCTTTTCATTTTATTTTTATGTTTTGGATCATTATTTTGTTGCAGTACCCAATTACGCCCCATCCGCAACTCCCGAACTGAAGGCAATATATTTTATTAAAAAATTTCCTGATATTTTTTTCGAATTCAAGATTCCATTGATGACAACAAGCTTTCCTGGACCGGAAGCACTAAAGCATCCCCTGAGAAGCAACCTTCTACCACCGTGTTTAACTGTGTTTAACCCTGATGATCCTTGGCATACTTTAAACGAGCTTCTTTGTGCGCTTTTTGTAGCTTTCTCAATGTACGACGTACAGTAGAGGGATGGACATCGATTTTAGGTAGTCTTAATATTTGTCAAATATCACCTGCAGTCACTCGTGAATTCGCGGCAGCCATTCTTTCAATCCGTCTAGCTGTACGTTCTGAAATCTTGCAAGGTCTTCCACATCTTGGTAGAGTTTCGATTGTTGCAAAGCCTTTCTATTTCTTTATACACTGCGTTCGACCTTATTAAGCAGATTACATTTTCTCCAATGTTTTCAAAAGTTTTTCCCCGATTTCAATGAAATTTGTAGCAAATAATCACTATATACAGGGTGTCCCAAAAGTCCCTATCTATTTTGTTGAAATAGGCTGAATTTTAAACAAATGTCACACTGACCTGAATACAGATGTATTTCTATACAAATTACAAGTATTACACCATTAAAATCTTTAATTAGTAGTTTCCACATGTGTTCCATCTGTATCTCTGCAAATCTCAAAGCGGTCAGCTGCATTGCGGAACACATTTCCGAGCATTTCAGGCGTTATTTTCTCAACTGCTTGCCTAATGCGATCTCGCAGGTCTGGTAAATCTCGAATATTTCTGCGATAGACCTCTGATTTAATGAAACCCCAAGCAAAGAAATCCAATGGGGTCAAATCCGGAGATCGCGCTGCCAAGGGCCTATTTCCCCCACGTCCAATCCAACGATTTGGAAAACGCTCGTTTAGGTATGTCTGAACAATTCTGGCATAATGACATGGTGCCCCATCCTGCTGAAAGACTACATTCTCGAGAATGCCATCTTCAGGAAGTTGAGGTTCTAGAAAATTTTGAAGCATATGAAAGTAAACAGGCCCTGTCACTGTAGCCTCTGCAAAGAAAAAGGGCCCGTAAATCTTAGACTTCGTCATTCCAAGCCACACGTTGACTTTAGGTGAGTTTCTTTCCTATTCAGTGAACTCAGTTGGCTTTTCATTAGCCCAGATGCGACAATTATGTCGATTGATTTTACCACAGGTGTGAAAAGTCGCCTCATCGCTAAACAAAATGCGGTCCATTAAATTGTTATTTTCGATTTGTTCGACCAGTTCCGCACACATTGCTGCTCGTTTTGGAAAATCTTCCTCGTGTAAGCTGTGTAACAGCTGAATGTGATAACACTTCTTCTTCAGCGTCGAACGCAAAATTTTGTGAACAGTTTTTTGGGTATGGTCAATCTGTGGGATGCTTGGCGAACTGACATTCTTTGATCGTCTTCGAACATTATGCGAACAGATTCAATGTTTTGTTGTACTGTTCTTGGGCGTCCACTTCTTCCTTCATCATGCACAGATCCAGTCCTTTTGAATTTGTTCACCAATTCACGAATTGCTTTATGTGTCGGTCCAGGCTTATGAAACCTTCTTGAGAATCAGTCTCTAATTTCACAACATTTCATTCCTCTGATGCGACATGTTACTATCATAACGCGTTCATGCACATCCATCACCAATGATATGGATCTGAAAAAATTAATTAAAAATTTAAAAATAATTAAAATAGAAATCTAATGCATGTATTTGTCTAGAAAGGTGCATGCAATCATATCATTAAAACATTCATTTGAAATTCAGCCTATTTCAACAAAATAGATAGGGACTTCTGGGACACCCTGTATAGCAGCATCGATGGTATTCATTTCGATAAAATATTTTGATAATTTAAATAATTATCTCATTTTATTGAAAAATATGTAAAATTTGTGTTCCGAATTATTAAGCAAGTATTCTATTTACGGATCTAAATGGTGAAAATGGGTAAGAAGAAGGATTTAACATTAACTGAGAAAAGAAAAATAGTCAAGTTACTCGCTGAAAATATAAAATCTATTGAAATTGCGAAGCAGTTTGGCAGAGCTTATCGAACTGTAAACAAGTTTGTAGCGGAGTACCAAACTGAGGCAGCGAATTGATAAAGGAGCTATAAGAAAAGTGACAAGGCGGCAGATATCTGTAATCAAGCGCAAACTACAAAGCATCCATTGTCCTTAAGTAAAGAGGTTTCTGAGCAGGCTGGCATACATAATGTACCAAGAACATCTCGATGTGGAATCCTCCAAACAATTGGCAAGACGTGTAAACCTACGATTCAGTCACCATTAACACGCAGGTACAAGAAGCAGCGTGTTGAATGGGCGCGTCAGTACGTGAAAACAGATTTTAATACTGTATTGTTAACCGATGAATGAAGAGCAACCCTTGAGGGATCTGATGGTTGGTCAAGAAGATGGATTACTAAGGGTCAATCTCTACCATGGAATGAGGTTTTCTTTTAGAAAGTTTGTGTAAGACTGGGCATTCATTTTTACACCATCAGGTACTCTGTATGGGACAGCTACTTCATTGCCTATCAATCCTGCCCAAAACATGACACTACCTCCACCTTGTTGGCGTCTTAATCTCGATGGTAGAAATTGGCTCTCAGCAATCCATCTTCTTGACCAAACATCAAGTCCCTCAAGGGTTGCTTTTCATTCATCGGTGAACAATACAGTATTAAAATCTGTTTTCACGTAATGACACGCCCATTCAACACGCTGCTTCTTGTACCTGGGTGTTAATGGTGACTGAATCGTAGGTTTACACGTCTTGCCAATTGTTTGGAGGATTCCACATCGAGATGTTCTTGGTACATTATGTATGCCAGCCTGCTCAAAAACCTCTTTACTTGAGGACAATCGATGCTTTGCAATTTGAGCTTGATTACAGATATCTGCCGCCTTGTCACTTTTCTTATAGTTCCTTTATCAATTCGCTGCCTCAGTTTGGTACCCTCCGCTACAAACTTGTTTACAGTTCGATAAGCTCTGCCAAACTGCTTCGCAATTTCAATAGATTTTATATTTCCAGCGAGTAACTTGACTATTTTTCTCTTCTCAGTTAATGTTAAATTCTTCTTCTTACCCATTTTCACCATTTAGATCCGTAAATAGAATACTTGCTTAATAATTCGGAACACAATATTTTATGTATTTTTCAATAAAATGAGATAATTATTTTAATTATCAAAATATTTTATCGAAATGAATACCATCAATGATGCTATATATAGTGATTATTTGCTACAAATTTTATTGAAAGCGGGGAAAAACTTTTGAAAACATTGGAGAAAATGTAATCTGCTTATAAATTCGAACGCAGTGTAACTGTAGCAACCGTCGTAACTGGAATTCGAAGTTCTTCTATCTTCCTGTAAAACTCGTGTACCACAATGACATATCTCTTAAGATCTATAGACAGCTCTTTTACTACGACGACCCATTGCTTACTAATGGTTGCGGCGCAACTTGCGGCGCAACATTTTTGGTTGCGCTTGCGCTTGCGGCGCAACTTTTTGAAAAGGGTTGCGCTTGCGTGTGCGGCGCAACTATTTCAGCAGAGTTGCGGTTGCGGTTGCGGCGCTACAAAAATCGTTGCGCGTGCCCACCACTGCTAATGGTATGTACATTCATCCGTCTTCCATAAAGATTCACAAGGAAAATTTTAGAATTCAGAATTGCCAACAGTCTCTAAACAATAAAGAGCCAACTACTGGTAAATTTTTTAGTTCTTCAAGCCTCAGGTGGACACTGGACACACACAAAGTATTAAATAATTTTCTAAATAAATGTACGAAAACTTTTAAATTTTAACATTTTTTATTTTCCTCAATTCTTGATGTTTTACATTATTGGTTAGCTTCCGGCCGAATTGTTCATTCTGACGAAGGTCAAGCTTTTCACTCCACCTTAGACCTACAGTTTAACGTGGAATCCGAACCACCCCACCAGCAGCCCAGCGTCTTAACCACTAGGCCACCTAGGGGGTACCCCATTTATCTACCAACCACTTTCTTATTGTGTGGAAGGATGAACAGCTGGGTTTTTCTGCGCGTCGGCTGCCGTCGGGTCTCGAACCCGGGGCCGATGGATTCGTAGTCAGCGACGCTAACCACTACACCACTGAGGCGTTAGACGGTAAAGTTTTCATAACTATCGTATGCATGGTACAAGAGATAAGGACGAATATAAATAAAATATTTATCTGCACGAATACTTATTAGCGCCACTATATATTAATATATATATATATATATATATCAACAGAAGTGTTGGGACAAGGCTCTTTATTTCAAAGCTTGAATGTTACACACATAACTTGCCCTTTATGACGCAATACTCTAGTTCAAAGGCAAAGTAAACTAGTCTGCTACCTATTACAGTCAGTATTCATAAGTATGGTGGTACATGGATCAGAGATGACGGGGGTATAAGTGTGGAAAGGTAGTTAGATGTCATGGCTAATGTAGAGAAAACCCCGGTGTAACAATTTTTTGATCACCTGAAGATCAAGGCCCCCAGCCTTCTTTAGTTAGCTTTATAAGGCTAACTAACGAAAATATCACGACCTAACCTAACCAATCGTCAAGGGCGTACAGTTGACCTAACGATTGGTTAGGTTAGGTCGTGATATTTTCGTTAGTTAGCCTCATAAGCAGGGTTGGCACGATTGGGCCAATCAGATTGGGTATAATGTTTTTTTTCGAAAAAGCCCAGTCTGAAAAAACCCTATACAGTTTTGGGTTTTTCAGGAATTTGGGTTTTTCAAATATTTGGCAAATTCTAATACTTGGAAACCTTTTTTAGTACTTTCAAATCAAGATATAAATATTTTCAGCAACTTACTGTCAATTAGTTTAAAAAATATAATGCTATCCGATAAAGGATAAAAATATAACGAGGAAAGATGAAAATAAAACGAGTTTTTTAAATTCATCAATGTAATGCAATTAACTTTCATAATGACTGATATGCTACTCTTGGATATACTAAATAGGTACTGAAAACCCTAAATAACACTGTCTACCCTTAACATTTAAACTGAGGCCTTAGCCTAACCAAAATAAAATCATTTTTCTCGAGATTCAAAAAAGAAAACTCTAATATCAAGTAAGAAAAACCTCAGACAATTACATTATATTATTCCAGTACTCTCTTGGACCTCTTCTGCAAGAGATGGACTTTTGTGTGCATTTTGCAGGTATTTGTGCATCTTTACCAGTTTCCTGCCTTCTAGACACCCAGTCTGTTACGAAGTTTTGTCCAGATTACCAAAAATAGAGAAAATCCTTCCTATAGCTGCTGAGCCTGGAGGACAGCTCAAGAGATTATAGAAGAAGGGACAGAAATCTACTGGTAGTTTTTTAGCTTTTTCTGTTCTCCTGCCCATCAAAGTCCCCATTTTGCAGGATTTTCTTTGTAGGCATCGACAACTGTGAAGAAAACATCACTTTGGGAAAGTAAGATTCATCCTTAATTTGAAGGCCATGAACCCAACCAGAAAATCTGGTTTGTTACTTGCAATCCACTCTTCCGTACTGTCTTCCTCTTCTTGAGAAAGTCCTGCACCCATTCTGAAAGGATCCATCAAATTAACAGCGTAGAAGAATGGCGCCAGAGCTTGTTGTTTCCTTTTGTTGAGAGTGGTTATGTAGGGCTCCAAGTTTTTTCTTTGAACAACCATTCCACACCTGCATTGCTGTCGACATGTTCGCTGAATCACTCTGAAGCTATTGATGAAAGAAGAAATGCAGAACACTATTAAAATGTTATTTATTCATTCAAACTATACTAAGCCATTGTTTTGTAGTTACCTTTCATGTAACAATTACTAGTCTATGCATTGAAAATGAATATGCCTGGTACATTGAAATACTGGTAGGTATATGTTTTCAAGTAGCATATCATTGCATGTCACTGTGTGCATAACCAAACAATTTTTTGGACTAGTCTCCAACTGCTTACCTCATTTAGAGCTTTGGAAACCAGATCCAGTTGTCTTTATAGATGTACAGCTGAGCGATACAGTGAAGCATTGTTTAGAATGGTGTTGATGCTTTCTTCCACCGATTGCTCATTCACTATCTCCATGTACTTGTAGAAGTTCTTTACAAACGTGTCAACACATGCTTGCTGAGAATTCCAACGAGTATCATTGGGAATCTGGGGCAAAAATCCCACTTTCTCCTTGAGCCAGGCCTAAAAAATTGAATGAAAATACCAAATCAGTAATTTACACTCTAATCAGTTACGAACAAGAATCAGAAGTATGTGTTTTTTGTGATGCTGATCACATTTTAAAAATTACAGTATCAAATTCAAATATTGAATATGAAATTGAAAAATTTATTTTAGTTAAAATTGTTTTTTGCCTACCTTTGGTATCTACATCCCCTGGAATATAAAATAAGAAATATGATCTACGATATAAACATTTGTTAATGGGTTGCTCAGAAAAACACTGCCAAATACATACATGAGGTTGGTGTGGTTACGAAAATACTTCTGAACTTGGACAATGTGCTTCAGTACAGTGTTTGGACTTTGGAGACACCTCCTTCTCAACAAGATTCAGGTAATGAGCGGAGCATCCATAGGTAAGAACTGAAGGGAACTGTTCAGCTTGGCGTTCCTTCATCCGAACCATCTTGCTTTCATTATCAGTGCATAAAGCAAATACCTAGGAGAAAAGAAAAAACAAATTAATGATGTTACACAAAGTCACAATTTGGGTTTCTGTTCTATTGTATTGGAAAAATGTAATGAAGTGGTGACCATTTAGGCTAATAGAGCAATTTCAATTTAATGTCAATGTGTTGTTGCTTGGGCTACATATAGTCATTTTGTAATGTTTATCTCATAGGAGATACAGTATACTCTCAACTATTTGTTTAGTTATTTAAATGTACCTACAGTATGTTTAGCAAATTATGTTTAATACAAAAACTATCAGCTACTTACATCCTTTCCATAGGTGGTTTTTACTTGCAGAATGCTCTTGGCTGCAATTTCACAACAGAACTCCGCTGTTTTCTTTTCAATACCGCAGTCATGAGTAGTTAGCAGGTAGGAACTTTTTCCAGTGTGAATTGATGACGCAATTATGGGATCATTTTGCACTGATGACCATCCATCCTGAAGGAGTGTGATTGTAGATTCACTAAAGTCATTTTTCATGTTCTCTTCAATTGTTGAATGAACTTCACCCAGCAACTTTCCTGCTAGATCCTTTCTTGATGGAGGGTGATAACCTGGTCTCAAGGAGTTCATCATTTCCTTATATTACTTTGATTCAGCAGCTCTGAAAGCAATGCTGTTAGCATAAAAGAACTTCGCTACTTGCAGTTCAATATGTTTCCCTTGTGATTCTGTGGTCTTGCAGGCATAACCAAAAAGTTTATTTTGGACCAGTTTAACTTTTTTTGGAGTTGGAGACATGACCTCTAATTCTGATCTTGAAGATGGTCCTTGTGATGCCTGCAAGATGCTTGATATAGATGGTGACGTTGGTGAGAGAAGTGGAGAATCTATTGGTGAAGCTGTAGACTCTCGACTCTGGTCAGGTGATGTTGATGCATGACTTGAGCCTCCCTTTGATCCATCATCTTCGTGACGATTCCTATTGTCACAGTTGCCGATATGTGCTCTTATACGTCCTACCTTGGATGTCAGCTCTAATCCACAGTGATTACACTTTACTTTGCTCGAGTTTTCTATTCGGGACACTTCAAGCCACTAACTTGCTTGCTTGCGACCACTACCTGGTAACCTATGCATTTTAATACAACATTGGATACGACTTTTGTGATTAAATTTCTGTGTGGGGAAAAATATGATAGAAGTAAACTAGTTACATTGATTTTGAAAACTGCATTGCAAACACAATTTAGTTTCTTTTTCCAGAAGCAAACACAACCAACACTACCGATCAGAGTCAGACACAATAGTGACACTTAGCAACTCTGAGAGTCTGAGGAGTGAGGACTGAGGTAGACTCCAAATGTACAGTACGTATTGCATACAGCATACTCATTACATACGTGTTCCATATGCGTTTGGTTCAAGGTTGTCTAGCAAATTGAGTACTGTACTTGGAAATATTTGTCTCAAATGGGTTGCTAACTTGCTTGCCAAGTTTATTCCTGGTCTGCTTTGAATTTTTGGAAAGGGTAATGGCCTAATGGGTATTCAGACAAGGTAAAACTAGTCATAATTTTGATTTTGTTATCTATTTTGATGGCTGTTAATGGTGATTCTTTGTATTATCCTTTAATTTTAGGCAAAGTGGAAGCAGGAATACAATACAAGATCGTAAAGAGGTATACATTTACGATTTGTCAACATTATGAAAAAAAACATGAAAACCCCCAACTGGGCTGTTTTTTCTGTTTTTTGGTGAAAAAACCTGAAAAAACACATGTGGGTTGGGTTTTTCTAAAAAACCCAAAATTTGGCCAACCCTGCTTATAAGACTAACTAAAGAAGGCTAGGGGCCCTGATCTTCAGGTGATCCCAATTTTTTAATAAGAAGTGGTATTTCTAGACGTACTTTTTCTCCTGAATCCAGTGATGATATTCATTTTTGGGGGAAATGGCTAGTTTTGAAGTTATTCAATTTTTAATTTTAGGCCCAATGAAAAACTCTCTTACATTCTGTAGCCAATCAGCGCATTTGTTTCTTAACGATTAGCCGGATGCGCATCAAGTTGCTTTGTTTGTCGTGGCGTGTGACAGCTGCAATCTCTCGTTCGTTCAAGCAGTTCAGAAGTATTTAGACAACAATGATTTGGCTATTAAACTATTCCAGGAACACGGTGTACTTCGAACTACTAGGAAATGCAGCAACTGTGGTAATGACACTGTTTTGAGAGGCGACAGATAGGATTTTCAGTGCTACTACGAGACTGTCTACAAGAAGCGAAAAGAAAGAAGCATTACTCATTTTATAAGTCTTTGTACGAGGGCACATGGCTCTCGAAAGCGCATTTACGTTCTAGTGTCAACTTGATGTTTATTAATGTGTTCCTTCGTAAATTCTTTAGCCAAAAATTGTTGTGGACAACTTCAGGTGCTACTATAGCGTGATTCCTACCGGTGACTTCGATACTATAGGGTGATTCCTACCCGTTTTGTTATAATGTTATAATGTTTCAGACCAACAAAGACCCTAGGATCCACTCATGGCTGGTCCACCCAACTGTGTTCGTGTATGTGTATGCCTCCGTGGTGGCGGAGGGGACCTACAATTTTACGCGGGTTCCGAACCACAAGAACATAAGAAATTTATGTAAAAACTGCCGGTAAATTGGCAACGACCAATTTTTACGAAACTAAATAATTATCAATTTAAAACATTAATTATCGATTTAAAACTAAAGATAGAATCTCTGATCCAGAGGATTAAGTCATAATAGACTACTATCCACAAATATGTTACACTCTATATCTATTTATAAAGGACATGCAAATATATCGGATCCAAAGAATCCAGTCAATTTCATTACGGCATCCATGAAGTCACGGTCCACATCGATAGCGGACCAAGTCAAAATTTACAATCATACATTACAATATATACACTTACGAGAAAAAGAGTAGGTGTGGCTGTAAAGACTGTACAGTAATGTAGAAATGTGTGTGCACCCATTTTGGGTCCCCATTTAAAGGTGTTTGTGGGGCAAGTGAAGATCATGAGTTTTTCAATACCTCACAGTACTATGGGGGGCACCGCTCGGCATAGGAATCTCTTTAAATGGGGTGTGTAAGGACAGAGAGTATCCCCTAACCCAAGACGCTGCCTCCCTATATCCCACAACACTTGTGTTGAGCTGTGGGATCTATCCCCAGAAAGCCTTAATTTTACTACCTTAAACTATACCGTTTCTATCAACATATGCGTCTAATCGATTTTTAAACATGTTTATAGACGTGCTACTAATTACTTCTACCGGCAAACTATTCCAGCTATTTACTATTCTATGCGTAAAAAAGTTTTTCGCAATTGCTGTCTCGAACCTTCTACTTGTCAACTTACACCCGTTATTTCTAGTCCTATTATATTGAGATATTTCCAAAAAGCTATCTCTATCTACGTTATTGAACCCATTCATAATTTTGAAAACCTGGATTAGATCACCCCTTAACCTCCTGGTCCGAGTGTTGTCAATTTTAACTCCTTAAGCCTATCCTCGTACGACTTTGACCTAAGCGACGGAATCATCTTAGTTGCTCGTCTTTGAACTCTTTCGATTTTGTCTATATCTTTGCGCATATACGGATTCCAAAATTGGACCGCGTACTCCAAATGGGGTCTAACTAATGATTTATAAAGTGGAACTATAATATCGCGCGATTTGTACTCGAAATTTCGAGCTATAAAACCTAACACTTTGTTCGCCTTATTGACCGCTGCTGTACTTTGTTTCGCTACTTTTAAATCACCAGTGACTATAACTCCTAAATCTTTTTCCTGCTCTACGCTTGTTAAATCTTTCCCTGACATACTATACGCAAATTTACCGTTACGCGAACCTATATGCAAAATTTTGCACTTATCAACGTTAAATCTCATTTGCCATGTGACTGACCAATCACGATTTTATTCAGATCTTCCTGAATTTTCCTCTACTCTCGTCATTAATCGCCCTACCACCCAGCTTCGTGTCATCCGCAAACTTTGAAACTGTACTGACTAGGCCGACATCTAAATCGTTAATATATATAAGAAAAAGCAAGGGGCCCAATACAGAACCCTGAGGAACGCCACTCGCTACATTAGCCCAGCACGACTCCGCTCCATCAACGACCACCCTCTGTTTCCTGCCTCGCAACCACTCTTCTAGCCAATTTATTACTACACCCCTGATTCCATGAGCCTTAGTTTTTTCAATGAGTCTTTTGTGCGGCACGGTGTCAAACGCTTTTTGAAAATCTAAATACACTACATCAACCGCCCGATGTCTATCGTAAACGTCAACCACGCTTTGGAAAAATTCTAAAAGATTAGTTAAGCAAGATTTGTTTCGCCTAAATCCGTGCTGCGTATTTCTAACAAGTTTTGGTATTCTAAGTGTTCGACTATACGATCCCTAATTATTGATTCCAAAAGCTTACCTACAACAGACGTTAAACTGATTGGCCTATAATTTCCCGCCGCACCTTTATCGCCTTTCTTAAAGATAGGTGTTACGTTTCCTAACTTGAAATTATCTGGTACGCACCCCTCAGAAATAGACGCATTAAAAATCTTTGTTAGCGGCACAACAATGCTACCTTTTAATTCTTTTAGTGTATGGGATATATGGAATCCGGACCGGTGATTTACGCGTTTTCATTTTATCAATATAGCGCATTACTTCCCCTTCACTAACGACAATATTATCCAAAATATTACCATTATCAAAGGTATTATGTCTATGACCGTAGGATATTCGTTACATCTTCTATAGTAAAAACTGACGTAAAAAATTCGTTTAGCAAGGAAGCCATTTCCTTGTTTTCAGAGACTTGATCTCCATTTACATTTTTTAATGGACCTAAGACACTTTTTACTGGATTTCTATTATTGACGTATTGAAAGAATCGCTTGGGGTTTTCTTTACCGTCACGAGCTATGGAGATTTCAAATTCGCGTTTTGACTTTTTTATTACACTTTTAGCTTCACGCCTTAGAGATATGTAGTTGTTTCGTAACAACAAATTGTCTTTATCGCACTTATATAGCCTATAAGCCCTGTAGAGTGTGATTCCTATCCAAGGTATAAATGAAAATATAATAAATATAAAATGCTATTTATTATTCAATTTTATTTATTTAAAAAATAGTTTCGGTGTTACTATAGTATGTGGTCTACCTACGATTGGTTAGGTTTAGTCACGATATTTTCCTTAAAACTAACGAAAATATCATGACTAAACCTAACCAATCGTCAAGGGCGATGGACATTGGAATGTAAACAAGCAATTAGTAAACAAGGTAAGAAGCTATAATTAAAAGGTAGACCGCCGAATCGAGGTAGGAATCACGCTATAGTAGCACCCAACTTCATTACAAATAATACAGTTGTTGTCTGGAAAAGTTTTTGTGGCGAGGTTTGCGAACATTGGATGGATAATCAGCCCCTCTTGGCGAGTTGGTGTGATAGTTGAAAGTGACGAATCTATGTTTGGCAGAGAAAAATATATCGTGGCAGGGTAGTGGAAGGTGTGTGGGTTTTTTGGGGTGTTGAGCGCGTCTCAAAGAAACATTTTATTGTTCCTGAGGAGAAAAGGATACCGAAAATCTCATTCCTTTATGCCAGAAATATATTCTTCCTGGAACAATTGTTCATAGTGATCTGTGGAAGGCATACAGAGGCTTTAGTGCTTTCGGGTATAATCACAGAACAGTCATTCATAGTGAAAACTTCGTGGATCCTCTCACTGGAGTGCACACGAACAATATTGAGCGCTTGTGGAAAGATATTAAGAG